>CM032467.1:15891717-15933052 GCA_019059595.1 Marasmia exigua | reverse complement strand
AGTCTCACCTTACTATTAGTTTGAAATACTATCCTCGCTATCCAAAACTATTACTCTGTCTCTTTCACATGCACCACAATGAAAGGGACAAAGAGATAGTTTTTGACAGCGAGAACAGTTTTTCAAACGTATGGTAAGGGCACTGAATGTGAATAGATACGAATGTGATGGATGTGTGATACGAATATCACACATGTAACAATAAATATTTTGCTTTTTTTTTGTTCTCATTCTTCCAATATAACAAGTATTAATCTGAACAAGAACTTAAAATAGTCACCATTACCAATAAAATTTGTAAAAATATCTTTTGGATTGAATAATGCGTCATGCCTTTTAAAACATTTATTATACTGTGGATTAGAATACAGAAAATCTAATTCCACGGTGTGCTTATTTTTTAAGGTTTACAAAATTTTAATTTTTTTCCGCGATAAAATTTTAATTAAATAAAATAAAATTACAATAGCTTAAGTTTAGGCAGTCATGCATGGTTATTGTTAGTAGGTTGAATTTGAATTTTTGATATCTATTTTGACATTCATAAGTGTTCTGTATGGACCTAACTTAAATAAAGTTTATTTCCTCTTTTATATTTATATTTAATTAGTTAGGCTAAGGAAGATGTGAATTTCCACAAATATCGGTAACAGTCAAACGGGCGGGAACATTCAGTGCCCCGTTGCGGTGTACTTTGAAGCTGCTTATGCCGAACAGAGTTGGAGGGTAGGTGACAGTAGGCTCGACACCGCTGGAATCACATGCTTCGTATGCAGTACCGACTCGTTGATATTGAAGCAACCCGGCACAAAGCTGTAATTAAAAAGAAATAGCTAAAACATTAAGCCGCTGAAACAATTAAAAGATGAAAATAATCTAATCGGTTAAAAGCTCAAACATTACCAATTAATAAGTGAACAGTCAAAACTTAAAATATATATTTTTTTAATATTCCAACACTTGAATAACTGTCACAGTCGGCAAAAAGATTTTGTACATTTTAGCTACCTTCTTACAATAATACCATTCGTATCCTTGTAGGAAAGTAGGAGTCAGATGGTACCTAGCTATTATAACAATGTACTTAAGTGTTTACATTTAATTGCAGCCGATCTTACATCGACGACCTGATTGGAACAGTGGTAGTGAACGCTGCCTCTGATACAAGAGTTGCGGGTTCGATCCCCGCACAGTACAAACATTTGTGTGCATGAACATATTTGTTTGTATTGGTCTGGGTGTTTGCTATGTATTATAAGTATGTATTTACAAAAGAAAAGTATTATATATATATATTTGTAATCCCACTGTTGATTCTGATATCCGTAACACAGGTGCCTGAGCTACCTAACTCGGAGTCAGATCAATGTATGTGATAATGTGAAATATTTATTTATTATTATTATTGTATAACGATTGTAGTTGCAGGAGACCAATTCTCGGGCTCGTGACATTTATTTTCATACGACATATATCACTAAAACATAGTTTTTTTGTATGGTTTTCAGGTGATATCCGCCATGTTTTCAAAATATCACAAACCCGAGAATTGGGCTCCTGGTCATCAAACGAGCTATGTACCATTTTTGTTTGATCATTTGTCTATGGAACACTTTATTAAGTTTATGCCCGAGTCGCGAATTCTAAGTAGAATGTGTATTATTATAAAAATGGAAAATAAATATCGCTGAGAAAACGTTTGAGTAAAAAAAAAACATTTTTTTTTGTCATAGGTGGTAGACGGATCACCTGATGTTAAGCGATTGCCGCCACCTAGGAACACCCTCGACTCCAGTGGAGTCACAAGTGCGCTGTCAACCTTCTAACCTCCCTTTCCACCGATAAGGCCTTCGGTACTCTCACTCGTGCAGTGAAACACAGCACAGTGTTGCTTCGCGCCGGTTTTCTGTGAGGCCGTGTTATCACTCCGATCGAGTCGGCCCATTCATGCCGAAGCGTGGCTCTCCCACGGATAGTGGTTGTTTGTAAGAAGTGAAGTCCATTTTTTTTTGTCTAGTTAAATTTCGATTTTACTTACATTTGGTACCGTTTCGAAATCAAATTCATTCAGTGGTAAATCATAGGTTGCACTTTTTTCAATTTGTGCCGGAACAAACATATCATCTGAAAAATATGAATAATACTTCAAAAAAACTCTTTGAACTTAAAAATAATCCAAGCTCTAGCAAGTCTATGTATTAGTTTAGATAAATAAATATTTGACAACATCACATACATTGATCTGACTCCGAGATAGGTAGCTCAAGCACCTGTGTTACGGATATCAGACTCAACAGTGGGATGAAATATATACATATAATAATTTTCTTTTGTAAATACATACTTATATACATAGAATCAAAATCAAAATCAAATAATTCTTTATTTGCATAGGCTTGTACACATCACTTACAAATCGTCATACATTTGAATGATTTAGGACTATTTATAAGTACTTATGTAATAATTTACATGTTAATACATATATATGTTGATACATAAAGTATACTAAAAAAAGTAAATAAACATAATGCAATTCTACCACCGGCTCGGAAAATTGTTTCTGGTCGAGAAGATCCGCAAGAAACTCGCCAGTACTCTTTTTAATCGCCAACTTTTTTACAATGGTTTATTATCCTCATACCAAGTCATACAGTCTAATGCAACACAAAATAGAATAAAGCAAATTAAAAGCTAAGTATGAGGTAAACCGAAGCGGACCAGTCCCCAAAGGTGGCATCTGTTCACAAGTATGACGTATGTGTCAGCCATCATTTCACTCAACCATATTAGAGGGAATGTAATGACCCGCCACATAACGCCACCACCTCAGAGACATTTGACTGAGCATGGCTACTTAGGTTCCCCTCATCCAAGAGTAGTAGTTACTTAATCTAATACTAATAAACTGCAGGACGAGGTGTACAATAGTAGGTGGTTAGCATCTTGTCAATTGTTTGATTAATCAATACTAATCTAATGGATAACGCCCTCTAATAGATAACGCCCAGACCAATACAAACAAAATAAACAAGATAGAAGAAGCTTTATTTAGCAATTACCTATTTAATTGTAACTAGTGATTTTTATAAGAAGGGGGGCAGGCGAGCAGGCGATTCAACTCACGGTAAGGGATTACTGCCGCCAATCGGCACCTGTGGTGTTCCATAGGAGTCAAAAATGGGCCACCAGTATTTTAAAAAAGAATGTACGCTCTTTTCTTGAAGATAGATAGATAGACAGATACACTTTATTGCACAAAATTTACAGATCTTAGCCTAAGATTTGCAGGTTGTGTCAGTAATACCGCAGGCGGTAATTTAATTCCATAGTTTGTCGTAGGTATGAAGTAGAAAGTTTCTTGAGAAGCGTACAGTTCAAGACTTCCAACCATTTGATGAAGGGGTGAAACTGTTCTCGAGTGAAACGATGGCAAAACGAAGCGGCAGGAATCAGTCCGAACAAATTCCTCAGAGCATCATCGTATAATAAAATAATAATGTCCTTCAAACCGATATTCCGGTCATGGCGGCCAATCTCAATCAGCCTCAGCATATGGAATGGGATTAGCCATCGACGCAGGACACATAATAGTGCACAAGTGTTTGTGCAGACACAAGTGCACTCTCAATTCCCTTACCCTCATATTTTGATGGGACACCAGTATAACACGACCGAAGAGGGATTAGGCGCAGGACTAACGGCTTAACGTGCTTTCCGAAGCACGGGAGTACAAGACCGCCAACTTCCATTCTTCGGGCTGACACTGAGAATTTCTTAACAGAAAAACTCAAGTACAAATTTTGGCCAGTAGAATATACTCGTACATAGCAAGGCTACATCTTTACGCAGCGCCAAGGAGTCAACCAATTAAAAATATCATGGAAGTCGACATTTCGATTTGGATCGATTTCCGTTAAATCCGGTCCAGAGGGAGAAGCTGGTACATGGGCGCCCTTCTCAAAGATGAGTACGGTATTCTATGTGCGGCCAAACGTGCGACTCCTCTGATCCTTTTCTATGACAGCCCTCTCTTCTGCTTCATCAAAGTATTATCAAAAAATAATAGCACAAACATTGACCTAGCCCCAATGTTAACTAAGCAGCTTTGGTACTTACTGTTGTGGGTATTAGAACTACGGAAGGTCCATAAAATAGGACCAAATAAAATGGTGAACTTGGACTTCCCACGTCAAGACCTCTTTTAGATCGATGAGCCTGTGGTATTGTTAAAAGATATGATAATATAATAATAATGTCCTCCAAAACGATATTTCGGCCATTGACGTAGGACATAGTATAGTGCACAAGTATTTGCTCAGACACAAGTGCACTCTCTATTCCCGTACCCTCTTATTTCGATGGGACACCAGTGTGACACGACCGAGGAGGGATTAGGTATAGGACCAACGGCTTAACGTGCTTTCCGAGGTACGGGGGTACAAGACCGCCAATTTCCAGACTCCGGGCTAACATTGAGAATTTCTTAACAGAAAAACTCAGGTACAAAATTTTGATCCGACCCGGGGATCGAACCCGGGACCCCAAGCGCAACCGTCGCTTTAAAGTGCGACCCACTAACCATTGCGCCACCGAGGCAGTCAAATATAATAATACCAAGACACTGAACTACAAGTTTTCATCAGACGACGTTTGTCCAGATTAAGAATCGAACGCACAGCCTTTGAAGTTCGATGCAGGATGAGCAAGAGATGCTAAACCGCAACAAATAGTGTGCATCAGAACACGAAAATGCAACGTCGTCAATCATGACCACTCTGTCATGAGTGAACGACTAAGAAGAAGCAGTACGTAAGAGTAAAGGACATCATTCATATTAGGCCCTCCAATGAAAGTTGCCGGCCGACATTTTTTTTTATACAGATGTGTAGATCTAGTTATTAGGAGCTATAGTTATTATAGCACTTATTTATTTGTTTAGTGTTAGGGAAACACACAGTACATATCGCACTCTTAATAAAATAATGACTCAATTCAAAATTGCTAAGTTTTGGTAAATGGCAAAAAATGATTTGTGGTTTTAGAGCATATACTTTAGTCTCCTATAAAATTTTAACTATGATGAGTAGGAAGAAACTAAAAATACGGTTTTAAGCCTTAGAATATATTCTTTTAGATTTAGCAAAAAAATAAATGAATTTATATAATATGATGGTAAAAAAAAATGTTTGAAAAAACAATTTTGAGATGCGTCATTATTTCATGAAATCCACCCAGTCAATTTATGACGTAATTAAAATAGGTCAATATTTTACTCAAAAATTGACAAAAAAATCGAACAACCATTTATTTAGGTCACTGTTTTATTAAGTTTTTAATACAAAAAAAAAAAACATATTAAAAGTTAAGTCTCTTTTTGACAAAATATTTTTCCTTGGATAACGACTCAATTTGGAAATAAGTGTAGGCATTTTTAACTTAATTAGAAAAACAACAGTATAGTTTAAAATGTTTTATTAGAAAAAGTTCACGTAAAAAAAGAAAGTACAAAATTAGCATAGATCTTGGTTCAACTGATAGTTATAGAGTTAAATTTACTCTCAGTAAATTGTATCTTTTGTCTGAACTAAGTAGTTATTTCTTAAAATGTAACTCTAAAAATGTATTAAAATCTAAAATAAGTCTACAAAAACGCACTAGGTGCAACTATAATTAAGCATACTAACAATTAATAGCAGTCTAATCATCACCTTAACTTTCATTCTGCAGGGGTGGACCTTTACTTCCCTAGCTTCTGGTAGGAACTATATGGATATTTTAGACATAATAGACGACCATTTAAATTCTACTCAATAGGTACCAGGTACCTCCGAGGCTATGCTCCTTGGTAGCGATACTGAGGAGCATACGAACACTGCTGGAGCACCTGGGACTGAGGGACCAGGTACTTCCAATGCAGAGTCGACCCCTCTGGGCGCAACGCACCAAAGGGACACGTCGACCAAGGGGCCAGAGAGTAAACCCAGGGTAAAGCTCCCTGGAGCTGATAGAAAACAAATATATCGGCTCGTAGCGAAGGGTATGACCTTCGAGCAGGCGATAGAACTGCGCATGAGTGAAAATACCAAGCAGAGGACCCGAGAGAAGGGGGAAACGAGGGAGCGGGCGTCAAAACGCCCTCTCAATACCTCCAAGGTAGGAATCAAGGTAATCCTACCAAGGCACTGAAACTTGGCGAGCCTTCCACCTCGAAGCCTACCTTTAAGGAGGTTTCTCATCATAGACGCCCTGGGTAAAATGGACCAGGAGAGGGTCGAAATGCTTCAAGGTACTATCTTGGAGTGTATTGACACCTTAGACGATGGTGACGGCCCCAGCTTTATTGGATGCAAACCGCGCTCGGGTGGCATCCTTTTGGCGCGCGCAGATGAGGACTTGAAGGAGTGTCTCATCCGCAAACTGCCCATCATTAAACCCTGGGATGGGGCTAATCTCTCCGTCGTAAACGAAGAGGAGATGCCCAAGCCCAGGTACCGTACGGCCTGGATACAGGAAGCCAAACACAACGCCGATACCATGCCGGACCTCTCGAGTTGGAGGGTAATCAACCGGAAACCCGAAGCCTACCTTTAAGGAGGTTGCTGGGTCCGTTTTGCTTCGGCTTTCCGGTCTACCTATCTCCCGTCCCTAGCACAGGAGCACTCCAGCAGGAAGGCCGCAAGAAACCTGCTTAATAAAACACACCACCATCGTGAAGAAACAGACACAACCTAGGCACCTATATATAATCCTATCCCATCCCTCCGTCTTAGCTAAATTTCCTAGCCTTTCCCCTCCCAATCCCCCAAAACAACACAATGATTAAGGCGATACAAGTAAACCTCCAGCACTCAAAGGCAGCCACAGCTGCCCTTTGCCAAAGATTCCTCTCTGAGGACCTGGATATAGCCTTGATCCAAGAACCGGGGCTGAAAAAAACCACGGTAGTGGGGCTAAACTCGACAGGTAAGATATTAAGTAAAACCTGCGGAGTGAGGCCAAGAGCATGCATGCTCTTCAAGAGAGATATAAATTACTTCCCGATCCCTCCTCTGTGTACGCTGTTGCAGCGTAACATCATCATCGTCAGCCCATTTAAGTCCCCACTGCTGGGGCACGGGCCTCCTTCAATCACATGAGAGGTAATTGCCATACTCACCACGCTTGGCAGACGGGTTGGCGAGGGTTTAGATATCAATGCAGAGTTTTCCTTCTCTGGGTACTGATGATCATGCCAGCAGCTTTACCTTAGTCGCCTTTTACGACACCTCGGTAAGAGTGAGGGTGGCCAATTCTACTCTACCGGGACCACACGGCAAGTTGCAGCGTATATAGAGGTATATATATATAGAGGCGTATATAGAGGTATATTTTCCCCGGGGGGAAAGGTGCAAAGACACTCATAGTCAGCTCCATATATCTACCCGGAGAGGACCAGGATCCGGTGAACAAGGTGACGCCGGTAGTGGAATATTGTTTGGAGAGAGAAACCCAGCTGTTGGTGGGTACCGACTGCAACGCCCACCACACATCATGGGGCAGCTCCGACACGAACGCAAGAGGTGAGTCCTTGTTTGACTACTTGCTCACCAACAATCTATTTGTTCTTAACGTGGGTAGCAAACCAACCTTTACCACACGTTCTAGGCAGGAAGTACTATATATAACATGGTGTTCAGGTAATCTCGCACACCGAGTAACCAATCGGCACGTCTCAGATGAGCCGTCCATGTCCGACCACACCCATATTAGGTACGACTTAATATGCTCGGGAACAAGGGAACCGAACAAGTACCGAGACCCCATGGGAACAAACTGGGAGGGCTTCAGGAACTCCCTTAGGTTATACTTTGGAGATTTTAAATACATTAAAACTGTGGTCCAAGTAGAAGCCGCAGCAGAAGACTTAGGCAGAAGCCTAATGAAAGCGTATCTAGAAAATTGTCCTCTTAAGACCACTAAGAGCAATAGGAACACGCCTTGGTGGAACAAGAACCTGGAGCATCTGAGGCAAAAGGCCCGTGCCTTATTTAACAAGGCAAAAAAAGACAAGAACTGGGATGCTTACAGAAAGACGCTAACACGCTTTAATAGGGAGCTCAGGAAAGCAAAAAGGAGATCCTGGCAAAACTTTGGCGGGTCCATCAAAGACACTGCCCAAGCTGCCAGGATCCACAAAATATTAGCCAAGACACCTGAATCCCATCTAGGCCTGCTAAGGAAAGTGGATGGATCTTTCACGGAACCTGCATACAAAGCACTCACACAATCACATTCACAAACGTTAGACTACACACAAATTATCACACTCATCATCACCGCATCTGCGCAGTAAGCAAATCAACGTAAATGGGCACTTTTAAATGGTAATATTTATCTAACAGCATTCCAACTTCATATAAACGGACGCGCACGAGCGCGTCCTCGGATCTCGGCATGTGAGTTTCAATCAATAACTGCGGCGATTTAACGGCCGTGTCCTTGAAATCCTCATTATAGTATTAGCGTGAATTTGGCTAATTCCCGCGAAAAGCTGAGATACGAAAGTATAAACAACACAGTGACTTAAATTTAAAAGTTGAAACTTATATGAAATGACACGAAGACCTTTTTAGGGTTCCGTAGCCAAAATGGCAAAAACGGAACCCTTATAGTTTCGTCATGTCCGTCTGTCCGTCTGTCCGTCTGTCCGTCTGTCACAGCCGATTTACTCGGAAACTATAAGTACTACAGTGATGAAATTTGATGGGAATATGTGTTGTATGAACCGCTACAAAAATATGACACTAAATAGTAAAAAAAAGAATTGGGGGTGGGGCCCCCCATACATGTAACTGAGGGATGAAATTTTTTTTTCGATGTACATACCCGTGTGGGGTATCAATGGAAAGGTCTTTTAAAATGATATAAAGTTTTCTAAAAACATTTTTCTTAAAGTGAACGGTTTTTTGAGATATCAGCTCTCAAAGTCGTAAAAAGTATGTCCCCCCCCCTCTATTTTTATAACTACGGGGTATAAAATTCTAAAAAAAATAGAGGTGATGCATGCTAATTAACTCTTTCAAACGATTTTTGGTTTGATCAAAGTATCTCTTATAGTTTTTGAGATAGGTTGATTTAACTGTAATTTTGGACTTTGCTGCTACGGAACCCTTTGTGCGCGAGCCCGACTCGCACTTGGCCGGTTTTTTAATTATGACTTGGAAGTAATATTTTTTTTTATGAAAAAAAGACCTAAATTTAAACATTACAAAACAGTTATGTAGTTTTTTAACAAAACAGAGACCAAATTCAATTTGAGTTATATTTTGTTTACGATTTAAAAAAAAACATAGACTTAAGTAATAATTTGTCATTGATCCTATAATACATTTCAATAAAATAAAGACTCAATTTAAATGGAGCCTATATCAACTCAGAGAAGTTTAGTAAAACAAAGTCCTATTCCAAAACCAGTCATTATTACAATAAAGATATTTAACAAATTAACCGATTTTTTTAGTAAAACACTGACGCATCTCCAAATCTGCCGGCGTCTCACAAAACCCTCGCGCGCAACCGCCGCCGCAAGACTGAATTGGTCGATATTCGATGAACGAATGAGGTCTGCGCGGCGGGAAAGATAGTGACTCATCAATTCTATACGTTATTGTTTACAGAATAAGGTTGCTTTTCAAAGAAGTATGCTGTGACACTTGGTCCATAAGGTCGATTTTTCACTAAAACTCATTTTTCCGAAATTTTGAGTTAAGTCGTTATCTTACTAAGAGTGCGATATAGAGTTTAAATAAAAATGTATATAAAAGTATATTAATTATTTTATAAGTTGTTCGGATTGTTGATCACGGAAGTTGTAGGATTGATTCAATTTCTTTTTTAATAAACAAATATTTCACAACATCACATACATTGATCTGACTCCGAGATAGGTAGCTCAAGCACCTGTGTTACGAATATCAGAATCAACAGTGGAATTACAAATATATACATATAATACTTTTCTTTTGTAAATACATACTTATAATATATAGCAAACACCCAGACCAATACAAACAAACATCCATCGAACTCGCAACCCTTGTATCAGAGGCAGCGTTCACTACCACTGTTCCAATCGGGTAGTATTCAAGTTCTTTAAAATATTAACAAAATATTTATAAAACAATTTGATCTTCGAACTCATATAATTTGGCTCCAGAAATCCTACAACTTCTGTGCAATAATAAATACATCTATTATGTTTAGGGCCCTCCTGTTTTTTATAAATACTTTTTTGTAAAAATATTACCCTTTTGTCCAGAAACGCACGCGTCTTTAGCGTAAGTGACGGCGAGTAGCGCAATTAGCGCGATTTCGACGAGCGCGCAGTGGTGTGCGGCGGCCATCTTGCCAACAGTGTCGTGCGCAGTGACCGCATCTAACTTATATACTCATTGTGCATTGTTTATTGTCGCGTAAATAATCAATCAATGTTAATAATTGGTTATTATTTACTACAACTTCTTTGGAGACTCATTTCTATACTTGCATGTTTTTGTTACGCAATAAGTAATTGATTGTGATGCTATAAATGCATACTGTCGACTACAGGATGGCTAGGGAGCCTTTTTAGAGTCTTTTATATTGTTTGTTTATGTTCTGTATTGTCTATGTCTGTCTCTTCTTGTAAAAACGTCATAGCGGTTGGTTTGATCATTTCTTATTATATTTTTATTTACCTATTTAAATCACTCTTTCATTCATACAGTCCATTCCTATAGCTCACATTTTGGTCCTTCGAGCCGGATATTGAACCATTTATTTAGATTTCACGTAGAATTATTCATATTCATTTTCATATAGTTTTCCTTGTCAAACATTTTTCTTACGTCAAAATTTTTTCACGATTTATATAATGGTCTTTGCGTTCATAATCATTACAAACCAACGCTAGGCTTCCCGCTAAGGAAACCGTAAAGCCTTTACCATCGGAGGAGCACAAAAGCTCCATTTTTAAGTCTCCAGTGTTATCGGAGGGGCCCCAAGGGCTCCATGTCTACACCCCCGATGTCATCGGAGAGGCCCAAAGGTTCCATGTATAAATTCCCGATTTCATCGGAGGGACCCAAGGGCTCCATATCTAAATCCCCGATGGTAGAGGAGACGTTACTGCTCCCTAAAGAATTTCCTTTATTTGTTAGTTTTCCCCGGAGGGAGGGGGACGACCATTCTTTTTGCAGTTGGAGCTCCAAGGTGGTCTTGCCTAATGCTGCTGAGGCGCAGTTTGAGCGGGAGCTCGCCGCTATCTTAGAAAAACAGCAGCAGCTTGAATTGAAAAAATCAGCCCGCGCGCGAGTTGAAGCGGCGCGTGCGCGAGTAGAAGCAGCCCGCGCGTCGGTTGTAGCGGCTCGTGCGGATGAGGAAGCGGCCCGCGCGCGAGAGGTAGCGGCCCGTGCGGATGAGGAAGCGGCCCGCGCGCGAGAGGTAGCGGCCCGCGAGACCGCTGCCATGATGGAAAAAGCAGCTCGCGCGGAGTATGAGATCGCCCTAGCGCAAATAGAGGAGCGAAGGTCGCGTAAGTTGCGATCTCTCCGTACGAGCCGTAGTATCGCCGCCAAGGTAACGAGTGCCGTTATTAATCTTACAGCGAGCGTGAAGCCTCTCGCTGAGAGTGCATCTACCTCTGCAACAGGGCCCTTTACCGATGCTCCTCTCATTTCAACTACCGTACGAACGGCAGAACCTTTAATGGAAACCGTGTGTAACGCGGTTAGGTGCCCGGCAGCGCCCGAGGCTACTTTATGTTTGTTCTGCGGAGGACCCGGCCACAGCATGTGGTCGTGTACCAAGTATACAGCTAGGAATGTCGAGGAGCGCCTGTCTTGGGTTCGTGGTGAGAGGTTGTGTGTGAAGTGCCTCAAGCACAGTCACAATGGGGGTCTATGTTCAGTTACGTGTGAAAAATGCGGAGGCCTCCACAATTCACTTTTGCATGTTTCATTTTTGGCAAAATTGTCGATTTTTCCAAATTCCTTTCAAAATTCTTGTGTAAACAAACCGATGTCAAAGTCCGTGACAACGGTGTTGACAACAAAAAGTCATCATAAAAAAGAAAGTAAGTTGAGTTCAAATGAGTCTCAGTTTCTAATCTATGTTCCAGACTCCAAGAGGCAAAAAGGTCGCATTCCGTCAGAAAATGTAGCAGTAGTGGTTTCTGCGTCGAACAGCGATTGCGACACTTTTGTTGACTTGGAAGATGGGGCGTCACCTTCTCAATTACTCGATTCTGAACTCAATGACTGCATTCATATCGAGAACTTAAGCAAGGGGGATGTAAATTCTAAATTATTTAATTTCGACTTAAGGGGCAAAAATCGTTTGGTTATTTTGAAAAACACTGATGTGCGCGCTTCGTCGATATCGCTTTCGCCGAAGCGAGCACAAATTTGTAAAGACACCTCAAGGCGTCCTCTCGAAGGTGTATTTGAGGTAGGTTTACCATTGCGTGAGGACTCATCGTCCATTGCTGTCCACGTTCAAACTCGTAGGGAGAGTTTAGGCAAACCATATGTTGAGATTTTTCCTTCCTTCGAATTCCATTTCGGTCCCGAAAGGCCGGCGGAGGATCCCGTCGAGGCTGAGTCGCCGTGTATACCGGGGCTGAACTTATTCAGTTGCGCTTCCATCCTGGATACGGGACAATTGAGTCTCCGAGCTCGTAAAATAAAATATATGCGTCTTCTCGGAGTCTCTAACGAGGCACGTGAATTTCAGATGCAGCAGCGGCCACGTCCTTTGCTTGCCCGTGCCGTCGAGAAGACAGAAGAGTATCTTCTGAGGGCGAGCCTATCTAGCTGCTTCTCCACTCTCACAGGAGCAGCGAGGAATAACCGACCGCTTCGTGCACGCCTGAAATACCAGAGATTCCAAGAAACAGCTTGGCAACTTTAGCGACGCAACCGCTCGTTGAGTACACCCACGAGTGGGAAGGACAATTTGGCCATTTTGATTCAGTTGGAGTGAGCTTACTACAGTGTTCTACTTACACATCCACTGAGGCCTATTGTCCATTGTGTTATAACCTTGTTTTTGCCTTACTTCCCCTATTTCAAGATATTGAGGCCTACCATACGTCGCGGCTGCAATAATGTTCGAGTGCCAGTTGCCAGCAGGATGATTTCCCGAGAAGCCGGAACTTCCCCATTTCCATGTGCGCAAAGTGCCAGTGCTGCCATTGTGGTGGTGCAAACCACCAGTAAACATATCAATAAGCCCCTTATATTTTATTAAAGAGACATAATTTTAAAATTAACACGCAAAACAAAATATTGAATTGTAGGAAAAACTAAAAAATTGCTTTAAAACTTGCATAAGGCACAAGGAACCGTAAGTGGCATTGCACGTGTGCAACTTAAAAGACAAAGAGCAGGGTCTTCCCAGAATTAGAAAGCGATTGACAGAAAAAATGGATGTTTGTTTTACAAGGTAAACCATCTAGAGCGATCTCGTGTAATGAAGATAGCTCAACCTTTTAAATATTTATTAATCAATTATTGTGGAAGTTTAAAAACAATAAATCAGCTCTAAAGATATATCCATGTAGTACGGAACAAGGTCTGGTCAAAAGACTAATGGTCGATCCTCCTATTAAGAGTACTTAATTAAGACGCTTATAAACAGCGAATGCAATTAGATATAATTGTAGAATAAGTTGCCATGCGTTTAAATGATAAGTTGAGTGTACGAATCGTATCTCGCAAGAAAAGACAAAGGCTTCACAGCTTATTCACATCTAGATATATACTCAGTTCCTAAATAAACAAAGAAGTTATAACGTTTAGATATTGGTCAATTTGCTTGGCAAAGGGAACTGTAAAAAGTTTAAAGTTTGGGAGACATCTGTCCTTTTCTATTCTTTGTGTGAAACGATTTGAACACGTGCAAAGCGATAAGCAAAGCGTCGGCCCTTGCGAGGCGTGGGGTTTTTTTTGGCACCTTAGCGTCAAAATGCACATTGCGTAATTATATAATGTAAGTTCCGAGGGACAAACAGGGACAGTTGGTCACAAGACGTCTTGCTGCACGGTCATGTTCACGAGAGACATGGTTCTTCGACTTGATATATAGGACAAGGTCAGTGCCTGAGTGATTTTTGATCTTTGTAAGATTCTTTGTGGTTAATTGTGAGATATCGGTTCGCATACCGAGCTTAAAGGCATTCGGGCCTAATAGAGTTTTGTACTGGGCTCTAAGCTAGTTTGGGATACTGCGGTTGCTAATTGGTTTCAGAATTACCTAGTCTTTCTAAGCCAAGAAGGAACAGTGGTTGAACAGAATAGCTAACAAGTACCGCAGCGCCGAAACGAGTTTCACGAGCTTTGGGACCGTCGAAGTGGACCTAGAATAGGGTTCTGGTTTTCCCGCCAGACTCTCAGCAAAAGCTTTGTGGAATTCCTCTTTCGGGGGCGACCAAACACCTTCCTTTCCTTACATTTCCTATTGTGAGAAACCTTCCTAACCTGTAAGCCCGGTTTTCTCGCCAGCTAGGGCGTTAGGAGTAGGTTAATTTTGCCACATTCACACACACCTCAAAGATTCGTGGTGGAAACTTTGAGACCAGGTACAGAACACTAGGGCTTAGCAGCTGTAGGTACACACACACTTAGGTCGCGTAACACATTACGTTGGGGCAAATTAGTGATTATTCTAGTGAAGCAAAGTGATAGTTATTTTGTAAAAGTTATAAAGGCGCGTTTTATTTGTGATAAAGTTTAAGCCTAATTCATTTGGAATTAGTTGCCAGTGTTAAGATTTGTGTGTTACGTGATAATAGCTGTGTACGTGGATCTAGACCGATTCTAGAGAAGCAGAGGCAAAGGGTCGTTGTTATTAGTAGAGGGATATCGCGGCAACGGTATTTATCTAACAATAACTTCGCAGTGGTGGAGCTATTATCAAATACATTTAAATATTCTAGGAAATAAGTTTAGAGGCTTTTGCAAGAGTTACATTGAATTAATGATATGCGCCAGCATTTTATTAATTTAATTGACTTGGAGGACTTCCATTTTTTTAGTAGGCTGGAGCCCGTCGCTTAGGTATATCAGAGCTGTTGGACTTTGTCAAGTACTACGACTCGGGTCGACAAACACAGTATCATATACATAAACTTATCAAGAGCGCAAGAGTGCCGAATTTCATCCCGCACCTAATTCGTCGACGAAATATTACAAAAGGGAAAAACACAAAACAGTGCCAGGGTACTAAGTTGAGTTCACTCAACTCCATTTTAATCCATGGATATATAATTTATAAAAACAATATCTCATTGAGATAACAAATTGTACGTACAAATCAAAACATAAAGTACCTGCACAGGGGATAACAAAGAGCTCTTTGTAAATTATTTGCGCTATATCTATAACTGGGGGATCAGTTATTATTTAAATATTGACTTATGACAAGACTAGACTTGAGTGGCCGTGGTCGGACAAACTTCTTATTTGTTTAAAACTATTCCACTAAGCAATAAAAGTTAGTTTAAAGCACTGACTGTCATATGATATTCTTGTTAGAACGGACTGCGTAAAAATTCTCATTTGGTATTAATATCTCAGCTTCTATTTCTATTTCAACAAAATACGGTCTAAAGTAGCAAGTAGAAAGGTAATTAACAAAAACGAAATTTAAATTCTAGACGATCACAATTTCTATAAGGAAAACTCGGGTTACGTTTTCCTTGCGGCAGGCTTATAATACTAGGGTTTGATGTAGGCATTAGATAGTAATTCATAATTATTATAGATCCAGTATTTGAGCCGTAGTGGTAGACCTCCATTCCTTCGATTCTACACACGACTTCAGACAACTTTCGCGTAGGGAGTAGCGAGTTAGAGTATAGACTAAGGAGTTAGGAAAGAGTACGAGGCGAGCAGGTTAGCAGGTCGAGTCGTAGGGTGGGGTGACCGTTACAGGTGGTGCCGTGACCAGGATATTTGTATTTGAATACATAATTAATTTTAGTATTCAACAAATATCTCGAACTAATAAAATTCAAAACACAACGTAGATTACAAATTTTAAACGACGATTAGAGTCATTCACAGCGGACAAAACAAAAGGGTCATCGATAAAAAACTGTTAAGGCGTTAGAAAGCAGGTAGTTAAGGGCGTCAGGGCGTATCGCGGAAACAAAAATAATTTTAGGTAAAATAACATCTAAAGATTGTTTCAATTGCATGATAAATAGACTTTGTTGCTTAGTTTTTGAGATGGTGCATACTAGAAGGACTGTAGTTGGGAAGCGAGGAGCTAGGTCATTTAGAAAATCTAGATCAGACGTTGCGGGTAGCGTATCGGAAGTTATGTCACCGTTACAAAGGAAAGCGCCTGTGTCCAATGAGACCACTGTCAATAGCGAATCGCTGTTGCAGCGAATAGTAAATCGGCTAGACATGTTAGAAAGATCCATCACAAATTCGGCCAGATCAGGTAGCGGGTCAGTTGATACTGGGGTGATGATAGATAAGGGTATTAATCAGGTTCAATCAATTAATAATCCTGGAATTAATACTATGGAAAGAACAGAGAAGAATCAGGTTTGCAGTGTGAAAGTAACACAGAAGTTACCTAGTTTTGATGGACGTAATAATGAGAATAGCCCGATGCAATTCTTACGAGAATTGCGTAATTACATATCGCTAATAGGCATTGACTTTAATTGTGCAAAAGCATTGGCTTTAGCAATAGAATCGTTGACAGGATCAGCAAGATCCCGATTAAATATCTATAGAGATAGTTGGAAGTATTTTGATGACTTTGAGCGCGATTTCCGTGAAGTATTTTGGGGCGTTAACGAACAAGAGATAGTGAAACAATAATTCATCACTTCGAAATTTGACGAAAGTTCTCCATTAACAATGGAAGAGTATTTTGCGTCGCAAATTAATAAAATTTATTACTTGACTATACCATTTACCGAAACGGAAAGGGTAAATACTATTTTTCGGCAACTGCCACAGCACATACAGATAGCATATTTTTCACGCAAGGAAAATATGACAGTTAGAGGTGCAATGGAGTTTATTAGGCATCTAGAACAAAACGTTGATAAAAATCACTTAACAGCTATAGCGTCATCAAGCAATAGGGATAGGAAGTTTACGCGCGGTGGTTCTTCCGCTAGAGCTACTTATAGGTCGGCAGTACGGGTAAACACAATTCGATACAATCCAATAGGAAATAGTCGTGGACGTAATTATTCATACCGAAATTTTAGTAGCCGAGGTAGAGGGGTGAACCGCTCTAGGGGGGGCGTTAACTTTCGGGAATGTGGTCCTCAACCAATAGAATTTACGCCAGCTAAAGAACCAGGTAGTGAGACAAGTAACCACATGCCGGGTACGTCACAAGTAGAGTCGTCAAACCAAAAAAAACTGGGGCTGGGATAAAACATTAAATAAGGCAGGTAGAGAAGAGTTTTTGCCTCTTAGTTTGCGTTATATGTTTCAATGTAAATGGATGCCAGTCGTGAACGATAGTAAACATCGTTTATATGAATTATGTACATTAGGTACGAGCGTAGGAATAGAAGAATTTATTCAATTGTTACTTCATAAAGGGCGAGAGTTCCGAGTGTGTTTGGCTGAACAAACGGAGAATGAAAAGGCAGGGCGCCATGACAGGTTATTATGTACGGTATTTAGGGATGCGAATAGTTTAGACGGTGATTCAGATCTCGATAGACAAATTACATTACCTGAGATAATTGTTCATGTGGGAAATATTCAGCTAAAAGGGCTTATAGATAGTGGATCAGAAGTCACATGTGTAAGGCAGGAGAGTTATGAAAAGATTAAAGAGAATTTAGGTCAGATAGCTGAAATACCTATACCGGAGGTCAGGATAGCGGGAGCTTTTGGGATTAGTAAGGAAAAGTTGAATAGGTTAGTTACTATTCCAATAAGAATCGGTGAGTGCGAGGTAGATACACCTGCTTTGGTGGTATCAAAATTACCGAAAGAAATAATTCTCGGGTTTGATTTTATCCAATTATCTAAGGGAAACTTACTTTGTGAAGATGGGAGAAAGTTTACTATGAGGAAGGGTAATACAGTTGTAGAGGTAGATTTAGAAGGACAAAGTGTAGAGGAAATTCAATGCAATTTATTAGAAAAACAGTCAGTCGTAGCGGAAGGGGATAAATTAAATGAATATGTACAGAAAACATCGTTAACTGAGGATCACAAAGAAAAGTTGTTAGTCGTATTGAAGAAACATGAGCTATTGTTTTCTGATAGAATAGGACGCACAGATAAGTACGTACATGAAATAAAACTACATGACGAGACACCGTTTGTTAAACGATCTTATCCAGTTCCACACATATATCGAGATAAGGTGAATAAACGATTAGATGAAATGGAAAAGTCGAAAATTATTAGCCGACAAGCGACTGAATACAGCAGCCCACTCACGTGTACATTAAAAAAGAACGGAGACATACGAATGTTGTTAGATGCGCGCGAGTTAAACAAGCGAATGATAGGCGAAACGGAAAGCGCACCATTGATGTGTGACATATTGCAGTCAGGTCACGTCATTAATTATATTGCAGTAATTGATATTAAGGACGCATATTTTACCATACCATTGTCCCGAGAATCAAAAAAATATACAGGCTTTGTTTTCCAAGGCAAAAGCTACGTCTATGAAGTATTGCCTCAGGGATTAAAAACAAGTGTGGGATCATTTTCCAGAGCTATGGATATTGTATTAGGGCCAGAGGTCAGGTCATATTGTATGAACTTCTTAGATGATTTATGTTTGATTTCTAAAGGTAGCTTAGAGGAGCATTTACATCAATTAGATACAGTATTAACGAAATTAAAAGCCGCCGGATTTACTTGCTCTTTAGAAAAATGTAACTTTGCAGCGAAGCAAGTTAAATTATTAGGTCACATTCTTAGTACGGAGGGCGTGAGTTTGGACCCAGAGAAAATAGAAGCGGTATTGAACTATCCCAGGCCGAAGACTATAAAACAATTACGTTCATTCTTAGGGTTCGTGAATTATTTTAGAAGGTTCATAAAAGATTTTGGAATTTTAACGGATCCATTGTACAAATTATTACAAGCTAACGTTAAGTTCGTATGGGGTGATAAAGAAGACAAAGCTTTTGACAATCTAAAAAAGGCGTTTACACACAGTGTAATGCTTTCTCAACCAGATTTCAATGGTTTATATTTTGTTCAGGCTGACTCAAGCTCAGTCGGGTTAGGCGGTTATGTCTATCAATTAGACAAAGACGGTTTAGAAAAGATAATAGGCTTTTGTTCATACGCCTACAAAGGAGCCCAAACCAGATGGACTGTTAGTGAACAAGAATTTTTTGCCATTATTTACACATTAAAGAAGTTTGAAACTTATTTGAGGGGTGCAAGGAATTGTCATTAAGACAGACCATAAAAGCCTAACATTTGTTAAATCATGGACGTTGCTAGTGCACGTGTTGCTAGATGGGTTACCTATTTAGAACAATTCGATTATGAAATTCAATACATAAAGGGTAGTGAAAATTTAGTAGCTAATACTTTGAGTACGAATATTGAAGGTGTGGAAGTGGCCAAAGAAAATAAACCAACTCAACCACACATATACTGGTTTAAATCTTCAAATCACGGGACAGTAACACGCAGCTTACGACAAATCGCGGTATTACAGGACGAAGATCCGATGTTAAAACGGATTGAAGATAGTTTGAGACAAGGAAAGGAAGTCTCGAAGATACGCACTTTTAAATATTACAAGTTGATTGGCGAAATCATCATCATCATCATCAGCCCATTTAAGTCCCCACTGCTGGGGCACGGGCCTCCCTCAATCACATGAGGGGTAATTGCCATACTCACCACGCTTGGCAGACGGATTGGCGAAATATTGTATTTTATAACGCCCAACACAGAGTTGATATTATTTTACTAATAATAAAAATCGCGGGCCACAATTCATTTCAAAGAGTTGGATTGAAACTTTAAGAGACTTGGGCATAGAAATTACTCATACATCCGTATACTGTCCAAATTCTAATAGTGTAGAAAGAGTGAATCGCGAGTTAGGGCGATTAATTCGAACTTATTGCTTGGGATCAAACAGAAGTTGGGTGGATATACTACCAGACATAGAAAATTGCTATAACAATATAACGCACAGCAGCACTGGGTTTGCGCCGAATAGATTAGCGTTTGGGGAACAAAGTCTTTTGACTACTGATCAAGTATTAGGGAACGAGTGGATACAATGTCATGAATGAAACGAAAAATAATCGCGAGATGGCAATAAAGAACCCCCCTAAGGGCTAGTGTACGCAGAAAACGAAAGTTTGCTAAAAGACATAGGTTAGTCGTGTATAAAATAGGGGACTATGTCAAAATTAAAACATTTATACGGTCAAATAAAGGACATAGAATCATGAAAAAGTTTTCACTCCTGTACAAGGGACCTTACATAGTCGCGGCAGTACCGTACCCGAATTGCTACCAGTTACTCGGAAAATAGAAGGGAATTTTAATGCAGTAAACATAGCGAGATATTATATGACAGTCAACAACAAACAAAGTCAAAATTGATATAAGTGACCTTTGCGAAATGAGAATGTTTCTCACTCACACAAAGTCAAGGGGGGGACTGTGGTGGTGCAAACCACCAGTAAACATATCAATAAGCCCCTTATATTTTATTAAAAGACATAATTTTAAAAATTAACACGCAAAACAAAATATTGAATTGTAGGAAAAACTAAAAATGCTTTAAAACTTGCATAAGGCACAAGGAACCGTAAGTGGCATTGCACGTGTGCAACTTAAAAGACAAAAGAGCAGGGTCTTCCCAGAATTAGAAAGCGATTGACAGAAAAAATGGATGTTTGTTTACAAGGTAAACCATCTAGAGCGATCTCGTGTAATGAAGATAGCTCAACCTTTTAAATATTTATTAATCAATTATTGTGGAAGTTTAAAACAATAAATCAGCTCTAAAGATATATCCATGTAGTACGGAACAAGGTCTGGTCAAAAGACTAATGGTCGATCCTCCTATTAAGAGTACTTAATTAAGACGCTTATAAACAGCGAATGCAATTAGATATAATTGTAGAATAAGTTGCCATGCGTTTAAATGATAAGTTGAGTGTACGAATCGTATCTCGCAAGAAAGACAAAGGCTTCACAGCTTATTCACATCTAGATATATACTCAGTTCCTAAATAAAACAAAGAAGTTATAACGTTTAGATATTGGTCAATTTTGCTTGGCAAAGGAACTGTAAAAAGTTTAAAGTTTGGGAGAAATCTGTCCTTTTCTATTCTTTTGTGTGAAACGATTTGAACACGTGCAAAGCGATAAGCAAAGCGTCGGCCCTTGCGAGGCGTGGGGTTTTTTTTGGCACCTTAGCGTCAAAATGCACATTGCGTAATTATATAATGTAGTTCCGAGGGACAAACAGGGACAGTTGGTCACAAGACGTCTTGCTGCACGGTCATGTTCACGAGAGACATGGTTCTTCGACTTGATATATAGGACAAGGTCAGTGCCTGAGTGATTTTTGATCTTTGTAAGATTCTTTGTGGTTAATTGTGAGATATCGGTTCGCATACCGAGCTTAAAGGCATTCGGGCCTAATAGAGTTTTGTACTGGGCTCTAAGCTAGTTTGGGATACTGCGGTTGCTAATTGGTTTCAGAATTACCTAGTCTTTCTAAGCCAAGAAGGAACAGTGGTTGAACAGAATAGCTAACAAGTACCGCAGCGCCGAAACGAGTTTCACGGAGCTTTGGGACCGTCGAAGTGGACCTAGAATAGGGTTCTGGTTTTCCCGCCAGACTCTCAGCAAAAGCTTTGTGGAATTCCTCTTTCGGGGGCGACCAAACACCTTCCTTTCCTTACATTTCCTATTGTGAGAAACCTTCCTAACCTGTAAGCCCGGTTTCTCGCCAGCTAGGGCGTTAGGAGTAGGTTAATTTTGCCACATTCACACACACCTCAAAGATTCGTGGTGGAAACTTTGAGACCAGGTACAGAACACTAGGGCTTAGCAGCTGTAGGTACACACACACTTAGGTCGCGTAACACATTACGTTGGGGCAAATTAGTGATTATTCTAGTGAAGCAAAGTGATAGTTATTTTGTAAAAGTTATAAAGGCGCGTTTTATTTGTGATAAAGTTTAAGCCTAATTCATTTGGAATTAGTTGCCAGTGTTAAGATTTGTGTGTTACGTGATAATAGCTGTGTACGTGGATCTAGACCGATTCTAGAGAAGCAGAGGCAAAGGGTCGTTGTTATTAGTAGAGGGATATCGCGGCAACGGTATTTATCTAACAATAACTTCGCAGTGGTGGAGCTATTATCAAATACATTTAAATATTCTAGGAAATAAGTTTAGAGGCTTTTGCAAGAGTTACATTGAATTAATGATATGCGCCAGCATTTTATTAATTTAATTGACTTGGAGGACTTCCATTTTTTTAGTAGGCTGGAGCCCGTCGCTTAGGTATATCAGAGCTGTTGGACTTTGTCAAGTACTACGACTCGGGTCGACAAACACAGTATCATATACATAAACTTATCAAGAGCGCAAGAGTGCCGAATTTCATCCCGCACCTAATTCGTCGACGAAATATTACAAAAGGGAAAAACACAAAACAGTGCCAGGGTACTAAGTTGAGTTCACTCAACTCCATTTTAATCCATGGATATATAATTTATAAAACAATATCTCATTGAGATAACAAATTGTACGTACAAATCAAAACATAAAGTACCTGCACAGGGGATAACAAAGAGCTCTTTGTAAATTATTTGCGCTATATCTATAACTGGGGGATCAGTTATTATTTAAATATTGACTTATGACAAGACTAGACTTGAGTGGCCGTGGTCGGACAAACTTCTTATTTGTTTAAAACTATTCCACTAAGCAATAAAAGTTAGTTTAAAGCACTGACTGTCATATGATATTCTTGTTAGAACGGACTGCGTAAAAATTCTCATTTGGTATTAATATCTCAGCTTCTATTTCTATTTCAACAAAATACGGTCTAAAGTAGCAAGTAGAAAGGTAATTAACAAAACGAAATTTAAATTCTAGACGATCACAATTTCTATAAGGAAAACTCGGGTTACGTTTTCCTTGCGGCAGGCTTATAATACTAGGGTTTGATGTAGGCATTAGATAGTAATTCATAATTATTATAGATCCAGTATTTGAGCCGTAGTGGTAGACCTCCATTCCTTCGATTCTACACACGACTTCAGACAACTTTCGCGTAGGGAGTAGCGAGTTAGAGTATAGACTAAGGAGTTAGGAAAGAGTACGAGGCGAGCAGGTTAGCAGGTCGAGTCGTAGGGTGGGGTGACCGTTACACCATCTAGCGTTTATAATGCTGCAGGAGCAGCAGGTGTTGAGCGCCTGCTTCGAGATGTATTATTGGACTTGACTGGTTTGGACTGGACGCCTTCAGAGGGTTGAAGACGGGGAAGCTCAGGCGGCACGGTGCGGGTAGCGGACGTGGCCTCTGCTTGCCGGGCTTCGGGGTAGTAGTATTAAGAAGTATTTTGTTTAGTTTTTTATCGCCCTTTTGGCAGGGCATGTTATGTTTTTATATTTATCCAAGACTGTTGGCTTTTAGTTTGGTGCTTAGCCAACCTGCAGTCAGCTTCTTCTGTAAGCCAAGCCTTACGGGCGGGAGTATGTCGACTACAGGATGGCTAGGGAGCCTTTTTAGAGTCTTTTATATTGTTTGTTTATGTTCTGTATTGTCTATGTCTGTCTCTTCTTGTAAAAACGTCATAGCGGTTGGTTTGATCATTTCTTATTATATTTTTATTTACCTATTTAAATCACTCTTTCATTCATACAGTCCATTCCTATAGCTCACACATACAATGGATTACAGTCGATTTTGGATAAGACTCAAACCGGAAAAACGTTACATGGCATTCCAAATATCTAGTAAGTCATCATAATCATCATCAGTTCATTGCATTCTGCTCGTGCTCCTCTCCAAATGTATGGCACTGACATCTGGTCTGACACGTTTATGCGATTCATCTGCTCGTTTGCGTATTGCTCATAAAATACTATCTTTAAAATATAAACCGTGGGAGAGCCACGCTTTGGCATGCATGAGCCGGTTCGACCGGAGTGATACCACGACCTCACAAAAAAACAGCGTGAAGCAGCACTGTATTGTGTTTCGATAGGGTACTGGGGGCTCAATCCGTGGGAAAGGGGGGTTCAAATGTTGGCAACGCACTTTAGACTCTACTGGGGTCGCGGTTGTCCATGGGCAGCGGCAATCGCTTAGCATCAGGTGATCTGTCTGCTCGTCTGCTACATATTACATAAACAAATATATACCTATATGCTCTAGAAAAGTCATACTAATCACCGAATCTCAAACTATAGCATTACACGTAATATGACTATTAGAAGAAGATATCTCCAGCTATCTTCTTATTATTACTACAATCTGGACTTCTTTTAGGTATAAAAACTAAAACCCGACTAACAAAAACACGCTCTAAAAAGAACGAAACAAGAAAATTGTCTCTGCTGAAATGATAATGCCGTATCGCCGTGGTCATATGCCATATTTTTTTATTTTATTATTACTTTTTAGAGCGTGTTTTTTGGTAGTCGGTTGTTAGTTTTTAAACTTTATTTTTGGGTAACATATTTTTAGTTATGTAAATAAAATTACATATTTGAAATGTGGTAAAAAAGCTCTTTCATTTGACCCCACAGGGTACCGTCAAGCAACATTTTTTGAGGTTTCTTGCTCTAAGTACCCTAGACGGCGCTGTATTTAATTTAAGGTGACGTCATGTAACCAATATCCAGAAAACAAGACGCTTCTAACGACACCTCATTTGTTCAAATATAATAACTAGTTTAGAAGTTATGAGGGAACAGATGAACAACCATACATATATACAGGTCAAAATCATAACCCTAATTTTTGCTTCGCCGTTTCGGGTAAAAAGTGAACAGGCATCATCTAGGCAAACGCGTACCATCCCTAGACTTCATCACTTTCCATCAGATAAGATTGATCAACTTTAGCCTATAGTTCATAAAAAAGAAAACCAAAAAAACTCCCAGACCAAAAACAGTTTTAGAATACTTTGTTCTCTAAATTGATCAACCAGGAATAAGTACAAGTACTTAACATTTAAGACTTAACCCAAGTCACGTGCCAAATCTGAGCGTGTTAGAAGAGTCACGAAGTTGAATGCACCGCAGCTGCACCCGATGCATATCGATTGTGCGGTCAACCCGGGACGTGCGGCCCCAATACTGGACTAAGAGCTTAAAGCTTGCGCCAACCTCTATACCGTTTGCGTGTAGTGAGGGCTTTTTGGGAATTAATCGTGCGGTTGCTGAAGTTCAAACATCAGGAGAGATTTTTATGAGGCTTTCATTCGACAATCGGTTAGCACTTATTCATTTTTGGGAGAGCCACGCTTCTGCATGAATAGGTAGGCTTGATTGGAGTACCACGGCATCATAGTAAACTGACGTGAAGCAACGCTGCTTCACCTACCCTCGGTATCCAATGGATTGGTACCGGAGCTCCAATCCATTTTTATCTTTTATCTTTATCTCGTGTCCATGCGGGAATCGGACCCATATCTTTCACATTCCGGGAGGCTGTTCTAATAATAATAATATTTCACAACATCACATACATTGATCTGACTCCGAGATAGGTAGCTCAAGCACCTGTGTTACGGATATCAGAATCAACAGTGGGATTACAAATATATACATATAATACTTTTCTTTTGTAAATACATACTTACAATACATAGCAAACACCCAGACCAATACAAACAAACATGTTCATGCACACAAATGTTTGTACTGTGCGGGGATCGAACCCGCAACCCTTGTATCAGAGGCAGCGTTCACTACCACTGTTCCAAACGGGTCGTCAACCAATACCTACCAATAAGACCACTGAACGCCCTGAATTAGATGTGGGTTCAATTCTCGCCTGAACACGAGATGAAATTTTTAAGTGCGTTAATTATTTAAGGCCTAGCTTAATGCCCAGAGTACAAACCTTTTTGAACTTTTTGCCAACTCTATTAGTATGTTTATGCACTCTTTGTAGCTTAATATAATAAAAAGCTCTCTTGCTCTGTACATTTTCACAAGAAAAAAGAAAACCACTCTTGAGTACACAGTTCAAGGAGGGAAAAGTAGTTTTTAAGTTTATTAACTTTTTGTTACTTACAAAAATGGACTTCTGAATTGCGCTGTTCTGAAAACAACCAAAGGATTTTTTATTTTCTCTGTGGCCCTGAAGTCAAAACCAAGCTTTAAGGTATACCTACATACCTTAAAGCTTTGTTGTAAAAATCAATAGGGTTACAGAAACTGGCCGGATGGCGCATTTGGTAGTGACCCTGCCTCATACGCCAAAGGTCGTGAGTTCGATCCCCATCCTGGACAAACATTCGTGTGATGAACACTTCTGGTTGTTCATTGTCTGGGTGTAGTATATGTTTTTAAGTATATATTTGTAATTCCTCTGTTGTCTGATATCCGTAACACAAGTAAGCTACATAGTACGGAATCAGATCAATGTATGAAATGCTGTATGAAATTCATTATTTATAAAATAGAATCAAGACGTAACGTACGGATTTCTTCTTTGAAAGATTGATAACATATACAAACTGAAGCATGTATTAATATGAAGGTGTAAGTATTTTATTTTGAGCGAAGGTGTCTTAGTGCCCACTTAAGGTGACGGGTAGGGCACACTAGCGACGCCCACCAATTTTAATTTTTAGCTACTAAACCGAATATATTTTAAACAATTTCGGGGTTACAACCTCTCGACAAACACTTATACTATTTATTAAATAACCATGCACAAATGTGTTCAACGCGTACGTGAAAAATTGATTCACGCCAGCGGCCACTTTTGGCGTGAATAAATTTTTCGCGTACAAAAACGGAGCCAACCTTAGGAGCAAATTAAGCATCCACCTCTGATGTTTGGCTTTCACTTACCTTTTGGTGCTTTTTTTATAGAAAGGCCAATCAGGATGACCTCACTCCGCCTGATGGTAAGCGGCCGTGAAATCCAAATATGAGGCTGACAGCTACAAAACAACTAACAAATTACCCATTGTGTCTGCCATCCTCACCCTAATGGCCTGCTGAGATGCCGTTTCACGCCCCGCCTAAAAGACCCCGGATTGTATGAAGGAGGAAACACATGAGCTGGGAGGGCATTCCATGCCTTGATGGCTCGGGGCAGGAACGAGGAGCCAAACCTCTTGGTGCGCGCCGCCATTGTCTGGATGGTATGCGGATGGCAACGCTGTCCAGCACGTGTTGTTCGGAAGTGAAAAGGGGAGGATGGGCTTTTGGTCGAAACGTCAAGTAAATCAGCTAGCTAGTATTTCCATTGGGTTTTCTTGCTTTGTTTCTTTTTAATTTCTTTTCTTTCTATTAGTTTTACTTTTACTCTTTTGTTATGTTGTTTTCTGTGTACCCGAATAGTGTATGAAAAGAAAGGAAGAGAGGTGCCTCCTGACACAGGCATTTTCTGCTTAAAAGGAGACAGCGGTCATGAAGATATAGTTATGTTGGCACACTTTACCCATAATCGGATATGAGTCATTAAAAAATTTAATCGGTTTTCGCTCTTATACTATGACACATAAGGTTCGAAATCCGGTGGGAACTATTTTACCATTGTCCGACTAAACGATGAAGTAAATATTATTTTATTTAATTTAAATTTTTACGGTAGCAAGATATAATAATTCTCACAACATCTCATACGTTGACCTGATTCCGTACTAAGTAGCTTAATCACTTGTGTTACAGATATCAGACAACAGAGGAACACAAATATATACATAAATACATAATATTACACCCAGACACCGAACAAACACAAGTGTTCATCGCACGAATGTTTGTCCAGGGTGGGGATCGAACTCACGACCTTTGGCGTAAGAGGCAGGGTCACTACCAATTTCGCCATCCGGTTAGTCTGATGGACCGACGCTCTGGGGAAGATCGCCAGAATCCATTGGACGCGGGCGGTACAGGATCGATCTGTGTGGATAACATTAGGGGAGGCCTTTGTCCAGGAGTGGACGTCTATTGGCTGAAATGGTGATGATGATGATGCAATTTTTACGTCCAGCAGTAAGTACTACAATGTACTTGTTGATTTTCGTCGCGTTTAGCCGCGGTATACGAATTTTAGTTCACTTACCTACTTTATTTTTATTTGAAAAGACTTACAATCCGGGTGGCCCCTATAAAATGATTGACTCAACTTATTACATTCATGTCATGAATTTATGTGGGATGGCATAAGTATTTCTATATTTATAAGCGCCGTCTTCACACCGTCTTTACATGTCGTCGGCCATTCGTCGTCTCTCTCACTCTCGCACGTCATTCTAATTCAAACATCGAACTCATACACGTTCCTTGGCATGCATCTACCGATCACCAATCCCACATTTATCAATCAATCAATCAATTTGCAATGAGCGATAACTGATTGTAGATCGGGTCTTTTCTGAATTTTTCTCATTAATATTAATAACATAAAAGTTAGAACCGTTTTTACTACATATAATATGTATTTCCCGAATTATAATATATTGATAAAGTTGCCATGTAAAATAATTATAATTTTACTTTGGGATCCATAGGTTATGCATGACTCAATTTTTTCTTTTCTGTGATTGAAGGCAGACAAGCAGACGGAATACACGATGGTACTCGATTTGCACCGCCCATGGATACCCGCAACACCAGCGGAGTCACAGGTTTGCTGCCAACCTTTAAATTCCACTTCCCCTAAATTAGGTCTCCGGTACCCTCACGCACGCAGAGAAACACAGCCCAGAGCTGCTTCACGCGCACGGCGGTTTTCTGTGAGGTCGTGGTATTACCCCAATCGAACCGATCCATTCATGCTGAAGGGTGGCTCTCCCACGGTTAAACAAAAAAAACGGTTAAAAAAACAATGTACAAAGAAATATGTAACAACGTTTGTAAACTGTAGTAGGAGCTATTCGATTAGGTAAAAAATCTTTCTATGACAATTATTAGGTATGTTATAGTAACAATTTTAATAGCTAAACCAATGTTTTATTATACTAACAATCATATAATTATTATTAGGTTGATACGCTTTTGATACTTACGATATAAAATATTGGTATTACATGTAGGTATAGCTAAATAGAATAGAAATAACGCCCTGTTGGTCTAGTGGTTTAAGTACCGGGCCGTGATCTCGGGGTCCTGGGTTCGATTCCCGGGACGAGCGATATTTCGAATTTTTCGAACACAGCTCGGGTTTGTGATCACCAATCCGCATTTGGCAAGCGTGGTGATTATGCCTAATCCCAACATAGTAGCGATGACTTGATTTCTATGATGGAGGCCTTTGCCCTGCAGTGGGACAGTTCATAGGCAGATACTTGCTTATGTATAGCTAAGCGATAACTCCTTGCGAAAGTCTGTTTTTCCGGACCACTAAAAATCTGGACATCTTTAAAGCAAGAGCGAACATGCATATTCTAGGCGAACGCGTCACATCCTAGACCTCATTGTTACTTTCCATCAGGTAAGGTTGTGGTCAAGCATTTGCCTATATAGTTCATAAAATATATATGTACATTTGTAATTCCACTATTAATTCTGATATCCGTAACACGGATGCTTGAGCTACCTATGTCGGAGTCAGATCAATGTAAAGTTTTACCAATTTTATAAGATAAACCAATGTACCTGCGCAGAAGTTTTACTTTTGAAAACTGCGGCAAAATCTTAACCAATCACAACGTTCTATTTACGCGCGCCAAAAATTTCAATTTATCATTGGTTGATGCGTCAGCGCCATGTTCGGTGCCAGTGCGGTTAAGAGGGAGATAGGATTACTCTCTGGATTTATTGTATTTAATCTTAACGTAACGCAATAAAGTCTATGTTTCAACTGTTTTCGCAATAGTAATCAACCGAATTTAACTTGCTCTTCTGCGTAAACGAATTTTGCCAAACTTATAAACGTGGTACAGATGCACTATGTGATGTAGTGAAATATTGTACGAGGGTTTATTATACAGTGTGTCCGGAGATCGCTGTGCGGTTGTTTCTCAGAAACACTTACCTCATACATATTACGTTACGAGCATGTAACTCGTGTCTGCTACGTCATACTAGGTAGGCATCGATTTACTTGTAACGTCATCAACGTTATGTAACAACTAGTGAACCACACAATAAATGTTTTTAATCGATTAATTACTGTGTGAAATTATCCCCAGATAGTGAAATTTGGTACCGTTAAGAATAAACATATAAAAACTGTATTCTAATCTCATGAAACCATTGTGATTTGTGAATCGTTTACTTACGAACAAAATGGAACTCTTGATTGTATTTTTATATAGAATTTTACTAGCAGTGATATTTTTTATCAATTTTATAAAATGTGGCGAACCTTATTGTGAGACTTTGACTACTGGTAAGTTACTTTTCTACTAGCACACCCAGACACTAAACAATATAAAAGAGTTTGTTTTCAAAAGATAACTGACCGGGGTTCGAACTGAAGACCTTTCGCCATTGGACAATTCCTTAGACACTACGCTATTGAGGTTGATAAGGTTTTGGTAGGAATGACTAACTACCTCTAAATATTTCGAATACCTATACTCGATTTTTTGACAGAATCACCAAACAGAAACTATATTTTATGCAAACTTATACACTATTTTACTCTATTAATTTTAATAATATTTTACATTTACAGGGACAAAGCAGGGTCATAAGATAGAAAAAATGGTAAAATCATATAATGCAGATGATGTGATTAACGTTTACCTTGAATCGGTAAGATATTTCATAATCATTTTGTCATTTATGCAATTACAAGCGAAAAAATATCGGCAGCTCCATACAAAATTTACCTATGGAGCTTTTGAGCATCCCAAAAAAATTCATTTATCTAATAAGAAACGGGCTTTGTTTTGATGTCACTTCAAATTTCTTATCATATTATTTTTTCTTACGTTGTAGCAATGCGATGATGTCGTCGTTGGAGTGGAAGCTTACGGATGCTATAGAGAAAAATTCAATATGATCATTGATTCAGATCTACAAAAACTTTCCGTCGTCCGGAACGAAAGCCACCTGCCTATTGAGATATTTGTATATCTGAATGTATACTGCGCAAACCGTAGCTACACTGAGTTTTCATTAAACGGAACACAAGAAGAAGACAGCAGTAATCAATTTGAATACAGCATAGGTGAAAAAAGTACTTCAGATTTAACGCAAGAAAATTCAGAAACAGAAAGTAGTAAACCTCAGCTTACAACCGAAACATTCTCAAAAGACCCAGGCACTCCTAAGTTCACAACTAGAAATTATTATCAAAAAGAAAAACGACTTAAAACTACAACTGAAAGGACACAAGCTTGTCAAGAGCTGGTAGAAAATCCTGAGAAAGTTCAACAAGGCTTTGCTAAAGCTCAAAAAGGTGTAGATAAGGCACACGCAAATGTAAATTATGCTCTGAATACCGTTAAAAATGCTTATAAAGGCGTTGAATTTGCTGCAAAACAAGTAGTATTGGCTCAAAATACCTTAGAAAAGGCACAGAGAGATTTACTTAAAGCTCAACAAGGCGTAGATAAGGCGCTAAAGGATGTAGATAAAGCTCAGAAAAAGGTTGAAAAGGCTGAACGGGGAGTCAATAATTTTTCAAAGTTTGTGGATTGTTAACAGTAGCAATACTATTTGAGTTGGTATATGACATTTAAGTTTTTACTCAATGATACAGTACAATTTTTACCTAAACTTTGTATTTAAGTGATAGATGGCAGACGAGCAGACGGATCACCTGATGGTAAGCAATTGCCGCCGTCCATGGACACACCTGACACCAGTAGAGTCACAAATGCGCTTCCGATCTTTTTAAATCTAAAGTACCTAATGTTATACCGAGAAAAGATTTGTATTTTAGTATGTTTGTAATAAATAAATAAAGAAAGAAGTTATTTTTACTTTTAAATATCATTCAGTCCAAGTAGCTGCGTAGGTAACGCTGTTACCAAAAAGTAATATTCTTTGAAGAAGAATTTATAATAAATACCTGACTGTTCTATAATATGGGTGATATATAAGATAAATATATGACCCATATTGTAGAATTGTTCGTACTTCATATAAAAGTTTTAATCACGACTTTTACAACCAGGGAGCATATTCTTGTGCAATCGACATTGATATCAAATTAGTCACTTGTATGAACCAATGTATTGAAGTCGTTAATTTAACGTCATCGTTGAGTGATCGAAAATAGGCCCCAAGAAAGACAGTGCAATTTCAAATGTTAGGGATTCACCAAAGCCCAGCCATGTGTAAAAATGTGTTACTCCAATGTGGTGATAATGTCTTCTAAAATTACCAAGACTTCTCCCATACGAGCGATCATTCCCAAAGATGTCTTCAACTTACTTTTGCCCTACAATAACAATATCCTCACGAGACATTGGCGAATATCATCCCTTTCAAACGGGCCCTTTGTGAAGTTCTCAAAGACATTTGGCTCTATTGTCTAATTGTAATAAGCCATGAGCGCCGCCAAAATAAATTAAATTATGCATTAAATGGAGCGGATTACCGCTGGCCTGGGAATAATAGAGATCTTTGTAGAGATTTTCATTTTCGTGCTCTAGTGGGTTTGCTTTGATTTCACCTGCTTTTGAGTGTTTTTGATTCAGTATGAATAAGTTTGGCGATAATTTCTTTGATCAGAATTATGAAGTCTACTGTTTTATAATTTTTTGCAATTTTAAAAAGTAGGTAATGTATTCATGAATGTTACAATACAGGTAATCGCAATCTTTAAAGCACAAGTGGATTTCTCAAATTTAATTTTATATTAAAGAATGAAAATATGGTTTCTACTTTTCTCAATATTTCAAGTTTTTTTTATTGGCTATACGCTAACGTAAAATAGTATCGATTGTTTATTATCGAAAGAGCATTACTGAGTAGGCAAATAGCGGCTGAAAATCTTACCCGTAGAAATTGGAAATCCCTGCCCCTAAATAAATATTTCTAAATTCACACACACACTACTCATACACTCACATACACTACACACACATATACTACACACACCACGCACGCACACACTCACGCCCACGCAACACAAGTTTAATAACAGAGTGCTACTTTAGAGTTATTTTATGTATTTAGGTATATTGTTTTTGTTATCTAGGTTTAAGAGAATTTTATTGTTTTTGTTATTTATGTTCTAAGCCCTCGCATCCGTACCCTCGCACTCGACCTTAGAGGGGTAGGAGCGGCTGAAAATCAGCGCTGACCTATGTCAGCATTAGCAGAGCCACTGCCTTTTGCTTTCCTTAGATTATTGTTAATATTTTAAAAAACGAAGTATGTAAGGTAGTTAAGTTCTAGTGTTACGGAAATACCTATGTACCTGTTTTGTTTTATGAGAAAGCAATAAACATATTTTTATTTATTTATTTATTTAAAGTTTGACCACAATCTCAATGCGGATGATACGCGTTAGCTCAAAAGATGCCTGATGTCCAGATTAGAGATGTGCGTGGGAATATATTTTTTAAAGTATTTATTTAAGGGCTTGTTGTGTTAGAGGTCAAGGTCCACAATGGTTTGCTGAACCAGCGGCGTAATTTATCATCAGCCTATTGCAGTCCTCTGCCGGACATAGACCTCTCCTAATATTCGCTACTCCAATTGATCTTTGACTACTCGCAATCAGCTTCAGCTAGCCATCCTCCATAGATCTTCACTCCACCTGGCCTTTGCGCCCTATACTACGTTCCCCGAGACCCGAGAACTCGATCGGTTATCAGTTCTGCTGTGGCTGATATGGCCAGCCCACGGCCACTTCAACTTGCTTATCCGGTAAACAGAGATGAAAAAGTAATATCTATGACTTTGGATGTGCGAAGTAAGTACAAGTAAGTAAACGAAGAAGTTTTTGACAGGCAGCCAGTTTTGATTTAACAATTCGTGTTATGAGTGAGTTGAACCAAATTAAAGCTGACAATCGATAAATACGTTATTTAGGGTGGGAGCCATTGGATGTATCTTGATTAAAGTTACAAGTATGTTATTATTATTGTTTTTTATGACACAGTTGACAGGCGCTCAGACGGAAATTACATATGCCTAATCTATGAAGGTATCATAGTTTCCTTTAGCAATAAGTTATCTTTGTAACTTTACTTTATTAATTAAATTAGTTTAAATAAATTTGATTTTCTTAGATGCTCCGGCTGTAGCCTACGTAATTTGGAGCACAACACCAGCGGAGTCACAAGTGCACTGCAAACCGTTTTAACCCCCTTCCCTCCCCGGATTGAGCCTCCGGTACCCTCACTCAAGCAGCGAAACATAGCAAAGTGCTTCTTTACGCCCCGGTACTCCGGTCGAGCCGGCCAATTCATGCCAAAGCGTGGCTCTCCCACGGCCGATATTAATAAACGCTATAAGATTCTGTATTATTCTAACAAATACTTCAAAACTTACTATCAAGACAAATCCAAGTTCGTCACCTAGCACCACACTGAATAATTTAAATTTATCCACCGAAAACTACCTACGTTTACACAGTCTTTAAGTCTGCAACTATAAGGTTCAAAATTGCACACTTTTTCCAGCTATATTCAAGCTCAGTCTTGCTAATTCTAACATAGTATTACTTAAGCTCAACGTTCTTATTATGCTCTGCCACTTAAAAGTTTAAAAGTATCTTATTAGAATTTATTTCGACGTGTAACGTTACGTATATTTATCTGTAGAAAGTTCAAGATTCCAGATTTTTTTTTTTTTTTTTTTTGTGCCCCCTCCATGAAGAGAGGGCTGCTATGGTTCCCCAGACATGGAACTCCGGGACCTTGTTTATCTAATATTTTTCATCTGAGTTTGTGCAAAAGTGCCCGGTCACTTTGAGGAAAATATTTTGCCAAACTGCTAAACCAATTCCGGGAAGAAGAAGGAATTTTGAATTTTGAGCTAAACTTGGGGAGGGTCAGAATTTATTGAGTAGGGGGATGGTTTTGTAATAGGGAGTTTAGAGGTCTGTCTCATCTAGAATTCGAGCTTTCATCCGCTTGATGAGTTCACATTTTCCGTGGTCCCCGGCTACATGATGTTGGTCGACGATGAGCTGCTCTCGGCCCTCTTCTTTCAGGGTTTCATTGAGGCTGAAGCACAGGGAGCAGATGGGGAAGAGAGGGTTGGCTACGCCATTGAATTCTGGACTTTCGGAGTTTTCCGGGCAATCGGGTTTTTTGTGTCCGCGAAAGCCACAAAATGAGCATCTTGTTTGCTTTATGCACTTCTTTTGTGTGTGGCCAAAGGTTAGACAATTCTGACATTGCACGAATGCGATGTACTGTTCGGTGTGTACCCTTTGGTACCCGACTTCCAATCGCCCTCGTGCAATGATGTCCCGCGCCTGTATCGGGGTGGCCTCCACGACCGCGTTATAGAGGTCCGGGTTCCTGTTTGACCGTATGAAGCACAGCCGTAGTCCGCTGAGGCCGTTCTGCCTCTCAAGGATCCCGATCAGCTCCTCCGGACTGGAGGCGCTTTTCGGTATCCCTTTGAGGATAAGGAGCGGTGGTCTCCCCTCGCCGGCTGCGCCTCGAAATCCGCTAGCTGGTTGGAGGCACTCATAATTTTATCCAGCTTCTCCTCGGTGTCCATCTCCACCTTAAAACTGGACTGCCCAAGTGGGATGATCCTCGAGGGGGCGCCGGTATCGACAAAAGGAATCAGGGCCTTCCAGGCTTTAAGGACCTCGGTAGTTGGGAGGGGGGGATTTTTGGTTGATTTAATTAAAATTCGGGGTTTCTTATTTTTGGGGGTAGGGGGAATAGCTATGCCTGGGGGGTCCTGAGCTGTCGCGCGGATTTCCTGGTTGGGGGCCGGACTTGGGTGCAGAATTGTCTTTTCGGCGAAGGTTTGGAGTTCGCTGCGAAGCATCCTTCCAAACTCCATCTTCGCCGATTTATCAAGAGGGGCTATTGTTGGCTGGGGGGGAAGGGGTTTGGGTTCGAGGACTTTAGTTTTCAAGGTCTCGAACTCCTCCTAGATTGTCGCCATTTCTCGGCGGATGATATTTTGGACAGTCTGTTCCGTAAGAACAGAGTGGGGCGTCAGGGACTCTCGAAGCTCTTTCACTTCATCCCTGAGTGCCTTACACTGGTCCAGGATGTCTTTCGGGAGTGTTTCGGTTGGTGGTGGTGTTGGTGGTGGGAGGGGTTTTTTGGTGGTGTGCGAGACCTTTTGGATGGCGAGAGACAGTGCCTGCATATTCTCGTCTATTGCTACAAGGGCACCGCCGACCTGTAACTGGGCTTCCTTGGTCAATGCACGGGGTTTTAGGACCGTACTTCGGATAGACGCGGTGTTCACGAGTATCTTATTCATCAACTCTATCGCGTCTATGATCGCTGGGTCAAGGTCTACCGTTTCCCTGGTGGGGGCCGGCTCTGGGCCGGTCTCCACCAGGGGATTCGGGGTAGGGCTGGTGCCCTTTGATTTGCGGCTGGCCTTCGTTTTTGGGGGCCTCACAGTGGACGGGGTAGGGCCACTGGACTCCCCCAAAGACGGTGGTCGGCGTCTGCCGGACATTTTGGGGCAAAGTTGTTTTCAAGATGTGGGGGGGAGCTATGAAAAATTTTTGGGGGGGGGTGTTTAAATTGAAACTCTCAGTCACTAGCCGAGCGGAGGAAAAGAACGACGTGGTGCCAAATCCCGCTCGGTTCGCGACGAAAGAATCTGGGGGTGGGGGGGAGAGGTGTGGTTTAGGAGTATACTCAGTATACTCCAAGAAAGATTTTAAGAATTTTTGGGAAAAAATATTTTTCGGGGGGGGGGGGGGGGGAACTTAGAAGGGGGGGGGGGGGTGTAAAAACAACGCTGGACAGAACAAAGCAGAAAAACAAACAAAATTTTTGCAAAATTTTACAACTTCCAATTTTTGGGGGGAAGGGGGGGGTGAGGGGGGGTGTCAGTTTTATAGGGGAGAGGGGGGATTTATTTTAGAATTTTTGAGGTTAAATTTTTTGGAAAATATTCGAAATTGTATTTTTTATGAATTTTTTAATGTATTCTACTGACATTTGCCGTTAGTCAATTTAGAAGGAAAGTCCACCTAAGCTCGGATTTTTTCCCCATACAAAAATTCTATGTCAATTTTTGGGGTTGATTTTTAAAGTGGCTATCCAAGCTTAGGGGCTGAAATTTGGGCAGGGGATAGTCCTCGGGGAGCAGAACAGAAAAGCCAAATAGAGTTTTTGAAAATTTTGAAAAATGGAATTTTTATCGAATTTTGAAAATATGCCAATTTTTGCTTGGACGACTTGGTTTGAAACTCCAAGTGTCGGGAATTTCGAAAATAATTTTTTACTCGGAAACTACAAAATGGGGGGACCTCGATTTTAGGCGATTAGGAGGGGATAATTATAGAGAGTTTTGATGAATATTTGCAGACGTGTAAGTCTCTTCTAAATAGAAGAAAAAGTGGTTCAAGATTCCAGATTGCGAAATGTTTTCTCTTGGATTTTTAAAGAAAACAGGTTGGTTGGTTTGAATAACTACAGGAGAGAGAGTTTTTTTTTTGGGAGAGCCAAGCTTCGGCATGAATGAGCCGGCTCGACCGGAGTGATACCACGGCCTCACAGAAAACCGGCGTGAAGCAGCACTGTGCTGTGTTTCGCTGCGTGGGTGAGGATACCGGTGGCCCAACCTTTAAACCAGGGTTTAAAGGTTGGCAGCGCACTTGTGACTGCACTGATGTCACGGGTGTCCATGGGCGGCGGCAATTGCTTACCATCAGGTGATCCGTCTGTTTGTCTGCCTACCTATTACATAAAAAAAAACGAAGTGCGACGCACTACCCATTGCGCCAACGAAGCAGTCTAGTCTATATATCTATCTATCTCTAAAATATATGAGGAGGTATCGGTGAACTTTACATTCTTCTAATATGATACCCGTTGTCCTATCGGAATATGAGGGCAAGGGAATAAAGAGTGTACTAGTGTTTGCGCACACTCTTGAGCTCTATAATATATCCTACGTAAATGGCTGATCCCGGAACGTCCTGTTGGTCCAGTGGTTTAAGTACCGGGCCGTGATCTCGGGGTCCTGGGTTCGATTCCCGGGTCGAGCAAAAAGTATGTTTCGAATTTTTCTAAAGTAGCTCGGGTTTGTGATAACCAATCCGCATTTGGTGATTATGCCTATGCCTATCATAGTAGCGATGACTTAATTTCTATGATGGAGGTCTTTGCCCTGCAGTGGGACAGTATATAGGCTGATACTTTACTAAGTGGCTGATATCCGAAATCGGTTGGATAATATTATTATTATTATACCCGTTATTTAGATCAAATTTTAGTCTGCAAAAGTTGTTCTAATTGACGAGTAGGATACGTGTTTCGAAATATGTAAGTTTTCACTGATACATCCTGTAGATTAAAAGGGATCTCAGACAACGACAATAATCAATTCCATCTGAACCTGCCTTTGTCCCGGCACGCTAGTTCCCTTTGTGTACAACCGCCGGATCCCTCGCCCGGGATCCGGGAACGGGTTCCGGGATCTTTGCACTCCATCCCGGCGGAACATCATTACCAAATTAACTGCTGTTCGAGTTGTCCCAACCAATTTGTAGGTGAGCCGAATTGGTCTGGCTTGTTAAAATTGTTTTAAAGTAGTTTGCCGTTTTAATTGTCGTAATACGGTTTCTGTTTATTGTTCAAATAGCTGGTTCGCAGTGTTATTTTGTGAATTATTTTATTGAGACACAGGCGCTATGTTTGTGAGTGACCCGCAAGCGTACTCTTTTTTAAAAAGGCCAGCCACACATTAGCGATCTCTCTGATATCGCGGATGTTAATGGGCGGCGTTGATTATGACCCGCTTGTCACTTCTAGCATAAAAATGAATAGACACCTCTAGCTGACATTAATACTGGACCTGGCGGACGGGTATGTGTAACGCATTTCTCCTGGGTGACCAAAAAAGTTTCAAGTCAGCGTTTCCATTGTAATGTCTTGAAAGGTACTGAATAATTTGTTACCGATCACAGCAATAATAGTGCTCTAAACCCTTTTGCCAACACAAAGAACCGATCACCTTCAACTACTATAATAGCCAATAAGAACGTGTGATTTCAATTAATATCGAGCCTAATAGAGACACAACACATAACTCAAACCCACAACTTTTTTCCATCTAGGATTTTAAGCGAATTTTTAAGAGATAAAAAAAATACTTTAGACCTCTATTCAATAATACAATTTTATTTGTTACAAATCTTACGCAATTAACTAGGATTCATGTTTTTTTATCAACAATCAACTACATTTAAGACTCTATGGACTTCTTGTTGAGCATTTTCTAGTCTTTTGTGGGCTTTATCTGCTTTTTTCTGAGCCTTATCTACGCCTTCTTGAGCTTTGACCAAGTCTCTCTGTGTCTTTTCTAAAGTAAGTCGAGCTACTTCTGCTTGTTTTTGGGCATTTTGAACGTCTTTTTGTGCATTTTCTACGATTTTGAGAGCATTATCTAAATTTTCTTGTGCTTTTTCTACGCTTTTTTGGGCTTTCACAACGTTTTGTTGAAATTTTTCTGGGTTTTCATTTATTTCTGGACAAATGTGAGTGCTTTCTGTTGTAGTTTTCCCAGTATGCTTTCTTTTGTGAACATAAGCAGTTGATGATTCAGTAGTAGTTTTATCTTTAGGAGTATTGTTTTCTGTTTGTAAAGTTTCTGATGATGAATAATAATTACTGTCTTCTGAATTATAATCTTTTTCAGATATATCGCTGCAATTGGTTTCGTGTGAATTGTCTGATGAGAACTCAAATAAGTTATATGGTTTGCAATATACTTTTAAATCTATGTACAAGTCCGGCAACGGAAAACCTCGCTCTGCTCGTTCGACAACAAATGATTGCAGAGACCAGTCAGTAGTCATGTTGAAATCTTCCACGTAGCAACCGTGAGCTACTAAGCCGACGACCTCACCATTACAGTCCTGCAATATAAAAGGCACAAAAAAAATTGTTAAAAAATATTTAAAAAAATATTAACAATCTTAAGTTTTTTTTGTACAGTATTGCCATTGTATGGATCTTCTTACCGTTTCCTCCAAAAGGTTAAATGAATCAGTTGTATTTTCTCCAGAACATTTTAAAGTTTTTTCATTTAAATCACCATTATTTGAACCTAAAATTAAAAAAAATATATAATAAATCTGGAATTTGTAAAAATAAAAAACTAACTATTAATAAAAAAAGGCGAACAGATGAACCGTTCAATGTAAGTTGAAAAACTAATTTAATATTTTGTACATGCCTGCAGTTAAAGTGTGACAATAAAGGACACCTGTTAAGCCACATTTTACTACGTGAATTGAAAGTATTAATCCTAGTAGAAATATATATAAAAAATCAAATAAAAGGGCCATTTTGATCTTAGAATTTACAATGGTCTCAAATAAGTTTAAAGCAAGCATTTTTATATATCTTTATCGAAACGGTATAATGTCACAATCTAGGCAAATTTGACACAGTAATTAATGAAATGAACAAATACTGTGTTGTAAGTTAGTAGATATACATAATTAATATGTAGGTACACACGAGGAAAAGAGTCGCACACCTAGAACAACAAAGGCGTAACTAGAAAACAACAGCTTTACAGGAAACGATAAAACTGTTATTTTTGGTTTTACTGGCTAAATGATAAATTGCATATATGTGTATTATACATCATAAGAACCCCCCTAACAAGCTCTTTATTTCTGTATGACTAACTTCCTAAATTAATAACTTGATAATGAGTTATAACAAAAAGAAACAATAACATACTTATTGCTCGAAGACTACGCATCATTACCTAGTAGTAAGTGAAATACGCCTTTTTTGATATTGGAAAAAAACAAACACTGTTGCGTATGTATTAGATACGCCTTTTAGTGACTATGTACGCCTGAATAATTATGAGGAAGTATTTAATGTTACGGGGTTTTTTAAATTCATTTGTATTTAAGTAACTTTAAATAAGTAGATTTTGCAGGATATGTTTCGTCAGTGTAGGGGTAAGTGATGTCATAATAATGTAAGTTTTTTACTTATTTATTGCACTAGGTTCTGCGGCTAATATGGCCAGCCCACTGCCACTTAAGCTTGCTAATCCGGTGAGCAATGTCGATAACTTTGG
>CM032467.1:15868412-15883762 GCA_019059595.1 Marasmia exigua | reverse complement strand
GTACCAAATACACTAAACAAGCGTCCGTGGCACTCATTCAGCTGGTCTCACTGAAAACCAGCGTCATGGCCTTTGTCTGGGCTGTGACATAAGCTGAGTGAGGGCCATTTACACTGGACGTCAGAACCCATCATAATATTCATTTGGCACTGTCTGGACATGATTGAATATAGTTTTGTTTTTTTTTCCTTTTGTTTTATTTTTATGTATTTTTAGTTGTTTTATGTTTTGTTTTCTGTTTGTGCCAAATTGTGTTCTGTTTACAATTGCTATATGTTCTGTGTTTGATGTTTATAATAATTTTTTATTTCTTCTTTCTTTCTTTCTAATAATAATTCTCACAACATCTCGTACGTTGACCTGATTCCGTACTAAGTAGCTTAAGCACTTGTGTTACGGATATCAGACAACAGAGGAATTACAAATATATAATTAAATACAATATACTACAGCCAGACACTGAGCAAACACAAGTTTTCATCACACGAATGTTTGTCCAGGGTGGGGATCAAACGTGACATTTGGCGTATGACGCAGGGTCACTACCAAATGCGCCATCCGGCCAGTTTCTGTAACCCTATTAATATTGTCCAACAAAGACTACCTACATACCCTAAAGCTTGGTTTTGACTTTAAAGCCACAGAGAAAATAAAAAATCCTTTGGTTGTTTTCAGAACAGCGCAATTCAGAAATCCATTTTTGTAAGTAACAAAAAGTTAATAAACTTAAAAACTACTTTTCCCTCCTTGAACTGTGTACTCAAGAGTGGTTTTCTTTTTTCTTGTGAAAATGTACAGAGCAAGAGAGCTTTTTATTATATTAAGCTACAAAGAGTGTATAAACAAACTAATAGAGTTGGCAAAAAGTTCAAAAAGGTTTGTACTCTGGGCATTAAGCTAGGCCTTAAATAATTAACGCACTTAAAAATTTCATCTCGTGTTCAGGCGAGAATCGAACCCACATCTAATTCAGGGCGTTCAGTGGTCTTATTGGTAGGTATTGGTTGACGACCCGTTTAGAATAGTGGTAGTGAACGCTGCCTCTGATACAAGGGTTGCGGGTTCGATCCCCGCACAGTACAAACATTTGTGTGCATGAACATGTTTGTTTGTATTGGTCTGGGTGTTTGCTATGTATTGTAAGTATGTATTTACAAAAGAAAAGTATTATATGTATATATTTGTAATCCCACTGTTGATTCTGATATCCGTAACACAGGTGCTTGAGCTACCTATCTCGGGGTCAGATCAATGTATGTGATGTTGTGAAATATTATTATTATTAGAACAGCCTCCCGGAATGTGAAAGATATGGGTCCGATTCCCGCATGGACACGAGATAAAGATAAAAGATAAAAGTGGATTGGAGCTCCGGTACCAATCCATTGGGTACCGAGGGTAGATGAAGCAGCGTTGCTTCACGTCAGTTTTCTATGACGTCGTGGTACTCCAATCAAGAATAAGTGCTAACCGATTGTCGAATGAAAGCCTCATAAAAATCTCTCCTGATGTTTGAACTTCAGCAACCGCACGATTAATTCCCAAAAAGCCCTCACTACACGCAAACGGTATAGAGGTTGGCGCAAGCTTTAAGCTCTTAGTCCAGTATTGGGGCCGCACGTCCCGGGTTGACCGCACAATCGATATGCATCGGGTGCAGCTGCGGTGCATTCAACTTCGTGACTCTTCTAACACGCTCAGATTTGGCACGTGACTTGGGTTAAGTCTTAAATGGTAAGTACTTGTACTTATTCCTGGTTGGTCAATTTAGAGAACAAAGTATTCTAAAACTGTTTTTGGTCTGGGAGTATTTTTGGTGTTCTTTTTTATGAACTATAGGCCAACGTTTGATCACAATCTTATCTGATGGAAAGTGATGAGGTCTAGGGATGGTACGCGTTTGCCTAGATGATGCCCGTTCTCTTTTTACCCGAAACGGCGAAGGAAAAATTAGCGTTATGATTTTGACCTGTATGTATGTATGTATGGTTGTTCATCTGTTCCCTCATAACTTCTAAACTAGTTATCATGTTTGAACAAATGAGGTGTCGATAGAAGCGTCTTGTCTTCTGGTTATTGGTTACATCACGTCACCTTAAATTAAATACAGCGCCATCTAGGGTACTTAGAGTAAGAAACTTTAAAAAATGTTGCTTGACGGTACCCTGTGGGGTCAAATGAAAGAGCTTTTTTACCACATTTCAAATATGTAATTTTATTTACATAACTAAAAATATGTTACTCAAAAAAAAAAGTTTAAAAACTAACAACCGACTACTAAAAACACGCCCTAAAAAGTACGAAACAAGAAAATTGTCTGTGCTGAAATTATTATGGTGTATTGCCGTGGTCGTATGCCACCGGCAAAACAAATTCATTACTTATTTATTTATTTATAAGATCACCAACAAAATTTACATCAGTACATGATACAATAATAACACCAGAAAATTTATAAATCATTCTAAACGAAATCTTATTTATAGGTGACAACGGCATGCAATATTGACAACAGTAACAGTAGGTAGTGTTGAAGAATTAATTAAATATTACTAAAATCAATTTCACTACAAAGAGAGGTGTTTTTGACACCTTTTATAATAATAAAATAAAACAATACGGCATATGACAATGGCAATACGGTATAATAATTTCAGCACAGACAATTTTCTTGTTTCGTTCCTTTTAGAGCGTGTTTCTTTGGTAGTCGGTTTTAGTTTTTATACCTAAAGGATGTCCAGATTGTAGTAATAGAAGATATCTCCTAGAGTCTAAAGTGCGCTGCCAACATTTGAACCCCCCTTTCCCACGGATTGGGCACCCAGTACTATTTATTATTATTATTATTTATTTATTAGGAATACTTACAGCTTTACATACAAACGTTTACATAGTAGCACATAACAATTAGGGATATATATGTAAGCCTTTACAAGTATTCACAACATTCTTATAGAAAAGTTAGCAACGTAGGGGAAATTGAAATTTTAAGAGTAAATAATTAATTAATTTTACAGAATTATTATTATACATAGGGATTTTTTTTCTTATTAAGTTATTATGGGACCAAGCAGTTTCGATATAGATTTTTTGAAAACGTTTTCAGATGTATTAAAGATATCCAAATCCGCCAATTTCTCGTTTAAGCCGTTACCCTACCGAAACCCTACCCTATCGAAACACAATACAGTGCTGGTTCACGCTGGTTTTCTGTGAGGCCGTGGTATCACTCCGGTCGAACCGGCTCATGCATGCCAAAGCGTGGCTCTCCCACGGTTTTAGTATTTTATGAGCAATACGCAAACGAGCAGATGAATCGCATAAACGTGTCAGGCCAGATGTCAGTGCCATACATTTGGAGAGGAGCACGAGCAGAATGCAATGAACTGATGATGATTATGATGACTTACCAGATATTTGGAATGCCATGTAACGTTTTTCCGGTTTAAGTCTTATCCAAAATCTACTTCAATCCATTGTATGCATTTATAGCATCACAATCAATTACTTATTGCGTAACAAAAACATGCAAGTATAGAAATGAGTCTCCAAAGAAGTTGTAGTAAATAATAACCAATTATTAACATTGATTGATTATTTACGCGACAATAAACAATGCACAATGAGTATATAAGTTGGATGCGGTCACTGCGCATGACACTATTGCCAAGATGGCCGCCGCACACCACTGCGCGCTCGTCGAAATCGCGCTAATTGCGCTACTCGCCGTCACTTACGCTAAAGACGCGTGCATTTCTGGACAAAAGGGTAATATTTTTACAAAAAAGTAATACAGGAGGCCCCTAAACATAATAGATCCTGAATGATCAGGATCTATTACATTTAGGGGCCTTCCACGAAAATGTGCCATCCGGCAAATTTTTTGATACAGACGTGTAGAACTAGATCATTGCATGAATGTTTTTATTATTGCACAGTAGTTGTAGGATTTCTGGAGCCAAATTATTTGAGTTCGAAGATTAAATAGTTTTATAAATATTTTGTTAATATTTCAAAGAACTTGAATCAATCCTTCAACTTCCCTGTTCAATAATCCGAACAACTTATAAAATAATTAATATAGTCTAAGTATAACTTATATACATTTTTATTTAAACTCTATATGTACTATGTGTTTAACTAACATTAAATAAATAAATAAGTAAACTTCCGTGCTATAATAACTATAGCTCCTAATAACTAGATCTACACATCTGTATAAAAAAAATGTCGGCCGGCAACTTTCATTGGAGGGCCTAATATGAATGATGATAATGATGTCCTTTACTCTTAGGTACTGCTTCTTCTTAGTCGTTCACTCATGACAGAGTGGTCATGGTTGACGACGTTGCATTTTCGTGTTCTGATGCGGCTCGCGCGATGTGTCACTACTTGTTGCTGTTTAGCATTTCTTACATAGACTTTCAGTCGTCAGCGTAATCCTACTAATTTCAACTACAGTTTGGGTGCTGATGTCATTGATCGCACAAATTCTATGAAGGACTTGGGTGTGACCTTTGATACTGCCCTGACGTTCAATACGCACATTTCCGCTCTCACTCGTAGTTGCTTTCGTCGCTTGGGGTTTGTCTTGCGTAATTTGCGTGACTTCCAGAGTCCAAATGTCATAAGACTTCTATTTACTAGTCTGGTGAGAAGCTCTTTGGAATCTAGTGCGTGTGTTTGGAATCCTCACGAGGCCAAGTATAAATTAATGTTAGAGAAAGTGCAAAAGGCTTTCCTTCGTTATTATTATAAGCGGATATATGGATATTATCCTTTTATGTATCCTACCATGTTCTTGCTGGGAATGTTGGAGATGAACTCTTTGGAGGTCAGGAGGACACGGGTAGAGATTTCCACTGCTATTGCGATACTGCGCGGGAGCCTGGACTCGCCTGATTGTGTTGAACATCTATCGCGCATGTTTGTCCCTGATAAGTATCTGCGTATACGCTCTGGTCGCAGGCATCGGCTGTTCGCGCCCCCGCCGTGCCGCACGGCGGCGCGTGCGCAGTCGCCGCTCTGTCGCATGCATCACACGCTTAACGCACTCTTGACATTGCATCCAGAACTAGACATATTTACAGATAATGTTAAGTCCTTAGTAAATAAAATTGATATGTGTTTATAAATACAATAAGAGCTGATTATGTATAATTATGTAATTGGGTTTATCCCGTATAATTATATTAAATAAATAAATAAATAAATAAATACTCATCCTGCATCGAACTCCAAAGGCTGTGCGTTCGATTCTTAATCTGGACAAACGTCGTCTGATGAACACTTGTAGTTAAATGCCTTAGTATTATAATATCTTCTAACAATCGATCGACCTAAAAGAGGTCGGAAGTCAAAGTTGACCATTTTATTTGGTCCTATTTTGTGGACCTTCCGTAGTTCTAATACCCATAACAGTAAGTGCCAAAGCTGCTTAGTTAACTTTAGGGCTAGGTTATCGTCGTCAGCTTATTTAAGTCCCCACTGCTGGGGCACGGGCCTCCCTCAATCATATGAGGAGTAATTTCCATACTCACCACGCTTGGCAGACGGGTTGGCGAGGGTTTAGATATAAATGCAGAGTTTTCCCTGTCTGGGTGCTGATGATCATGCCAGCAGGGCTAGGTCAATGTTTGTGCTATTCTTTTTTGATAAAACTTTGATGAAGCAGAAGAGAGGTAGCTATCTTAGGAAAGGATCAGAGGAGTCGAACGTTTGGCCGCACATAGAATACCGTACACATCTTTGGGAGGGGCGCCCATGTACCAGCTTCTCCCTCTAGACTGGATTTAACGGAAAACGATCCAAATCGAAATGTTGACTTCCATGATATTTTGACGACCCGTTTGGAACAGTGGTTGTCAACGCTGCCTATGGTCCAAGGATTGCGGGTTCGATCCCCGCACAGTACAAACATTTGTGTGCATGAACATGTCTGTTTGTATCGGTCTGGGTGTTTGTATGTATTATAAGTATGTATTTACAATAGAAAAGTATTATTTGTATATACTTATTTGTAATTCCGCTTTTGATTCTGATATCCGTAACAAAGGTGCTTGAGCTACCTATCTCGGAGTTAGACGTATGTGGTGTTGTGAAATAGAGTTTTTCTGTTAAGAAATTCTCAGTGACAGCCCGAAGTAGAGAAGTTGGCGGTCTTGTACTCCCGTGCCTCGGAAAGCACGTTAAGCCGTTAGTCCTGCGCCTAAGCCCTCTTCGGTCGTTTTATACTGGTGTCCCATCAAAATATGAGGGTAAAGGAATTGAGAGTGCACTTGTGTCTGCACAAACACTTGTGCACTATTATGTATCCTGCGTCGATGGCTGATCCCATCCCATGTGCTGAGGCAGATTGAGATTGGCCGCCATGACCGAAATATCGGTTTGAAGGACATTATTTTTTTATCATACGATGATGCTCTGAGGAATTTGTTCGGACTGATATCTGCCTCTTCGTTTCGCTATCGTTTCACTCGAGTACAGTTTCGCCCCCATTATTAATTGGTTGGCAGTCTTGAACTGTACGCTTCTCAAGAAACTTTCTACCTCATACCTATGGAATTAAATTACCGCCTGCGGTATTACCTGCAAATCTTAGGCTAAGATCTGTAAATTTTGTGCAACAAAGTGTCTATCTATCTATCTATCTTCAAGAAAAGAGCGTACATTCTTTTTTAAAATACCGGTGGCCCATTTTTGACTCCTGTGGAACACCACAGGTGCCGATTAGCGGCAGTAATCACTTACCGTCAGTTGAATCGCCTGCTCGCCTGCCCCCCTTCTTATAAAAATCACTAGTTACAATTAAATAGGTAATTGCTAAATAAAGCTTCTTCTATTTTGTTTATTTTGTTTGTATTGGTCTGGGCCTTATCTATTAGAGGGCGTTATCCATTAGATTAGTATTGATTAATCAAACAATTGACAAGATGCTAACCACCTCCTATTGTACACCTCGTCCTACAGTTTATTAGTATTGGATTAAGTAACTACTACTCTTGGATGAGGGGAACCTAAGTAGCTATGCTCACTCAAATCTATCTGAGGTGGTGGCGTTATGTGGCGGGTTATTACATTCCCTCTAATATGGTTGAGTGAAATGATGGCTGACACATACGTTATACTTGTGAACAGATGCCACCTTTGGGGACTGGTCCGCTTCGGTTTGCCTCATATTTAGCTTTTAATTTGCTTTATTCTATTTTGTTTTGCATTAGACTGTATGACTTGGTATGAGGATAATAAACCATTGTAAAAAAGTTGGCGATTAAAAAGAGTAACTGGCGAGTTTCTTGCCGGATCTTCTCGACCAGGAGCCCAATTCTCGGGCTCGTGACATTTATTTTCATACGACATATATCACTAAAACATAGTTTTTTTGTATGGTTTTCAAGTGATATCCACCATGTTTTTTTCATATCGAAATCCCGAGAATTGGGCTCCAGAAACAACTTTCCGAGCCGGTGGTAGAATCGCATTATGTTTATTTACTTTTTTTAGTACATTTTATGTATCAACATATATATGTATTAACATGTAAATTATTACATAAGTACTTATAAATAGTCTTAAATCATTCAAATGTATGACGATTTGTAAGTGATGTGTACAAGCCTATGCAAATAAAGAATTATTTGATTTTGATTTTGATTCTATGTATATAAGTATGTATTTACAAAAGAAAATTATTATATGTATATATTTCATCCCACTGTTGAGTCTGATATCCGTAACACAGGTGCTTGAGCTACCTATCTCGGAGTCAGATCAATGTATGTGATGTTGTGAAATATTTATTTATTTATCTGAACTAATACATAGACTTGCTAGAGCTTGGATTATTTTTAAGTTCAAAGAGTTTTTTTGAAGTATTATTCATATTTTTCAGATGATATGTTTGTTCCGGCACAAATTGACAAAAGTGCAACCTATGATTTACCACTGAATGAATCTGATTTCGAAACGGTACCAAATGTAAGTAAAATCAACATTTAACTAGACAAAAAAAATGGACTTCACTTCTTACAAACAACCACTATCCGTGGGAGAGCCACGCTTCGGCATGAATGGGCCGACTCGATCGGAGTGATAACACGGCCTCACAGAAAACCGGCGTGAAGCAACACTGTGCTGTGTTTCACTGCGTGAGTGAGAGTACCGAAGGCCTTATCCGGGGGAAAGGGAGGTTAGAAGGTTGACAGCGCACTTGTGACTCCACTGGAGTCGAGGGTGTTCCTAGGTGGCGGCAATCGCTTAACATCAGGTGATCCGTCTACCACCTATGACAAAAAAAATGTTTTTTTTACTCAACGTTTTCTCAGCGATATTTATTTTCCATTTTTATAATAATACACATTCTACTTAGAATTCGCGACTCGGGCATAACTTAATAAAGTGTTCCATAGACAAATGATCAAACAAAAATGGTACATAGCTCGTTTGATGACCAGGAGCCCAATTTTCGGGTTTGTGATATTTTGAAAACATGGCGGATATCACCTGAAAACCATACAAAAAAACTATGTTTTAGTGATATATGTCGTATGAAAATAAATGTCACGAGCCCGAGAATTGGTCTCCTGCAACTACAATCGTTATACAATAATAATAATAAATAAATATTTCACATTATCACATACATTGATCTGACTCCGAGTTAGGTAGCTCAGGCACCTGTGTTACGGATATCAGAATCAACAGTGGGATTACAAATATATACATGTAATAATAATAATAATTAATAATAATTTATTTCAATGCACAAGTAAGAAAGAAATGACACACAACATTATATGTAAACCAAGTATTTGTGCTTTGCAAGAATTCAGCATAAAAAAGCAACAGGGGTTTCCAAACTAGGCTAAGCCTGTATCTTGGAAACCAGAGAACAGTCTTAAGATTCCGAGTTCTTGCAATCACCAAATAAACATAAGATAATAATTAAAATAAAAAAAAAATAACAAAAAAAAAAAAACACATTTTTCTTTTTTTTTTTAGTATTACTTAAGTACAATGAAATGAAATTGAACCCAGGACTTAGAAACATCAACGTAGGATTTCTTCAGTGAACTGATAGTCCAGCGAGAGTAGCCATTGTGTTATTCTGAATTTGGCTTCAGAGACAGTGCAGGATTTAACATCACAAAAAGCGTTCACCGCGTTGTAAACGCGCACTTGTATAACTTCCCCAAGTTTGCTTGCGAAATGTGACTTTACTGTGCCAGGGATCGGAATTCGGAAAACTCGTTTTTTTAGGAATGAGTCATAGTTTTTTGAGCGGATCAGACGAGTATGAGCAATAAGCGACAGTTTGAGGACAAACAACTGACGAACAGACAACACTTGGGCCATATTATAAAGGTCTGTTGTGGGATACCTGTGGGGCAATTTCAGCATGATTTTAAGCAAGGATCTGTTCGCTCGCTCCGCCACTATAAGTACCGTCTTGGCTGCAGAGCCCCAAACAGAGATACAATAACCTATTAGTGACTGACATAGTGCCTTGTAGACAATGATCAGCAACCTCAAGTTCGCCGAGTTCCTCAGTCTCCTGAAGATACCCGAGATTTTCCTGATTCTCTTTGCTAGATGTAGGATGTGAGACTTAAAATTTAAATGTTCGTCTACCATGATTCCAAGATATTTAATTAAATCAGTGCGTGAAATAGATTCACAGCTACAAGCATCTGAGGAGACTAAGTTACAGGTATGTATTCTAATCTGGAACTCACAGGTGGGTCTGGATGCTGCTGTTTTGTGGAAGCAAATGAATCGGGTCTTTGAATAGTTAAGAGTGAGCAGATTTTGTTTAAGCCAGTTCCATATGTGCGACATACCCGATTCAGCTTGTCTTATTGCATCAGTCCAGGACGAACCCTTGAAAATTACCACAGTATCGTCAGCGTAACAGATGACTTCTGTTTCAGGTGTAGCGAAACTATGTATATCGTTCATATAGATGATGAATAGTGTGGGACCGAGTATACTTCCCTGGGGTACTCCATAGTGTATGGTGCGTATGTCGCTCCTGTGTTCTCCGACCCTTGTGATTTGCCGCCTGTTAGTGAGATAGCTCTTAAACCAATTTAGAGCAAGACCCCTAATTCCGTGATTTTCCAATTTACGGAGAAGTATTTTTGAGGATACCGTATCAAAGGCTTTGGCGAGATCCAGAAACACCCCTACACATTTGAAGCCCTTATCCAGGTTTCCCGAAACTAGATTAGCTAGCAGTGATACAGCATCCTCTGTAGATTTATAAGATCTGAACCCAAATTGTCTTGGTGACAATATATCATTTTTTTCAATAAATTTGGTAAGACGTTTATTCACAATTTTCTCAAGGATCTTGGAGAAGACGGACAGCAGTGAGATCGGCCTGTAGTTTCCTGGAATAGACTTAGATCCATTTTTGTGTATCGGGGTTACTGAGGCAACCTTCCACACCTCGGGGAAGCACCCAGATTCCAGGCTTAGATTATATATGTATGCTAGAGGTTTGCAGATTACATTCTTAGTATGTTTCAGGAAGGTGGTGGTGACACCGTCTACCCCAGGTGCGCTGTTTGTTTTGAGCTGGTCAATGATAGCAGCCACTTCGTTTTGGTCAGTTGGTTCTAGGTAAAACGAGTGTACAGGTGAGTTACTGCAGGTAATCTTAGAGACTAAATCGTCTTCAGATTCCATGGACTGTGAAATAATATTGTCTGCCAGTTTTTGCCCAACCGTCGAGAAAAAGTCATTGCAGCTATTCAAAGAAGCCTCAGGGCTGTCCCCTATCGTCGTCAATTCGTTAGATGGTTGACGTGAGTTATTATAGCAAATACCTTTTATTGATTTCCACAATTGCTTCGTGTCTTTACTGTTTCTTTGTAGTTTATCTCTTTCATAGGAGATCTTCGCCTTTCTTACGATATAAATGTAAAAATTTCTATACCGTTTATAAGAGATAGAGGTAACTTCATCGTTCGGGTCTTGTTTTAGTTTAGCGTGGAGTTTGTCTTTGTGTCGTGAACATCGTAACAAGCCCGGTGTCATCCAAGGTCTAATAATGTATTTGGATCTACTTGTTTTAACTGATCTTGAGTTTGTTTTCATGGTGTTCTCTACGATAGATATAAAAACTTCCACGGAGTCATTAACATCGTTCAAGGCCGTTACTGAGCTCCAGTCGACTTCTACTAGTTCGTTATAAACTCCATTGAAGTCCATAATAGTCTTGGTATTGTTCCTGTGACTGCTCAGATTAGAGTGATGGTCCATTTTGATACCTAGCATTGCCATTTTATGGTCCGTTATCTCACAGTCATATACAACCGCAACAGAGGGGCATTTAGATCTTAGGAATATATGGTCCAAACAAGCATTCAATCTGGTTGGCTTGGTGATAGCTGGTTCCAGACCATGCTCTGTGTTTAGACATAAGTATTCGCTAGACTCAGGGCCAAGAATGTCTATGTTAATATCACCTGCTACTATAATACATTTCCTATCATTTATTGTCTCGAGAACTTCGTTTAGATAGTTGAGATAGTTATTTATGTTTCTGAAAGAGGGAGATCTGTAAATTCCCAATATAGTAATTTCGTTAGAAATATTTATTGAGAGACAGCAAGCATCATTGATCTTAGGTTCTGTTACAGTTGCGGACCACGGGTATCTTACAAAGGCAACTACGCCACCGTTCTGATTTATGTTCTCTTTAGTTGCGTATTGGGCATACCCCGGAATATCCTCTATAATAACTGAGTCGTTTAGTCTACACTCAGTGAGAATAAGAACGTCAAAGGTGGTGTTCAGTTTAGTTAGAGAAACTAAAAATGTATCAAAGTTTTTAGAAATACTTCTGATATTTAACGTTAGTATCTTGAAGTTATAAGAAGGTGTGATTATTTTGTTACAGATTTCGGAGTCAGTTATTTCATAGCACTGTATTTCAGGAATGGTATCTATTTCATCAACAATATCCAAATTACCCATAGTCAAAGTAGGCAGTCTGTAAATATGAGAGTGGATATTGCAGGAAATTATAACTATAAATATAAACTTTATGTGGAATTAGTATAGAGTATATTATGATGTTCTGTTTCAATAAAGAAGCCAAATTGTTATGGTGTGAAATCACATGACAATAGAAAAGTTGGAGTTGATGTTTCGCAGTTTCACGGTTATTATTCGAACAAAGGTTAACAAAGCTCGCCTCTAGTAGTCGGGTACCATGAAGTATTAGTTCATTAACACAGCTTTTGAGTAGAGGTATAATCTTAAATAGCAAGTGGAAAATAAAATATTCTAACAAACATGTATTGTTACCGTTGATTATACAGACAAGATAGCATCGTGATATGACAGCCCTTATATGCATTGTTAAGTGTGAGCAACTTTTTTCACAAATCATAAGTAGGTGTTTTTTGGGCATTTCACTTCACTTGATTTTTTTCGAAATCGCTCTCTGCGTTCGCTCAGTCGCAAAAAATCAAGTTAAGTGAAATTGCCCAAAAAACAGATAGATAAGTGTTGATTTAAAATACTGTAACGTTAGATTTTAAGGTCGTTCTATATCGTTGTCACTGTCTGTCTACCCTGGAACGATCATTTCAGTGCCTAAGTTGAGGAATTTATTATTAGACGACCGATTGCACTGTTAGCTTAGTGGGTTAATAGTACTTAGAAACGATGATTCTCTTATTCAACAAAAACTGGAGCATAATGGGATTACGTCTCCGGACTGTTGTGACTTCGTTTGATTCGATGCAACTTTGCAGTCCGGAGACAACCATTATTTATTTTGATCCGTGTTTCATTTTTCGTCTTGTGTGCTTTACCGCGTTTAGCGTTTTTTACCAAACGTGGTGAGAGTAATCTTGTTCTGACTGATTTAAACCCAGCCGATCGCTCCGGGTTATAATCTATCATTACAGACATCTCAGATAATCACCTTAGTCTTACTACACCTTTTTAGAGCGGCCGTCTCCTACTGGAGTGTTTCGGTCTTAGGTGACATCCACTAAATCCATGTTTCAATTTTGTATATATACAAACTCCAAACTAAAACTTTGCCATCGCGATGCAGGAATATATCTATGTCAGCTAATTTTACGGTGGCGTGTAACGTGATGCACAAACACTTGCTTGTGAATGGACAACATTTCAAAATTGCTAAGCTCTGAAACAAAAAATACCAATTCTTTGTTTACTTTTCCGCTGCTCGAATATATATTTATTCATTTTTTATATTGCTTATTTACTGAGAAAAAAATTAAAAACTAAAAAACGTAAGATGACGTCATCGGACGGCAGAATGTAAAATATTTCTTTGCTTAGCACATTATAGTTTTAAATTTACGTAATGCCAAACTCATGATATGTAACTGTCAAAAAAAAAGACAACTTGTCAACGTTGAATGTGTGAATGACGTTGACAATGTTGACACTAGTATTATTTACCTTTGACAGTAGTACCTTTTTTTTATTAAAACAATGATAAGCAAAGGAATATCGCTGTATTCAGCCGTCCGATGACGTCATTTGGCGCTTACGTCTATTTAGAATAAAAAGAATTTCAATAATTATTTTATGCATGAAAGTGGACAAATTTTGAAAAAAGAAAAAATATGGGTCTGTTCATTTTATGTCTACTTTCATATAAAAAAACAATATGGACATGTTAAAAATTTGAAATGTTGTCCCTTGGTAGATGTAATGTTTTTGCAGACAGATTTTTAATGCTTACGCATTTGATCAGAAAATAAAACTTTTTTTAAATTAAGTACAATATATTAAACAATTTAAGAACTAATATAATATCACAACGCTCACGCCTAAGAATTCCGAAGAAAAAAAAAAATCCGAGTAGGATTTGAACCTAGAACCTCTGAATCATCACGAACCGTATTTAAAAATAATAATTATCTAACTAGTTTTAATTTGTTTTTTACTTTACTTGAAAGTCAAAGAGGTAAGTACAGTTAGCTATACATTAATGTAAACAAATCTGTAATCACCATTTTCACCTTTATGTCAAACCCGTTTGGTTCAATACCAATTGTATAAATTTGACAGAATGTGGTAACCTGATGTGACGATGTACATTGTTTGTACCTATTATCACTCCTACAATGCATCATACAGAAAATGTAATTGAACTTTTATGTATAGGTACTTAGTATTATTTAGCACAGTGGTTTGAGTACTGATTGACACGCAAGGGTCGCAAGTTCATGATAATGTATGTGATGTTGTCTATATTTTCATACAAGATACGTTTCTGCTTAATTATTGTCTCACTGTAAGACATATGCTTTCATCAAAGAAATTGAAGTGAGTAAGGGTACCGGAGGTCCAATCCAGGGTAAAAGAGGTTAGAAGGTAAGCAGCGCACTTGTGGCACCACTGGTGTTGCAGGTGTTCATGGGCGGCGGTAATCGCTTACCATCAGGTAATCCGTCGGCTCGTCTACCACCAAATTTCAAACACCATATTTTCATACAAGATGCATTTCATCTTAGGTAATTATTGTCACACTGCAAGACACATACATGCCTTCATTGAAGAAACTGAGTCATTGCTATTATTTTGTGATAAGGTATAATCACTATTTTATCAGTGGGAGAACAATGCTTCGGCATGAATGAGTCGGCTTGACTGTAATAATACCTCACTCTCACAGAAAACCTGCCTGAAGCAGTGCATGCGCTGTATTTCGCAGCGTGAGGGGGGTACCGGAGGCTCAATACAGGGGATGAGGGGTTAAAAGGTAAGCAGCGCACCACCACTGGTGTTGTAGGTGTCCATGGGCGGCGGTAATCGTTTACCATCAGGTGATCCATCGGCTCGTCTGCCTCCTATATCATAAAAACATTATGCTTAACATGAGTTGGTATTGATCACAAGCTCGAGCGGCAGAGCTATGTTAAAAAATCTAATCATATTTTTGCTCGACCGGGAACAGAACCCAGAACCCCTGAACATAACAGATACTTAATCATTAGTTTTGTTTTTAACCATGATGTAAATACAGCTACTAATTTCTGAGATATTTTTCAATAATGGTTCTCATAGTCAAGTTGCATTCGACGAATACGACGCGCTGCTGAATTTGCATAAAATAAAAACAATGCATGCGTTAATGAATTGGAGCTGGGGTGTAATCACGGACTTTAAGCGATAATATTGATAGAGATTAATCAACGTGTGTATGGATTATGTACAAAATTCATATTCTTGACTTAGCTAATGCGATAGGTGGCAGACGAACAGACGGATCACCTGATGGTAAGCAAATGCCGCTGCCCATGGACACCTGCAACACCAGTGGTGGTGCGCTGCTTACCTTTTAACCTAGTTTT
>CM032467.1:15713053-15863912 GCA_019059595.1 Marasmia exigua | reverse complement strand
TAAACCAAGTGGTGTATACTGTGTTTAGTGTGGGTAGCAAAGTAAAGATGCAATAAATTATTCATAAGTTGTCTGAGGCCAGCCAATGGTCAGGTATGGCCGAATGTAGGATTGCCATCCTAGCTCAACTATAGGTAGGCATGTACGGTGAGAGCAGTGAACGAGTGAAAGAGTGAATGAACTGTTAAGTGTGAATGAGTAGGATTGAATGGAAGATAGATCATCATGGCGCGGGAGTAAAGATATAAGACGGTGTGTGCTCTTAGTGTTAATTTAAATAAAAGACTATATTTTTACAAACTGCGTATAATTTCACCGCCCCAACACTACATATAAATGCAGAGTTTTCCTTCTCTGGGTGCTGATGATCATGCCAGCAGCTTTACCTTAGTCGCCGTTTACGACACCTCGGTAAGAGTGAGGGTGGCCTATTCTACTCTGCCGGGGACCACACGGCTAACTCAAGATGTTTAGTCTTAATTGCAGTTAGTTCGCTTATTGTAATAATATTAATATTGCCTCTGCCCTAGACCACCATCAAGTGTCCTTTACCCAAAGGTTGCCTGGAAGAGATTGCTCATAGTAATAAGGCCGCCTTCGTTGTACATATCCTGTAATACCTAGTATTAAGTTTTCTTACTATACTTTGAGTGCAATAAAAGTATATTCATTCATTCATTCATTCATTCATTGTATAATGTCTTAGAGGCACATTTTTTCTACCTGTTTATTAATTTTATATTGTGATCGCCGCCGTTTCTTTTATGTGATAGGTGGCAGACGAGCAGACGGGTCACCTAATGGTAATTGCCGCCACCCATGGACACCTGTGACACCAGTAGAGTCACAAGTGCGCTGCCAACCTTTAAACCCCCCTATTCCCCGGATTTGGCCTCCATACCCTCACTCACGCAGCAAAATACCGCACAGTGCTGCTTCACGCAGGTTTTCTGTGAGACCGTGGTATCTCTTTAGTCGAGCCGGCCCATTCATGCTGAAGCGTGGCTCTCCCACGCTCAAAAACGCTGTGCTCTTAGACCTAAGGCTGTGCTACATATCAGTACCGAACCCTGCACACTTCAGAAAGTGTATTAATAGTTTGGGACGGCCATCCCTAGCTTCATTGGGTTTATTCCCGCTGTCCACCCTCTGCATGTCCACCCCGGGTGGACAGTGAAACAATTGTTATAAAAGTTCCCGCTCTCCACCCCCTCTTTCAACCAAAAGGGGTGGACAGCGGGATTTTTTTTTAATAATAATTGTTTCACTGTCCACCCGGGGTAGGTAAGCAGAGGGTGGACAGCGGGAATAAACCGCTTCATTGGAGCTTAAAATGTGCTTTTGGGTTCCCAACATTAAATTTATTTCATTTTTTCATATTTATTCTTCGTTCGGTGTTACAGCCGCCATATTTAAAAAATCAGTCAATCATACGATTTTGAATCGATCGTGGGGCACGCCCCACCGTGCTCTGCTTACCTACTTGTAGTTTAGTACCCATAGTATTCAACTATGGGTATAGCCGTGCAGTGCCGCCATCAATAAACGCATAGACCAAGCAAACATTTTTTATAACTGCAGGCCACTCCTCTCAACACCTGAGCTACATAAGCCTTCTCTACATATCCTTTGTGCTTTCTCAAACGTTTTGCACCTTACATATCGAAAGAATGATATGTGACAGTATCGCCTGACACTACGCGATTGCTGCCACCCACGGACTCCAGTGGAGTCACAAGAACGTCACCAACCTTTGAACTTCCGGACTCGGTTTTCAATAACCTTACTCTCTCATGTTTACTCAACAAACACAAGTGTTCATCGCACGAATGTTTGACGAATGGGAATGAGAAGACGAAGCAGGGTCTTAATCGTAAATAACTATTGCAATAATGAATCAAATATATATTTTATTATCAGTCATTGATTGTTGACCTCATTCCCAGTCGCGGCCAAAGCAAAATCATTGGATTAAGGCAGCAGATAATAGGATAAACAAATAGGTCGCTCTCTGCAAACGAAGAATATTATCTGCCTATGCCCTCCTCCCCTCCCTATCAATCCCAGACCTGATTACATAGCAATGAACGAATCACATTAACAATTAGAAAGATAGCAAAATATTTACTCAGTGTTGATATTTTTTAAAGCAATCTTTTGCAATTTATTCTTAAGTAAATAACACACTTAAAATTTTCATCTCGTGTTCGTAATAGCTCATGCCGAATCAAGCACTTACAAATTTCGTCGGCTTAGTAACGCGTTCAGTGCTCTTATTGGTAGAAAATCCACCCGAATTGTGATCAAGTCCCGCCTGAACACGCGATGAAATTTTTAAGTGTGTACATAAGAATAAATTGCAAAAGATTGCTATTAAAATATCAACTTTTCATTTAGCAATCTCATTTTAACTGGTAGTCAAATATTTTCAATAATATTTCCACTGGATATTTTAAAATATACCTACAATATTGATGGGACTATCGACAGCTCATGTCGAACCAAATACTTACTAATTTCGTCAGCTTAGTAATGCGTTCAGTGGTCTAATGGGTAAACATTTAGCCGGATCGTGGAAGGTGTGGGTTCGAGTACCGCCTGAAGGCGAGATAAAATTTCTAAGTGTGTTATTTATTTACTCAGTGTAGCACAAAGAAGTAACATGAACAATGGTACATGTTACTTCTTTGTGCTATTCTTTTCGGTGTTAACTTAATGAAGTTAACACCGAAAAGAGTGGCCAGCCGGTAGCCGCTACCAAGAAATACAAATGACACACCTTAGTATCTCAAGTAGTACTAGTTCACGGATCGGCATTGGTAGTACAGCATAACTTTTCGGCCGCTTAAAATCAAAACCTAGTAAATCCTTTCAACAACAATGTTCAGGAGAGCCAAAAAACGGGTCGACTACTTCACTATAGTCCATTCAGTATCTGAGACCATATTATGAGTTTGAAATACTATCCTCGCTATCCAAAACTATTGCTCTGTCTCTTTCACATGCACCACAATGAAAGGGACAAAGAGATAGTTTTTGACAGCGAGAACAGTTTTTCAAACGTATGGTAAGGGCACTGAATGTGAATAAGACAGTTCAAACGTTTCGTATCATACATCCATCTTCCTTATTCTTCCAAAATAACAAGTATTAAAATTTCTCTATTAATCTGAATAAGAACTTAAAATAGAAATTACCAATTAAATTTGTAAAAATAAATATTTTGCTTTTTTTGTTCTCATTCTTCCAATATAACAAGTATTAATCTGAACAAGAACTTAAAATAGTCACCATTACCAATAAAATATGTAAAAATATCTTTTGAATTGAATAATGCGTCATGCCTTTTAAAACATTTATTATACTGTGGATTAGAATACAGAAAATCTAATTCCACGGTGTGCTTATTTTTTTAAGGTTTACAAAATTTTAATTTTTTTCCGCGATAAAATTTTAAACAAATAAAATAAAATTACAATAGCTTAAGTTTAGGCAGTCATGCATGGTTATTGTTAGTAGGTTGAATTTGAATTTTTGATATCTATTTTGACATTCATAAGTGTTCTGTATGGACCTAACTTAAATAAAGTTTATTTCCTCTTTTATATTTATATTTAATTAGTTAGGCTAAGGAAGATGTGAATTTCCACAAATATCGGTAACAGTCAAACGGGCGGGAACATTCAGTGCCCCGTTGCGGTGTACTTTGAAGCTGCTTATGCCGAACAGAGTTGGAGGGTAGGTGACAGTAGGCTCGACACCGCTGGAATCACATGCTTCGTATGCAGTACCGACTCGTTGATATTGAAGCAACCCGGCACAAAGCTGTAATTAAAAACAAATAGCTAAAACATTAATCCGCAGAAACAATTAAAAGATGAAAATAATCTAATCGGTTAAAAGCTCAAACATTACCAATTAATAAGTGAACAGTCAAAACTTAACCTATCACTGGATAAGTTTAAGTCTCATATTAAAACCTGCCTAATGAAGAAAGGTTACTATAGTGTACAAGACTATTTAAATGATAAGGATTCTTGGTCAAGTTAATTGATTAATATTTTGAGTTGTTATTCATAGTAGTCTATTAACTTTCATAATTGTATTTTTTTTCTCGATTGAAACTCTGTCACATCATCAATATTTGAAAAGAGTAACTACTGAGTTTCTTGCTGGTGTCTTCTCAGTAGAAATCGACATTCCGAACCAGCGGTAGATATTATGTACCTACTTTGACATTCATAAGTGTTCTGTGTGGACCTAGATTGAATAAATAATTTTTTATCTTTATCTTATCTTTTATCTTAAAATATATATATTTTTATATTCCAACACTTGAATAACTGTCACAGTCGGCAAAAAGATGTACATTTTAGCACCTTCTTACAATAATACCATTCGTATCCTTGTAGGAAAGTAGGAGTCAGATGGTACCTAGCTATTATAACAATGTTCTTAAGTGTTTACATTTAATTGCAGCCGATCTTACTTGTATAACAATTGTAGTTGTAGGTCATCAAACGAGCTATTTACCATTTTTATTTGATCATTTGTCTATGGGACACTTTATTAAGTTATCCGCGAGTCGCGAATTCTAAGTAGAATGTGTATTATTATAAAAATGGAAAATAAATATCGCTGAGAAAACGTTGAGTAAAAAAATCATTTTTTTTGTCATAGGTGGTAGACGGATCACCTGATGTTAAGGGATTGCCGCCACCTAGGAACATCATGAGTCATAAGTCATTTATTCAATTAAAACAATATACATTGTGTTGGAAATAAAATTTACAATAATACATAAAATTTGAAAACACTTGAATTATATATTAAAAATTTAAATTATATGTATGGTAACAAAAAAAATTAAATTAAAATACCCAATTACTTATTTAAATGTCACTAAATTTATTGTATCTATTTTCCAATAATACATCATTTGCATAATCTTTAATAGTATAGAAACTTTTATCCAGTAGATAAGCCTTTAGTTTATTTTTAAATAAATTTATGTCACTAATAATTTTTAGACTGTTAGGTAATTTATTATAAAGTCCCACCGCCTGATATTTGACACTATGTTTTGCTATGTTTAGTTTAGGTTGTATTAGATTTGGGATATCCTTCCTTCTCGTGGTATGTCGTAATATTCTTTCATCCGGGGTTTCGTATTTTTCAGGATGCTTGACAAGATCAGTGAGTAGGATCAGAATATGTAAGCAAGGGGCTGTGAGGATGTTTAATTCACGGAACAGTTCTCGGCATGATTGTCTTTGGCTTATTCGTGTTATAGTCCTAATAGCTCTTTTTTGAACAATAAAGGCTTTTTTCAGATTATAGTCGTAGCTATTTCCCTAGTATTTGATACTATATCTTAGACGAGATTCAACCAACGCGTGATAAACTATTTTTAACTGTTTTATTGTTAGGTCATCCTTCAAGCTTCTTAAAGCATAGCAAGCCGAGGAAATTTTATTTTCAATGTATTTTAATTCCTCCTTCCAGTTCAAAGCAGCATCTTTATATACGCCCAAGAATCTGCACGGTCTCTACAGGAGCAATGCAGACACTGTTCAATATAATATCCAGTGTTTCTTTGGTCCTTGTGGTGGGCTTGAAAAGCATGGCTCCAGTTTTTTTAGGATTTAATTGAAGGTTATTTGCAGTGAACCATTCAGAAAAAGCTGCTAATGCTCTATTAACTTTGTCATTGAGATCATCAATGTTTTCAGCATTTATCACAGCGTAAGTGTCGTCCGCAAACACTGTGAGTCTAATGTCAGATATGATATTATACATATACGGGAACAGGTCATTCGTGAACAATATAAAGAGAATTGGACCTAAAAGTGATCCTTGCGGACCACCTGTTATAATCTTTTTTAGTTTTGACTTAAAAGCTTTTTCTTTAGTACATTTAATCTCTTTGATCTCAACATATTGGTATCTGTTACATAAATAGGAATTCAACAGTTTTAAGATTTTACCTTGTCGACCATAGTACTGTAGTTTATTCGTTAGAATATGATGATCCACAGTATCAAACGCAGAACTCAAGTCTAGGAATAAACCTGCCACTCTTTTCTTTTCATTGAGATTGGCGATGACATCATCGAGTAAAGTTTCAAATGCATCATTGGTTCCTAAATTTGTCTGACATCCAAATTGTCGTTTATTTATTATATTATTCTTATGGAGGTGTTTAACAAGACGAGTTTTTATTAGTTTTTCAAATATTTTGCCGATAGTTGGTAATAATGAAATTGGCCTATAGTTTTTGTGATCTGTTTTAGTGCCTTACTTGTACACAGGTAGAACTTTCGCTATCTTTAACTGTTCTGGGAAAAGACCCTCGTCGTAACAATTATTATAAAACGTTGCCAGTGGTAGGGCCCATAAATCCGAATTATCCTTAAATACTGAGATTGGTATGTCATTCCAGCCACACGATTTCTTGTCCTCCGTGTTTTTTATAACTTTAGCTACTTCTGTTGGCGTGATCAAGTCCCAGATTAGTGTTTCTTTTTCCACTCCTACCGGCATTGCGCATTCCAGATTGCCTTAGCAGAATTCTGTGATTTCTCTATGATAGATTGTACTGCAAGCTTTTTAGCAGCTCTAATTACCTTGTATATTCTGATATAATTGCTTTTATAACTATTAAATGTTTCATTTTTATTGACTCTATATGTTAACACTAGAACGCGTTTCATCTTACTGGATGTCCTTATACCCAACGCAGTCTAAGTTTACATCCTTTTTTCGTTCTGATGTTTTTTTCTCTGTAGCATTCAGAAAAGATCCTGTTTAATCCTCGACACCAGTGAAGTCACAAGTGCGCTGCCAAATTTTTAACCTCCCTTTCCCCTGGATTGGGCCTTCGGTACTCTCGCTCACGCAGCGAAACACAGCACAGTGTTGCTTCACGCCGGTTTTCTGTGAGGCCGTGTTATCACTCCGATCGAGTCGGCCCATTCATGCCGAAACGTGGCTCTCCCACGGATAGTGGTTGTTTGTGAGAAGTGAAGTCCATTTTTTTTGTCTAGTCAAATGTTGATTTTACTTACATTTGGTACAATTTCGAAATCAGGTTCATTCAGTGGTAAATCATAGGTTGCACTTTTTTCAATTTCTGCCGGAACAAACATATCATCTGAAAAATATGAATAATACTTCAAAAAAACTCTTTGAACTTAAAAATAATCCAAGCTCTAGCAAGTCTATGTATTAGTTTAGATAAATAAATATTTGACAACATCACATACATTGATCTGACTCCGAGATAGGTAGCTCAAGCACCTGTGTTACGGATATCAGACTCAACAGTGGGATGAAATATATACATATAATAATTTTCTTTTGTAAATACATACTTATATACATATAATCAAAATCAAATAATTCTTTATTTGCATAGGCTTGTACACATCACTTACAAATCGTCATACATTTGAATGATTTAAGACTATTTATAAGTCATCATCATCATCATTTCAGCCAATAGACGTCCACTGCTGGACATAGGCCTCCCCCAATGTTCTCCACACAGATCGGTCCTGTGCCGCCCGCATCCAATGGATTCCTGCGATCTTCACCAGATCGTCGGTCCACCTTGTGGGGGGCCTGCCACGGCTGCGACTTCCTGTGCGTGGCCTCCACTCCAGGACCTTTCTGCCCCAACGGCCATCTGTTCTCCTCGCTATGTGCCCTGCCCATTGCCACTTGAGGCATGCAATCCTTTGGGCTATGTCTGTAACCTTAGTTCTCCTGCGGATCTCATCATTTCTGATATGATCACGCAGGGAGACTCCGAGCATAGCTCTCTCCATGGATTCGTCGATCGACCTCTTTCTGGAAGTTGGACTTACCAAGCTGGACTTTTTGTCCGAGGTAGACATCTACCTCGAGTACATACTCGTCTACAACTTCCAGTGCAGAGCTTCCAACCTTCACAAGAGTGGGTACGACATGGGAATTCGACATGATTTTCGTCTTGTCCATGTTCATTTTCAGACCCACTTGTTAAGAAAATAACACACTTAAAAATTTCATCTCGTGTTCAGGCGGGACTCGAACCCACACCTTCCACAATCCGGGTGAATGTACTACCAATTATACCACTGAACGCGTTACTTAGTCGACGAAATTTGTAAGTGCTTGATTCGACATGAGCTGTCGATAGTCTCATCAATATTGTAGGTATATTTACAATATCCAGTGGAAATATTATTACAAATATTTGACCACCAGTTAAGATGAGACTGCTAAATCAATAGTTGATATTTTATAGCAATCTTATGCGATTTATTCTTTAAGTAAATAACACACTTAAAAATTTCATCTCGTGTTCAGGCGGGACTCGAACCCACACCTTCCACAATCCGGGTGAATGTACTACCAATAATACCACTGAACGCGTTACTTAGTCGACGTAATTTGTAAGTGCTTGATTCGACATGAGCTGTCGATAGTCTCATCAATATTGTAGGTATATTTACAATATCCAGTGGAAATATTATTACAAATATTTGACCACCAGTTAAGATGAGACTGCTAAATCAATAGTTGATATTTCAGTGGTATAATTGGTAGTACATTCACCCGGATTGTGGAAGGTGTGGGTTCGAGTCCCGCCTGAACACGAGATGAAATTTTTAAGTGTGTTATTTACTTAAAGAATAAATCGCATAAGATTGCTATAAAATATCAACTATTGATTTAGCAGTCTCATCTTAACTGGTGGTCAAATATTTGTAATAATATTTCCACTGGATATTGTAAATATACCTACAATATTGATGAGACTATCGACAGCTCATGTCGAATCAAGCACTTACAAATTTCGTCGACTAAGTAACGCGTTCAGTGGTATAATTGGTAGTACATTCACCCGGATTGTGGAAGGTGTGGGTTCGAGTCCCGCCTGAACACGAGATGAAATTTTTAAGTGTGTTATTTACTTAAAGAATAAATCGCATAAGATTGCTATAAAATATCCACTTGTTAAGAGACTCTACTGAGGTCGTCAAGCATTGTGCCAAGGTCTTCCAAGGTCTCAGCCATGTTTACGATATCATCAGCGAATCGAAGGTGCGTCATGTACTCACCATTTATATTGATGCCAAGTCCATCCCAGTCCAGAAGTTTAAACACGTCCTCCAACAGAGTGGTGAACAGTTTCGGCGATATAACGTCACCCTGTCTCACACCTCGCTGGAGAGGAATGGGTTTTGATTCCCGGTCCTGAAGACGGACTGACATTGTGGCGTTTCCGTACAATGACTGCAACACTTGTATGTATCGGTAGTCTATTCGGCACCTTTGGAGAGACTGTAGCACGGCCCAGGTCTCGACAGAGTCGAAGGCTTTCTCATAGTCCACAAACGCTAAGCATAATGGCAGGTTATACTCTTCGGTCTTCTGTATAACCTGCCGCAGCGTATGTATGTGGTCTATAGTGCTATAGCCTTTTCGAAATCCGGCTTGTTCGGGAGGCTGGAAGTCGTCGAACCTGCGTGCGAGACGATTCGTCATAACTCTCGAAAACAGCTTATATATGTGCTCAGCAGCGAGATAGGCCTGTAATTCTTCAATTGGGATTTGTCACCCTTTTTGAAGAAAAGCCTCACCACGCCAGAGTGCCACGCTTTGGGTGTCTTTCCCTCAGTGATGATGGAGTTAAAAAGCCTCTGAAGGGCTATTTATAAGTACTTATGTAATAATTTACATGTTAATACATATATATGTCGATACATAAAGTATACTAAAAAAAGTAAATAAACATAATGCAATTCTATCACCGGCTCGGAAAGTTGTTTCTGGTCGAGAAGATCCGGCAAGAAACTCGCCAGTTACTCTTTTTAATCGCCAACTTTTTTACAGTGGTTTATTATCCTCATACCAAGTCATACAGTCTAATGCAACACAAAATAGAATAAAGCAAATTAAAAGCTAAGTATGAGGTAAACCGAAGCGGACCAGTCCCCAAAGGTGGCATCTGTTCACAAGTATGACGTATGTGTCAGCCATCATTTCACTCAACCATATTAGAGGGAATGTAATGACCCGCCACATAACGCCACCACCTCAGAGACATTTGAGTGAGCATGGCTACTTAGGTTCCCCTCATCCAAGAGTAGTAGTTACTTAATCCAATACTAATAAACTGCAGGACGAGGTGTACAATAGTAGGTGGTTAGCATCTTGTCAATTGTTTAATTAATCAGTACTAATCTAATGGATAACGCCCTCTAATAGATAAGGCCCAGACCAATACAAACAAAATAAACAAGATAGAAGAAGCTTTATTTAGCAATTACCTATTTAATTGTAACTAGTGATTTTTATAAGAAGGGGGGCAGGCGAGCAGGCGATTCAACTGACGGTAAGTGATTACTGCCGCCAATCGGCACCTGTGGTGTTCCACAGGAGTCAAAAATGGGCCACCGGTATTTTAAAAAAGAATGTACGATCTTTTTTTGAAGATAGATAGATAGACAGATACACTTTATTGCACAAAATTTACAGATCTTAGCCTAAGATTTGCAGGTTCTGTCAGTAATACCGCAGGCGGTAATTTAATTCCATAGTTTGTCGTAGGTATGAGGTAGAAAGTTTCTTGAGAAGCGTACAGTTCAAGACTTCCAACCATTTGATGAAGGGGTGAAACTGTTCTCGAGTGAAACGATGGCAAAACGAAGCGGCAGAAATCAGTCCGAACCAATTCCTCAGAGCATCATCGTATAATAAAACAATAATGTCCTTCAAACCGATATTTCGGTCATGGCGGCCAATCTCAATCAGCCTCAGCTCACGGGATGGGATCAGCCATCGACGCAGGATACATAATAGTGCACAAGTGTTTGTGCAGACACAAGTGCACTCTCAATTCCTTTACCCTCATATTTTGATGGGACACCAGTATAAAACGACCGAAGAGGGCTTAGGCGCAGGACTAACGGCTTAACGTGCTTTTCGAGGCACGGGAGTACAAGACCGCCAACTTCTCTACTTCGGGCTGTCACTGATAATTTCTTAACAGAAAAACTCTATTTCACAACACCACATACGTCTAACTCCGAGATAGGTAGCTCAAGCACCTTTGTTACGGATATCAGAATCAAAAGCGGAATTACAAATTAGTATATACAAATAATACTTTTCTTTTGTAAATACATACTTATAATACATACAAACACCCAGACCAATACAAACAGACATGTTCATGCACACAAATGTTTGTACTGTGCGGGGATCGAACCCGCAATCCATGGACCATAGGCAGCGTTCACTACCACTGTTCCAAACGGGTCGTCAAAATATCATGGAAGTCGACATTTCGATTTGGATCGTTTTCCGTTAAATCCAGTCTAGAGGGAGAAGCTGGTACATGGGCGCCTCTCCCAAAGATGTGTACGGTATTCTATGTGCGGCCAAACGTTCGACTCTTCTGATCCTTTCCTAAGATAGCTACCTCTCTTCTGCTTCATCAAAGTTTTATCAAAAAAGAATAGCACAAACATTGACCTAGCCCTGCTGGCATGATCATCAGCACCCAGACAGGGAAAACTCTGCATTTATATCTAAACCCTCGCCAACCCGTCTGCCAAGCGTGGTGAGTATGGCAATTACCCCTCATGTGATTGAGGGATGCCCGTGCCCCAGCAGTGGGGACTTAAATGGGCTAACGACGATAACCTAACCCTAAAGTTAACTAAGCAGCTTTGGCACATACTGTTATGGGTATTAGAACTACGGAAGGTTAAAAAAATAGGACCAAATAAAATGGTGAACTTTGACTTCCGACGTCAAGACCTCTTTTAGGTCGATCGATTATTAGAAGATATCATAATACCAAGGCATTTAAGTGTTCATCAGACGACGTTTGTCCAGATTATGAATCGATCGCACAGCCTTTGGAGTTCGATGCAGGATGAGTAAGAGATACTAAACCGCATTAAATAGTGACACATTGCGCGAGCCTCATCAGAACACAAAAATGCAACGTCGTCAACCATGACCACTCTGTCATGAACGAATGAATGTCTGAGTGAACGACTAAGAAGAAGCAGTACCTAAGAGTAAAGGACATCATCATCATCATTCATATTAGGCCCTCCAATGAAAGTTGCCGGCCGACATTTTTTTTATACAGATGTGTAGAACTAGTTATTAGGAGCTATAGTTATTATAGCACGGAAGTTTACTTATTTATTTATTTAATGTTAGGGAAACACACAGTACATGTAGAGTTTGAATAAAAATGTATATTAGTTTTACTTAGACTAAATTAATTATTTTATAAGTTGTTCGGATTGTTGAACAGGGAAGTTGAAGGATTGATTCAAGTTCTTTGAAATATTAACAAAATATTTATAAAACAATTTAATTTTCGAACTCATATAATTTGGCTCCGGAAATCCTACAACTTCTGTGCAATAATAAATACATGTGTGACATGGCAGCAAAGATCTAGTTCTACACGTCAGTATCAAAAAATTTGCCAGATGGCACATTTTCGTGGAAGGCCCCTAAATGTAATAGATCCTGATCATTCAGGATGTATTATGTTTAGGGGCCTCCTGTATTACTTTTTTGTAAAAATATTACCCTTTTGTCCAGAAACGCACGCGTCTTTAGCGTAAGTGACGGCGAGTAGCGCAATTAGCGCGATTTCGACGAGCGCGCAGTGGTGTGCGGCGGCCATCTTGCCAATAGTGTCGTGCGCAGTGACCGCATCCAACTTATATACTCATTGTGCATTGTTTATTGTCGCGTTAATAATCAATCAATGTTAATAATTGGTTATTATTTACTACAACTTCTTTGGATACTTATTTCTATACTTGCATGTTTTTGTTACGCAATAAGTAATTGATTGTGATGCTATAAATGCATACAATGGATTGCAGTAGATTTTTAGATAAGACTCAAACCGGAAAAACGTTACATGGCATTCCAAATATCTGGTAAGTCATCATAATCATCTTCAGCCCATTGAATTCTGCTCGTGCTCCTCTCCAAATGTATGGCACTGACATCTGGCCTGACACGTTTATGTGATTCATCTGCTCGTTTGCGTTCTGCTCATAAAATATTATCCATAAAATATAAACCGTGGAAGAGCCATGCTTTGGAATGAATGGGCCGGCTCGACCTTAGTGATACCAAAATATAGTTTAAACAAAATTGTATGAAGTGTTATTTATTTTTAATTTTATTTTGCTGCATGTAATCTTGTCTTTTGTTTTCTAAGTTCAAATCTCTCAAAGTATATTATCAGAATGTGAGGGGATTACGGACAAAAACGCTAGAATTTTATAGAAATCTTTGCAATAGTAATTTTGATATCATTGTTTTGGCCGAGACTTGGTTGAACGATAGCATACTTGATACAGAATTGTTCGACCAACGGTATTCTACATTCAGGAGGGATAGAGTAACCGGGGGTTCATCTCAAAAAAAAAATGGGGGAGGTGTTTTGGTGGCTGCTTGCAAGTCACTTTACCCGAAAAGAATTATTTCTTATGAAAGCTCAGCTGAGGACTTATGGATAGCATTTGATGTTAAGCATAACAAATCTTCCCAAACGTACTTGCTATGTGCCGTCTATCTACCACCCCCTGTGACTAGAGTTTTAGTAGAAACCTTCCTAGATAATTGTAATGGAGTATTTGAACAGTGTGATGCCCAGAAATTCATAGTGGGCGATTTCAATTTGGGATGCATTGACTGGAATTTGGTGAGTGAGTCGTCTAGCAGCCTACCGGGGTTGGCACAAGTTTTGGTCGATTTTCATTATGTAAATGGCCTTCAACAATTAAACCGCATTAATAATAACTGTAACAGAGTTCTCGATTTGGTGTTTACGGATGTGATAGATTGCAAAGTTATGGAGAGTCACACGAAACTGAGTAAAATAGATCCTCTTCATCCCCCATTAGTTATAACTTTACCACTTAATCATACGCCATATCTACATAACAATCCCAATAATAAAATCTTGAATTTCCACAGGGCTACCTACACAAAAATCAATGAAGCCCTAGGTAAAGTAGATTGGAAATCATTGTTCGACAATTGCATGAACGTAAACCAGATGGTTAATAGCTTCCAAGATAACCTTGATGTAATCATATCCAATAACGTGCCACAATCACTAAAAAAACATTCATCGTTCCCTCCTTGGTACACTCGTAACTTAATTCGCAGGCTAAAGGAAAAGGAAAAAATTAGGAATAAAGTTAAGAAGTATAATAACCCTTTGGATGTCTTGGAATTGAAAATATTAAAGAAACGATGCGATGTACTACTGTTACAATGTTATAACAAATATATCGAAAATATAGAGTATCAAGTTAAACGCAATCCAAAGTATTTTTGGACTTACATGAAATCGAAGAAAAACGCACATAACTGCTTGCCGGCTACAATGACAGACGACAGTGGATCTTCAGGCGAAGGAACCTCGATCTGCGATATGTTTGGTAGCTTTTTCTCCTCGGTCAGCCATGATAAAAGCTCCAGCTCTAGCTCTAGCGCTGAGACTATCGTCAGTAGCATAGGTACAGAAACATTTGTAAATTTAGAAATAACCCACGATCAACTGTCGCACAGGCTGGAGAGTTTAGATACTAACAAGGGAGCTGGGACCGATGGGATACCACCACTTTTCATTAGAAACTGCTCAGAATCCTTGATGTTTCCCCTGCTGACTATTTTTAATTCCTCTTTGAACTCTGGCGTATTTCCTGAGCAATGGAAAGTGGCAAAAGTGGTCCCAATTTTTAAAAGTGGTGACAGCAAGAACGTTAAGAATTACAGACCAATCTCCATTCTTAGCACTTTTGGCAAAATATTAGAATCCATTGTCTGTTCTGCTATCCAAGGCTACTTCAAGCAATTTATTACAGACCACCAACACGGTTTTGTCCAGGCCAGATCAACTTCTACAAATCTTGTGACTTTTGTCGAGGATATTATTGACGCCATGGATAAAGGCAAACAAGTTCATGTAATATACACTGACTTCCGTAAAGCATTCGACACAGTTTCTCACGATGTTCTACTTTCAAAACTCGCATCATATGGCTTTGCTGGAACGCTTTTCAATTGGTTAAAGTCCTATCTTGAGAATAGGTCATTTTTCGTCGTAGCAAACGGTTACCAATCAAAAAGATACAGCGTTACCTCAGGCGTTCCTCAGGGATCTCATTTAGGCCCTATCCTTTTCAACATTTTCGTAAATGACATCCCGGAGCAAATCAAATACTCGAAACCATACATGTACGCTGATGACTTAAAGATTCTCAAGGTTGTTGACACGGCTACAGACTCGGCTTTGCTTCAGGCTGATCTTGACAGCCTTGCCACTTGGTGCCGATTTAATAGCATGTACCTCAATACCAGTAAATGTTTTATCATAAACTTTACTCGAAAAGTCAATGGTACAAACGATTATCAGTACGTGATCGGCAACTCTCCACTATCTGAAGTAGATTCGATACGAGATTTGGGTGTTCTACTCGATAAAAAATTAACATTTGTTCCACATATCGACAAAATAGTCACTAAGGCTTCTAAAACGCTTGGATTTGTGCTTCGCAACGCAAAGGCTTTCAAAAATTACAAAACTAAAGTGCTATTATACAATTGCTTGGTACGTAGTATATTAGAATATTGTTCTGTTGTATGGCGACCACACTACGCAAGTCACACGCTTAGATTGGAGCGAATCCAGAAAAGATTTATGTGGCATTTATGTTTCGCAGAAGGTAAAGCCAAAAGCATTAGATCCTACAGTGACAGACTGTCCGAATTCAGGATGGTTGGCTTGGATGAGCGTAGAGACATTCTAGACCTAACTTTTTTATTCAAAATTTTCAGAAATATGATCGATTGCCCTCAACTCTTAAGTAAGTTTAAATTAAAAATTCCTTTCCGCTATCCTCGCAACAAAATAAATATGGTATTATGCCCGCCACAACGTCGAACACTTTTCGGTGCTAGCTCCCCTATTCCACGTCTTTGTAAACTGTACAACAAATGTGACTTTTTGGATATCCACTGGGACTCAATCTTTCAATTTAGAAAAAAATTAAGATCTCTGAGATCAAAACCATGATCTTGATAAGTAGGTTGTGCATTAAGGAAAATCTCCTTGAGTAAAATTGTTTAAATTAAAATAAAAATGTAATAGGTACGGTTTATTTTAAAAAACTGTTGGTTTTTAATCATTTAATTATTTTTTTGTATTATTATCTGTATTCGTACGAATTGTTACTGTGCATGCTGTGTTTATCTGTAAATCTATTGTGCAATAACTTGATTCCTACAAACATGTGTCCGCTAGACTTAAGAGACATTGTATCAATAGTTGATAGACCTAATAAATAAATAAAATAAATAAATACCGCGGCCTCACAGAAAACCGGCGTGAAGCAGCATTGTGCTGTATTTTGCTGCGTGAGTGTACCGGAGGCCCAATCCGTGGGAAAGGGGGGTTCAAATGTTGGCAGCGCACTTTAGACTCTAGGAGATATCTTCTATTACTACAATCTGGATATCCTTTAGGTATAAAAACTAAAACCGACTACCAAAGAAACACGCTCTAAAAGGAACGAAACAAGAAAATTGTCTGTGCTGAAATTATTATACCGTATTGCCATGGTCATATGCCATATTGTTTTATTTTATTATTATAATGAATTTGTTTTGCAGGTGGCATACGACCACGGTAATACACCATAATAATTTCAGCATAGACAATTTTCTTGTTTCGTACTTTTTAGAGCGTGTTTTTAGTAGTCGGTTGTTAGTTTTTAAACTTTATTTTTGAGTAACATATTTTTACTTATGTAAATAAAATTACATATTTGAAATGTGGTAAAAAAGCTCTTTCATTTGACCCCACAGGGTACCGTCATGCAACATTTTTTAAAGTTTCTTACTCTAAGTACCCTAGGTGGCGCTGTATTTAATTTAAGGTGACATGATGTAACCAATAACCAGAAGACAAGACGCTTCTAACGACACCTCATTTGTTCAAATATGATAACTAGTTTAGAAGTTATGAGGGAACAGATAAACAACCATACATACATACAGGTCAAAATCATAACCCTGATGTTTGCTTCGCCGTTTCGGGTAAAAAGTGAACAGGCATCATCTAGGCAAACGCGTACCATCCCTAGACCTCATCACTTTCCATCAGATAAGATTGTGATTAAACGTTGGTCTATAGTTCATAAAAAAGAAAACCAAAAAATCTCCCAGACCAAAAACAGTTTTAGAATACTTTGTTCTCTAAATTGACCAACCAGGAATAAGTACAAGTACTTACCATTTAAGACTTAACCCAAGTCACGTGCCAAATCTGAGCGTGTTAGAAGAGTCACGAAGTTGAATGCACCGCAGCTGCACCCGATGCATATCGATTGTGCGGTCAACCCGGGACGTGCGGCCCCAATACTGGACTAAGAGTTTAAAGCTTACGCCAACCTCTACACCGTTTGCGTGTAGTGAGGGCTTTTTGGGAATTAATCGTGCGGTTGCTGAAGTTCAAACATCAGGAGAGATTTTTATGAGGCTTTCATTCGACAATCGGTTAGCACTTATTCATTTTTGGGAGAGCCACGCTTCAGCATGAATAGGTAGGCTTGATTGGAGTACCACGGCGTCATAGTAAACTGACGTGAAGCAACGCTGCTTCGCCTACCCTCGGTATCCAATGGATTGGTACCGGAGCTCCAATCCATTTTTATCTTTTATCTTTATCTCGTGTCCATGCGGGAATCGGACCCATATCTTTCACATTCCGGGAGGCTATTCTAATAATAATAATATTTCACAACATCACATACATTGATCTGACTCCGAGATAGGTAGCTCAAGCACCTCTGTTACGGATATCAGAATCAACAGTGGGATTACAAATATATACATATAATACTTTTCTTTTGTAAATACATACTTACAATACATAGCAAACACCCAGACCAATACAAACAAACATGTTCATGCACACAAATGTTTGTACTGTGCGGGGATCGAACCCGCAACCCTTGTATCGTTCACTACCACTGTTCCAAACGGGTCGTCAACCAATACCTACCAATAAGACCACTGAACGCCCTGAATTAGATGTGGGTTCGATTCTCGCCTGAACACGAGATGAAATTTTTAAGTGCGTTAATTATTTAAGGCCTAGCTTAATGCCCAGAGTACAAACCTTTTTGAACTTTTTGCCAACTCTATTAGTTTGTTTATGCACTCTTTGTAGCTTAATATAATAAAAAGCTCTCTTGCTCTGTACATTTTCACAAGAAAAAAGAAAACCACTCTTGAGTACACAGTTCAAGTAGGGAAAAGTAGTTTTTAAGTTTATTAACTTTTTGTTACTTACAAAAATGGATTTCTGAATTGCGCTGTTCTGAAAACAACCAAAGGATTTTTTATTTTCTCTGTAGCCCTGAAGTCAAAACCAAGCTTTAAGGTATACCTACATACCTTAAAGCTTTGTTGTACAAATCAATAGGGTTACAGAAACTGGCCGGATGGCGCATTTGGTAGTGACCCTGCCTCATACGCCAAAGGTCGTGAGTTCGATCCCCACCCTGGACAAACATTCGTGTGATGACCACTTCTGTTTGTTCATTGTCTGGGTGTAGTATATGTTTTTAAGTATATATTTGTAATTCCTCTGTTGTCTGATATCCGTAACACAAGTGCCTAAGCTACATAGTACGGAATCAGATCAATGTATGAAATTAATTATTTATAAAATAGAATCAAGACGTAACGTACGGTTTTCCTCTTTGAAAGATTGATAACATGTACAAACTGAAGCGTGTATTAATATGAAGGTGTAAGTATTTTATTTTGAGCGAAGGTGTCTTAGTACCCACTTAAGGTGACGGGTAGGGCACACTAGCGACGCCCACCAATTTTAATTTTTAGCTACTAAACCGAATATATTTTAAACAATTTCGGGGTTACAACCTCTCGGCAAACACTTATACTATTGATTCACGCCAGCGGCCACTTTTGGCGTGAATAAATTTTTCGCGTACAAAAACGGAGCCAACCTTAGGAGCAAATTAAGCATCCACCTCTGATGTTTGGCTTTCACTTACCTTTTGGTGCTTTTTTTTATAGAAAGGCCAATCAGGATGACCTCACTCCGCCTGACGGTAAGCGGCCGTGAAATCCAAATATGAGGCTGACAGCTACAAAACAACTAACAAATTACCCATTGTGTCTGCCATCCTCACCCTAATGGCCTGCTGAGATTTCGATTCACGCCCCGCCTAAAAGACCCCGGATTGTATGAAAGAGGAAACACATGAGCTGGGAGGGCATTCCATGCCTTGATGGCTCGGGGCAGGAACGAGGAGCCAAACCTCTTGGTGCGCGCCGCCATTGTCTGGATGGTATGCGGATGGCAACGCTGTCCAGCACGTGTTGTTCGGAAGTGAAAAGGGGAGGATGGGCTTTTGGTCGAAACGTCAAGTGAAACAGCTAGCTAGTATTTCCATTGGGTTTTCTTGCTTTGTTTCTTTTTAATTTCTTTTCTTTCTATTAGTTTTACTTTTACTCTTTTGTTATGTTGTTTTCTGTGTACCTGAAAAGTGTATGAAAAGAAAGGAAGAGAGGTGCCTTCTGACACATGCATTTTCTGCTTAAAAGGAGACACCGTCATATAGTTATATTTGTACACTTTACCCTAAATCGAATATGAGTCAATGAAAAATTGCATTGGTTTTCGCTCTTATACCCTGACACATAAGGTTAAAAATCTGGTGGGAACTAGTTTACCATTGCCCGACTTAAAGATGAAATAAATAATTTATTTATTTATTTCAAATTTTTACGGTAACAAGATGGACCGACGATCTGGTGAAGATCGCCAGAATCCATTGGATGCGGGCGGTACAGGATCGATCTGTGTGGATAACATTAGGGGAGGCTTTTGTCCAGCAGTGGACGTCTTTGGCTGAAATGGTGATGATGATGATGCAATTTTTACGTCTAGCAGTAAGTACTATAATGTACTTGTTGATTTTCGTCGCGTTTAGCCGCGGTATACGAATTTGAGTTCACTTACCTACTTTATTTTTGTTTGAAAAGACTTACAATCCGGGTGGCCCCTATAAAATGATTGGCTCAACTTATTACATTCAAGTCATGAATTTATGTGGGATGGAATAAGTATTTCTATATTTATAAGCGCCGTCTTCACACCGTCTTTACTCGTCGTCGGCCATTCGTCGTCTCTCTCACTCTCGCACGTCATTATAATTCAAACATCGAACTCATACACGTTCCTTGGCATGCATCTACCGATCACCAATCCCACATTTATGTATTGAAATCAATTTGCAATGAGCGATAACTGATTGTAGATCAGGTTTTTTCTGAATTTACTTTCAATTGAAAGTATAGGTACGAGTGACATACAGGTTCATACATTTTTTCTCAATAATATTAATAGCATAAAAGTTAGAACCGTTTTTACTACATATTATATTTCCTGAATTATAATATATTGATAAGGTTGCCATGTAAAATAATTATAATTTTACTTAGGAATCCATAGGTTATGCATGACTCAATTTTTTCTTTTCTGTGATTGAAGGCAGACAAGCAGACGGAATACATGATGGTACGCAATTTGCGCCGCCCATGGACACCCGCAACACCAGCGGAGTCACAGGTTTGCTGCCAACCTTTAAATTCCACTTCCCCTAAATTAGGTCTCCGGTACCCTCACTCACGTAGAGAAAAACAGCCCAGAGCTGCTTCACGCGCACGGCGGTTTTCTGTGAGGTCGTGGTATTACCCCAATCGAACCGATCCATTCATGCTGAAGGGTGGCTCTCCCACGGTTAAACAAAAAAAACGGTTAAAAAAACAATGTACAAAGAAATAACCACACACACACACTAACCTTTTTGCAGTTCCATATCACACCACTAATTATGGACAAAATGCTGTGCTGACTCGCATTCTCAATTCATACAATAAAATGTTCACAGAGGTGGACCCGTTTATATATGATAACAAGAGAGCTTTCATAGAGGCTATAATGAAGATAATCCGTTAAGTAACTACTTTTTTGTACTTTGTTTGTTTGTAATCTTTTTCTTTTTTGTCTAAAATTTTGATAACTAACTAATGTATAAAATCACTTACTCAGCAGATAACCAGCTTCCTTTGTTTTGTTGTTTTACTTATGAATTTCATTTTTTCTTTGGATTGTTAAACCAAAACGTTCTTAAACTATAGCATTAGGTATACAACTGGTTCAATGTAAAGTCAAGACTTGATATATTATAAGTAAGAATATTTTTTAAGCAAATTGTGAATAACTTTTTTGGCCTAATTTATTTGGTAGTTTCTAATAATGTAATAATGTATGCTATTGTAACGGCTGTTGTTATTCCAAATAAACAAAAATAAAATAAAAATAAAAAATATGTAACAACGTTTGTAAACTGTAGTAGGAGCTATTCGATTAGGTAAAAAATCTTTCTATGACAATTATTAGGTATATTATAGTAACAATTTTAATAGCTAAATCAATGTTTTATTATACTAACAATAATAATATAATTATTAATAGGTTGATACGCTTACGCGCGGTTGTTACGGTATTACATGTATAGCTAAATACAAAAGAAATAACGTCCTGTTGGTCTAGTGGTTTAAGTACCGGGCCGTGATCTCGGGATCCTGGGTTCGATTCCCGGATAAGCGATGTTTCGAATTTTTCGAACATAGCTCGGGTTTGTGATCACCAATCCGCATTTGGCAAGCGTGGTGATTATGCCTAATCCCATCATAGTAGCGATGACTTGATTTCTATGATGGAGGCCTTTGCCCTGCAGTGGGGCAGTTCATAGGCTGATACTTATGTATAGCTAAGCAATAAGCTCGTTGCGAAAGTCAGTTTTTCCGGACCACTACAATCTGGACATCTGGAAGGCAAGAGCGAACATGCATATTCTAGGCGAACGCGTCACATCATAGACCTCATTGTCACTTTCCGTCAGGTAAAGTTGTGGTCAAGCATTTGCCTATATAATTCATAAAATATATATGTACGTAACACGGGTGCTTGAGCTACCTATCTCGGAGTCAGATCAATGTACAGTTTTCCAATTTTATAAGATAAACCAATGTACCTGCGCATAAGTTTTACTTTTGAAAACTGCGGCAAAATCTTAACCAATCACAACGCTCTATTTACGCGCGCCAAAAAATTCAATTTATCATTGGTTGATGCGTCAGCGCCATGTTCGGTGCCAGTGCGGTTAAGAGGGAAAAGGATTCCTCGCTGGAATTATTGTATTTAATCTTAATGTAACGCAATAAAGTCTATGTTTCAACTGCTTACGCAATCGTAATCAATCGAATTTAACTTGCTCTTCTGTGTAGATGAATTTTGCCGAACTTATAAACGTGTTACAGCTGCACTATGTGATGTAGTGAAATATTGTACGAGGGTTTATTATACAGTGTGTCCGGAGATCGGTGTGCGGTTGTTTCTCAGAAACACTTACCTCATACATATTACGTTTCGAGCATGTACCTCGTGTCTGCTACGTCATACTAGGTAGGCATTGATTTACTTGTAACGTCATCAACGTTATGTAACAACTAGTTAACCACACAATACATGTTTTTAATCGATCAATTACTGTGTGAAATTATCCCCAGATAGTGAAATTTGGTACCGTTAAGAATAAATCATATAAAAACTGTATTCTAATCTCATGAAACCATTGTGATTTGTGAATCGTTTACATACGAACAAAATGGAACTCTTGATTGTATTTTTATATAGAATTTTACTAGCAGTGATATTTTTTATCAATTTTATAAAATGTGGCGAACCTTATTGTGAGACTTTGACTACTGGTAAGTTACTTTTCTACTAGCACACCCAGACACTAAACAATTTAGAAAGAGTTTGTTTTCAAAAGATACCTGACCGGGAATCGAACTGAAGACCTTTCGCCATTGGCAATTCCTTAGCCACTACGCTATTGAGGTTGATAAGGTTTTGTTAGGAATAAACTAACTACCTCTAAATATTTCGAATACCTATACTCGATTTTTTTGACAGAATCACCAAACAAAAACTATATTTTATGCAACCTTAAACACTATTTTACTCTATTAATTTTAATAATATTTTACATTTACAGGGACAAAGCAGGGTCATAAGATAGAAAAAATGGTAAAATCATATAATGCAGATGATGTGATTAACGTTTACCTTGAATCGGTAAGATTTTTCATAATCATTTTGTCATTTATGCAATTACAAGCGAAAAAATATCGGCAGCTCCATACAAAATTTACCTATGGAACTTATGAGCATTCCAAAAAAATTTCATTTATCAAATAAGAAACGGGCTTTTGTTTTGGTATCACTTCGAATTTCTTATCATTATTATTTTTTCTTACGTTGTAGCAATGCGATGATGTCGTCGTTGGAGTGGAAGCTTACGGATGCTATAGAGAAAAATTCAATATGATCATTGATCCGGATCTACAAAAACTTTCCGTCGTCCGGAACGAAAGCCACCTGCCTATTGAGATATTTGTATATCTGAATGTATACTGCGCAAACCGTAGCTACACTGAGTTTTCATTAAACGGAACACAAGAAGAAGACAGCAGTAATCAATTTGAATACAGCATAGGTGAAAAAAATACTTCAGATTTAACGCAAGAAAATTCAGAAACAGAAAGTAGTAAACCTCAGCTTACAACCGAAACATTCTCAAAAGACCCAGGCACTCCTAAGTTCACAACTAGAAATTATTATCAAAAAGAAAAACGACTTAAAACTACAACTGAAAGGACACAGGCTTGTCAAGAGCTGGTAGAAAATCCTGAGAAAGTTCAACAAGGCTTTGCTAAAGCTCAAAAAGGTGTAGATAAGGCACACGCAAATGTAAATTATGCTCTGAATACCGTTAAAAATGCTTATAAAGGCGTTGAATTTGCTGCAAAACAAGTAGTATTGGCTCAAAATACCTTAGAAAAGGCACAGAGAGATTTACTTAAAGCTCAACAAGGCGTAGATAAGGCGCTAAAGGATGTAGATAAAGCTCAGAAAAAGGTTGAAAAGGCTGAACGGGGAGTCAATAATTTTTCAAAGTTTGTGGATTGTTAACAGTAGCAATACTATTTGAGTTGGTATATGTTATTTAAGTTTTTACTCAATGATACAGTACAATTTTTAACTAACTTTTTTTTATGTGATAGATGGCAGACGAGCAGACGGATCACCTGATGGTAAGCAATTGCCGCCGCCCATGGACACACGTGACTACCAGTAGAGTCACAAATGCGCTGCCGATCTTGTTAAATCTAAAGTACCTAATGTTATACCGAGAAAATGATTAGTATTTTAGTATGTTTGTAATAAATAAATAAATTAAAAAAGAAGTTATTTTTACTTTGAAATATCATTCAGTCCAAGTAGCTGCGTAGATAACGCTATAACCAAAAATTAGTATACTGTTTCTAAGAATTTATATTAAATACCTGACTGTTCTACAATATGGGTGATATATTAGATAAATATATCACCCATATCCATATTGTAGATTCATTCCTACTTCATATTAAAGTTTTTATCACGACATTTCACAACCAGGGAGCATATTCTCGTGCAATCGACATTGATATCAAATTTGTCACTTGTATGAACCAATGTATTGAAATCTTTGATGTCATCGTTGAGTGATCGAAAATAGGCCCCAATAAAGACAGTGCAATTTCAAATGTTAGGGATTCACCAAAGCCCAGCCATGTGTAAAAATTTGTTACTCCAATGTGGTGATAATGTCTTCTAAAATTACCAAGACTTCTCCCATACGAGCGATCATTCCCGAAGATGTCTTCAACTTACTTTTGCCCTACAATAACAATATCCTCACGAGACATTGGCGAATATCATCCCTTTCAAACGGGCCCTTTGTGAAGTTCTCAAAGACATTTGGCTCTATTGTCTAATTGTAATAAGCCATGAGCGCCGCCAAAATAAATTAAATTATGCATTAAATGGAGCGGATTACCGCTGGCCTGGGAATAATAGAGATCTTTGTAGAGATTTTCATTTTCGTGCTCTAGTGGGTTTGCTTTGATTTCACCTGCTTTTGAGTGTTTTTGATTCAGTATGAATAAGTTTGGCGATAAGTTCTTTGATCAGAATTATGAAGTCTACTGTTTTATAATTTTTTGCAATTTTAAAAAGTAGGTAATGTATTCATATATGTTACAATACAGGTAATCGCAATCTTTAAAGCACAAGTGGATTTCTCAAATTTTATTTTATATTAAAGAATGAAAATATGATCTCTACTTTTCTCAATATTTCAAGTGTTTTTATTGGCTATACGCTAACGTTTGACCACAATCTGAATGCGACACAATGATGGCGAGTGATGATGAGTTCGAGGATGATACGCGTTAGCTTAAAAGATGCCTGATGTCCAGATTAGAGATGTGCGTGGAAATATATTTTTCAAAGTATTTATTTAAGGGCTTGTTGTGTTAGAGGTCAAGGTTCACAATGGCTTGCTGAACCAGCGGCGTAATTTATCATCAGCCTATTGCAGTCATCTGCTGGACATAGACCTCTCCTAATATTCGTTACTCCAATTGATCTTTGACTACTCGCAACCAGCTCCAGCTAGCCATCCTCCATAGATCTTCACTCCACCTGGCCTTTGCGCCCTAAACTACGTTCCCCGAGACTTGCTTCACTCTAGAACTCGATCGGTTGTCAGTTCTGCTGTGGCTGATATGGCCAGCCCCCGGCCACTTCAACTTGCTTTTCCGGTAAACAGAGATGAAAAAGTAATATCGATGACTTTGGATCTGCGGAGTAAGGCAAGTAAGTAAACGAAGAAGTTTTTGACAGGCAGCCTAGACACAATTCGTGTTATGAATGAGTTGAACCAAATTAAAGCTGACAATCGATAAATACGTTATTTAGGGTGGGAACCATTGGATGCATTTTGATTAAAGTTATGTTATTATTATTGTTTTTTATGACACAGTTGGCAGGCGCTCAGACGGATCACAACACCAGTGGAGTCACAAGTGCACTGCGAACCGTTTTAACTCCCTTCCCCTCCCCGGATTGAGCCTCCGGTACCCTCACTCAAGCAGCGAAACATAGCACAGTGCTTCTCGCCCAGTACTCCGGTCGAGCCGGCCCATTCATGCCAAAGCGTGGCTCTCCCACGGTCGGTATTAATAAACACCCTTGTTAAATTCTGTATTATTCTGACGAATACTTCAAAACTTACTATCAAGACAAATCCAAGTTCGTCACCTAGCACCACACTGAATAACTTACATTTATCCACCGAAAACTACCTACGTTTACATAGTCTTTAAGTCTGCAACTATAAGGATCAAAATTGCACACATTTTCCAGCCATATTCAAGCTCAGTCTTGCTAATTCTAACATAGTATTACTTAAGCTCAACGTTCTTATTATGCTCTGCCACTTAAAAGTTTTAAAATATCTTATTAGAATTTATTTCGACGTGTAACGTTACGTATATTTATCTGTAGAAAGTTCAAGATTCCAGATTGCGAAATGTTTTCTCTTGGATTTTTAAAGAAAACAGGTTGGTTGGTTGGAATAACTACACGAGAGAGAGTTTTTTTTTGGGAGAGCCAAGCTTCGGCATGAATGAGCCGGCTCGACCGGAGTGATACCACGGCCTCACAGAAAACCGGCGCGAAGCAGCACTGTGCTGCGTTTCACTGCGTGAGTGAGGGTACCGGTGGCCCTATCCGGGGGATAGGGGGGGCTTAAAGGTTGGCAGCGCACTTGTGACTCCACTGTTGTCGCGAGTGTCCATGGGCGGCGGCATTGCTTACCATCAGGTGATCCGTCTGTTTTTCTGCCTACCTATTACATAAAAAAAACGAAAAGGTTGTTATTTTGCCAACCCGACCAGGGAATCGAAGCTAACGCGACGCACTACCCATTGCGCAACGAAGCAGTCTAGTCTATATATATATCTATCTCTAAAATATATGAGGAGGTATCGGTGAACTTTACATTCTTCTAATATTATACCCGTTGTCCCATCGGAATATGAGGGCAAGGGAATAAAGAGTGTACTAGTGTTTGCGCACACTCTTGAGCTCTATAATATATCCTACGTAAGTGGCTGATCCCGGAACGCCCTGTTGGTCCAGTGGTTTAAGTACCGGGCCGTGATCTCGGGGTCCTGGGTTCGATTCCCGGGTCAAGCAAAAAGTATGTTTCGAATTTTTCTAAAGTAGCTCGGGTTTGTGATCACCAATCCGCATTTGGCAAGCGTGGTGATTATGCCTATGCCTATCATAGTAGCGATGACTTAATTTCTATGATGGAGGTCTTTGCCCTGCAGTGGGACAGTATATAGGCTGATACTTTACTAAGTGGCTGATATCCGAAATCGGTTGGATAATATTATTATTATTATACCCGTTATTTAGATAAAATTTTAGTCTGTAGAAGTTGTTCTAATTGACGAGTAGGATACGTGTTTCGAAATATGTAAGTTTTCACTGATACACTCTGTAGATTAAAAGGGATCTCAGAAAACGACAATAATCAATTCCATCTGAACCTGCCTTTGTCCCGGCACGCTAGTTCCCTTTGTGTACAACCGCCGGATCCCTCGCCCGGGATCCGGGAACGGGTTCCGGGATCTTTGCACTCCATCCCGGCGGAACATCATTACCAAATTAACTGCTGTTCGAGTTGTCCCAACCAATTTGTAGGTGAGCCGAATTGGTCTGGCTTGTTAAAATTGTTTTAAAGTAGTTTGCCGTTTTAATTGTCGTAATACGGTTTCTGTTTATTGCTCAATTAACAGGTTCGCAGTGTTATTTTGTGAATTATTTTATTGAGACACAGGCGCTATGTTTGTGAGTGACCCGCAAGCGTACTCTTTTTTAAAAAGGCCAGCCATATATTAGCGATCTCTCTGATATCGCGGATGTTAATGGGCGGCGTTGATTATGACCCGCTTGTCACTTCTAGCATAAAAATGAATAGACACCTCTAGCTGACATTAATACTGGACCTGGCGGACGGGTATGTGTAACGCATTTCTCCTGGGTGACCAAAAAGTTTCAAGTCAGCGTTTCCATTGTAATGTCTTGAAAGGTACTGAATAATTTGTTACCGATCACAGCAATAATAGTGCTCTAAACCCTTTTGCCAACACAAAGAACCGATCACCTTCAACTACTATAATAGCCAATAAGAACGTGTGATTTCAATTAATATCGAGCCTAATAGAGACACAACACATAACTCAAACCCACAACTTTTTTCCATCTAGGATTTTAAGCGAATTTTTAAGAGATAAAAAAAATACTTTAGACCTCTATTCAATAATACAATTTTATTTGTTACAAATCTTACGCAATTAACTAGGATTCATGTTTTTTTATCAACAATCAACTACATTTAAGACTCTATGGACTTCTTGTTGAGCATTTTCTAGTCTTTTGTGGGCTTTATCTGCTTTTTTCTGAGCCTTATCTACGCCTTCTTGAGCTTTGACCAAGTCTCTCTGTGTCTTTTCTAAAGTAAGTCGAGCTACTTCTGCTTGTTTTTGGGAATTTTGAACGTCTTTTTGTGCATTTTCTACGATTTTGAGAGCATTATCTACATTTTCTTGTGCTTTTTCTACGCTTTTTTGGGCTTTCACAACGTTTTGTTGAAATTTTTCTAGGTTTTCATTTAGTTCTGGACAAATTTGAGTGCTTTCTGTTGTAGTTTTCCCAGTATGCTTTCTTTTGTGAACATTAGCAATTGATGATTCAGTAGTCGTTTTATCTTTAGGAGTATTGTTTTCTGTTTGTAAAGTTTCTGATGATGAATAATAATTACTGTCTTCTGAATTATAATCTTTTTCAGATATATCGCTGCAGTTGGTTTCGTGTGAATTGTCTGATGAGAACTCAAATAAGTTATATGGTTTGCAGTATACTTTTAAATCTATGTACAAGTCCGGCAACGGAAAACCTCGCTCTGCTCGTTCGACAGCAAATGATTGCAGAGACCAGTCAGTAGTCATGTTGAAATCTTCCACGTAGCAACCGTGAGCTACTAATCCGACGACCTCACCATTACAGTCCTGCAATATAAAAGACACAATAAAGCTTTGTTAAAAAATATTAAAAAAGTATATTAGCAATCTTAAGTTTTTTTTGCACAGTACTGCAATTGTATGGAACTTCTTACCGTTTCCTCCAAAAGGCTAAATGAATCAGTTGTATTTTCTCCAGAACATTTTAAAGTTTTTTCATTTAAATCACCATTATTTAAACCTAAAATTAAAAAAAATATATAATAAATCTGGAATTTGTAAAAATATACTAAGTATTAATAAATAAAGGCAAACAGATGAACCGTTTAATGTAAGTTGAAAAACTAATTTAATATTTTGTACATGCCTGCAGTTAAAGTGTGACAATAAAGGACACCTGTTAAGCCACATTTTACTACGTGAATTGAAAGTATTAATCCTAGTAGAAATATATATAAAAAATCAAACAAAAGGGCCATTTTGATCTTAGAATTTACAATGGTCTCAAAAAAGTTTAAGGCAAGCATTTTTATATATCTTTATCGAAACGGTATAATGTCACAATCTAGGCAAATTTGACACAGTAATTAATGAAATGAACAAATACTGTGTTGTAAGTTAGTAGATATACATTTAATATGTAGGTACACACGAGGAAACAAGTCGCACACCTAGAAGAACAAAGGCGTAACTTGAAAACAACAACTTTACAGGAAACGATAAGACTGTTATTTTTGGCTTTACTGGCTAAATGATAAATTGCATATATGTGTATACATCATAAGAAACAAGCTCTTTATTTTTGTATGACTAACTTTCTAGATCAATAACTTGATAATGAGTTATAACAAAAAGAAACAATAACATACTTATTGCTCGAAGACTACGCATCATTACCTAGTAGTAAGTGAAATACGCCTTTTTTGATATTGGAAAAAAACAAACACGGTGGCGTATGTATTGGATACGCCTTTAGTGCCTATATAAGCCTGTATAATTATGAGGAAGTATTTGTTGTAACGCGTTTTTTTAACTCATTTGTATTTAAGTAACTTTAAATAAGTAGATTTTGCAGGATAAAAAAGTTACGTCGTAATAATGCAAGTCTTTAACTTATTTATTGCACTAGGAATTCTATAATTTATATACGTAGTATTTTCATACATTTTGGAGATCAAGAAAATAAACTTTATGCTATATTTTACAAAATTAAGTTAACTTGGTAATTGCTGTTTATACAGAGATAAAAAAAATATTAGGTTCTATGTCCGACTGTTTATTTGCATTTATTTAATTTTTGTCACCACTTTTTTATTTTCGCCGATTTGCAATTTGCGTCTGATTTGCACAATCTTTTTTTTAATTGAATAAGCATATTCCTAAGGTGGTAATATTGTCACCAAGTTAGGATGAGAGGATGGAATCTCAAGGAAATTTGGGATTTCTTCAAATTTTATTGCACATTTCAAGCGGTTGCTGTATTTCTAAGTAAAATGTTCGGCCAATTCTTGTCCCATTCACAAAATTCTTTTTTTATTTGAAAGAGTACAATCTTAAGGTCGTCATGTAGTCATCATATCAGGATTAGATGATAGGATGTTTGGGAAATCGAGGAAACTTCAAATTTTACAGTGCGCTTACCTAATCTTAGCGTATAGTTCCCGGTTGAGTCCAAAGCTGTCCCTTTGGACCCCACGGATACGCTTACACCATGATTAAGGATTTGAGCGGTCTGTTAATTACAATGAAGCGACTTTCTCCTGACCTTTGCAATTCTTTTCTCAGGGGAACCAGATCAACTGAACCATGATTACGTTTAAGAAACTCTCCGAAACATGCAGATTTCCTCCTGATGTTTTCCCTCACCGCCCAGCTAATGGTAGAAATACGCACATAGATTTGACACATCTAGAGCTACATATTTCGCGCTTGAATCGCTTTCTGTATTTCTACTTTGTACTTGTAGCTCATGTATTTGTCAGTTTAGTTTTTGATGATAATGACCATTAGATGATGTACGATGAAACTACTCAGTACTAATCTCAGCAAATTTACCGCGATTACGAGGCTAGCAGATCATCTCCCGCTCTTTAGTAAGATAGTTATATTTTTGACTGACCGGATGGCGCAATTGGTAGTGACCCTGCCTCTTACGCCAAAGGTCGTGGGTTCGATCCCCACCCTGGACAAACAATCGTGCGATGAACACTTGTGTTTGTTCAGAGTCTGGGTGTAATATATGTATTTAAGTATATATTTGTGTTCCTCTGTTGTCTGGTATTCGTAGCACAAGTTCCTAAGCTACTTAGTACGGAATCAGTCAACGTATGAGATGTTGTGAGAATTATAATAATAACTCTCTATTATACGAGTACTTACTGAGCCAAAAACGGGGTGTAATTTTTATATTATTTTAAAAGTTCATTTATTATACTTTTGCTTCATCCTCGAGATCAGAGAACAATTGTAGTTTCGCATAACGACTCGCTAATCTTACACTATAGTTTAAAGACTAATTTTAAAGAATTAAAAATAAATATCATGTATTTTTAAAGAATAATATAAATATATTTCATTTTTACACTGGCCACCCCGAGTATTCGTACGGTCGCCATTCGTCCCTAGCTTCATTCGCGTTTTAGTGCTCCGCTAGTCTGCACGTTCCGATTCTCTTCGCGTTAATATTTTGCTACCCGCCTTGTTGTGAAGAAAATTTGCAATGCCTAAAAGGAGTAACGACGATGAGGACAGTGATGCGTATATCAGGCGAAAAATGAGGAAACTCGAAAAGAACCTGCGGAAACGCAAAAAACGGTCCCGTCGTTTGCTTTCGAGTGAAAGTGAGGATGATAATAGTGCGTCGCCTGTGCTATCATTACTCGAAGGTACATATTTTTTCTTATTATTTTTATCAAGGAGGTTGAATGTTAAAACCTATCAAGGTCAGTTCCTTAAATTTGAAATTAAAATTACACCCATAGAGAAGTACTTTATAAATTACATAATGCATGCCTTATTATATAATTTATTGTAAATAATAATAACAGTGTACAAAGACCAGCGCATAGCCGTGCGCCGGTAAATAACTTTGTGCACTTATATTTTTTATTTTAGTTTGCTAAAATTTTAACCTATTTCAACCTACCTCTAATTTACGATATAAACAAATACTTAGCAATTTTTGCTCTGTAAATAAATTTGTTTTCGTAAACCTTGTTCAGATATACTGGACATAACTCTGGAAGTGCAAAATAATAAAATAATAATTCTTATTTTACGCACTATTTCCAGATGGCCATGAACCGCTATTGCCGGAACTCATTGAGTTGGATGAACAACTCGGCCTACCCACGCAAGACGTGGTTGAACAGGTGCCTGTTGCAGGCCCGTCTACACCAGCACCGACTGGCTCCGAGGAACACGGATTAGACGGCGATATCCTCGAATTATTGGGCGAAACTCCATCGAAATCCAAGAAAATGGGAGATAGTATCCAAAAGGATATCGCGCTTCGATGGGAACACATTATTACATCTGGCCTCTCTAAAGAAGCCCGTAAGGAGCTCATGGATAAGCACTTAGTGCCCGATAATTGTCCCAAATTGGCTGCCCCACTGTTAAACCCGGAGATCAAAGCCGCACTGTCAGACTCCATGGTGGGCAAGGACAAAGCAGCCGAGACCAGACAAAACCAGATAACGTCTATTATATCCTGTGTAGGCGAATCCCTTACAAGAATAGTTAATTCTGAACATAAGGACCTTCTGGTCTTAAAGCCTTTATTAGAAGGAGCGCAACTACTCTGTGACTTGCAATACGGTGAGTCTATGAAACGAAGAAGTTTCATTTGCGCGTCAATCAAAAAAGACATTAAGACCCAACTCTATGAAACCGAGATTGATACATACCTATTTGGAGAAAAGCTAGCTGATACGTTAAAGGCAGCAAAAGCCATTAGTCGATCTGGATCTGAGATTAAAGCTAAACCCAAGGTTATTACGTCGAGGATTCAACCCCGGAATTTAAACTCCAAGCCTCAACTGGCACAGGGCAGGCAGCCAGTCAGGAAGAGGCCGGATCCTGCTGCATACACGTATCCTCAAGCACCAGCTGTGGTCCCACTTGCTCAGCCACAACGGCGTCAGTATCCGGCACCGCTGCCGGCGCAGCTGCTGCCGCCACCACCGCCGCCGCCGCCGCCACCGCCACCGCCGCTGCCACCGCAGCAGCGGTCCAAGCAGCGCCCGTACCTACGTCGGTAGACCCGGTACGTTACTCTGGTAGACTTGCCTTGTATTACAATCAGTGGTACCAAATAACAACTGATCCAACCATATTATCATGGATCCGTGGTTATAGTATACCTTTTTCTAAACCAGTGGAACAAAAATATATCCCACGTCCCCCGAAACTAACAAATTCCGAAAATTGTCAATACCAAGAAGCCATAAATGATCTTATAAAGTCGGGAGCCATTTCTGAATGCTTACCATGCGAAGGTCAATTTCTGTCTAGTTATTTCATAATAAAAAAGAAAAATGGTAGTCCACGCTTTATTTTGAACTTAAAATCTTTAAATAAATTTATAAAGACAGAGCATTTTAAGGTAGAAGATCTTAGAACGACTTTAAAATTAATTGCAAAAGATTATTTTATGGCTTCTTTAGATTTAAAAAATGCATATTTTTTAATTTCGGTCAATGAGACTTGCAGAAAATATTTAAGGTTTGCATGGCAAGGAAAAATGTTTGAATTTAATGTCTTACCATTTGGTTTAAGCACAGCCCCTTACGTTTTCACAAAATTACTAAAACCAGTTATGTCCCTATTAAGATCGCTAGGTTTCTTATCAACCATATATTTGGATGACATATGTTGTATAGCGCCCACATATGAAGAATGTGTGGATAATGTAAAACAATCGAGATTGTTGCTTGAATCTCTAGGTTTTATAATAAACGAAGAGAAAAGCTGTTTTACACCGGACCATAAATGCGCTTACCTTGGTTTTATTATTGACACAGAAAATTTTCATATATGTCTAACCGGTGAAAAGAGACAAAATATTCTAACAGAACTTATAAAATTAAGCCGTCTTCAACGATGTACTATTAGATACTTCGCCCGTGTAGTCGGTCTTCTCACTTCCGCTTGTCCTGGTGTAAATTATGGATGGCTTTATACGAAACAGCTAGAAAGATGTAAATATTTAGCTCTTTTACGATCCGGTGACTACGATAAGTATATGAACATACCTGCTCATTTGTTACAAGATATTAACTGGTGGATAAATTCGATAGAAAATACATTCAACCCCATAAGGGAAGACAATTATGCCTTAGAGATTTACTCAGACGCGAGTAAAACTGGGTGGGGGGTAGTGTGCAATGGAAAAACCGCAAATGGTCAGTGGAGTGTTCAAGAAACCTCTATGCACATTAATCTCCTAGAATTGTTAGCTGCCTATTTTGGGCTAAGAATATTTGCATCCAGAAAAAGTAACTGCCAAATATTATTAAGGATAGATAATACAACTGCTATATCGTATATCAATCGAATGGGGGGTGTAAGATTTCCCCATTTGAATAAACTAACAAAAGACATATGGCAATTCTGCGAAAGTAGAAACATCTTTATATTTGCTTCATATATCAGCTCTCAGGATAACGATATAGCAGATGCGGAATCTCGACGATTACATCCCGACACGGAATGGCAGCTCAGTAAGCAAGCATTTTGTCAAATTGTTCGCACCTTCGGTAGCCCAGAAGTCGATCTTTTTGCCACAAGATTAAATACTAAGTGTCCAAGATACGTATCTTGGCGGAGAGACCCAGGAGCTTTTGCCGTAAATGCATTTACCGTTAATTGGCACAATTTAAATTTTTACGCCTTCCCTCCGGTTGCTGTAATTGCAAAAGTCTTACGAAAAATAATATCCGATAGGGCACAAGGAATACTTGTTGCGCCCTACTGGCCTACTCAAGCCTGGTTCCCCCTATATAACAAGTTACTTATATCAGACCTTGTTATTTTTGAGCCAACCGATAAAATATTATCTTCTGTTTCCAACAGTGTGACGGCGTTACCGCAGCTCAGACTTATGGCCGGAAAATTATCAGGGAAGCTTTTGCAAGGAGAAGTGTACCATCAAGTTCTTTAGACATCATATGCGCCTCATTATCGAATAGTTCGGTACTCCAATATACAGTTGCTTTTAAACGTTGGTTTAGTTTTTGCGATATGAATAGTGTTGATTATTATGCGGCATCCATTCCAAACATAATTTACTTCTTAACAGAAGTTTTCAATACAGGGGCTGCATACAGTACATTAAATAGTTACCGATCAGCTCTATCCCTTATAACTGGCTCACGAGTATCCTCTGATGACCGAATAAATAGATTATTTAAAGGTTTTTACAAACTTCGAACACCTTTGCCTAAATATAAGATAACGTGGGACACCTCCATAGTATTAGATTTTTTGACCAATTTATATCCTAATGATGAATTACCACTGGACCAACTAGTTAAGAAAACCGCGACTCTTTTGGCGTTGGTGACCGCCAATCGCGTTCAGACCCTAACTTTAATTCATATCAAAAACATACAAACTTATTCGGATAAAATTCAAATCAAAATACCAGACAATATTAAAACATCAAGATTAGGAACATTACAACCATGTATTAATATTCCGTTTTATGAGCAAAAATCTGAAATCTGTCCTGCTAAAGCCTTATTAAGTTATTTAAAAATGACTGCATCGTTACGGGGAAACATTACCAACCTATTTATAAGCAGTAGGAGACCTTATAAAGCTGTATCCAGTCAAACTGTAAGCAAATGGATAAAGAGCACGTTAAGTGAGAGTGGTATTGACACCGATATGTTCTCTGCCCACTCCACCCGGCACGCCAGCACATCTGCCGCCAGCAGGCTAGGTGTGAATATTGATTTGATCAGAAGCACTGCCGGTTGGAGCGGAAGCTCAAATGTCTTCGGTAAATTTTATAATAAACCAATTGAAAATCAAAATCCAGAAGATTTCGCTTTATCTATTTTAGATAGCTAATGTATTATAATAAACTGCAAATAATTATAATTGAGCTTCAATTTATGATTTAGGCAGTTTACAGTGTTTGTATACATAAATTAATTTGGTATAAGAGATAAAAATGAATATTTATTTGTTATTTTTTATTTATTTCCGCTTACAAATAAAACAAAATTATGCAAATACTTATTCGATATTTTATTAAAATAATATTCCGATCTCTCAAAGTCTACAATTGTTCTCTGATCTCGAGGATGAAGCAAAAGTATAATTAGTGATTAAACGAACTTACCTTAAGTGAAGTTCTATCATAATTATACGAAGGCTTCATCCGAAGAGATCAGAACCCGCCCTCCCGAGATGTGCCCATTGATTCGTAATATTATTTTATAGGTACCTACCTCATATTTGAGGACTGGGTTACTTTAAACTAAATGAAGCTAGGGACGAATGGCGACCGTACGAATACTCGGGGTGGCCAGTGTAAAAATGAAATATATTTATATTATTCTTTAAAAATACATGATATTTATTTTTAATTCTTTAAAATTAGTCTTTAAACTATAGTGTAAGATTAGCGAGTCGTTATGCGAAACTACAATTGTTCTCTGATCTCTTCGGATGAAGCCTTCGTATAATTATGATAGAACTTCACTTAAGGTAAGTTCGTTTAATCACTAATTATATACATCATCTTATTGTGAGGTGTTAGGTATTCCCCGGTATGGAGTAAACTCATCACACTCCCAGTGAAAATAAGCATAAGTGGTATTACTTTCGAATCATCTATTTTATCATTTATTTGAAAAGTATGTTTAAAGATACATGATTACGTCTCTTTCAACGTACTTTTTAAATAGGATAAAATAGAAGATCACTTATGCTTATTTCCCACTGGGGATGCGCTCATCTCATCTCATCAGGTCAGATAGGTCATTTATTGTCACATTGGTCAAATATATTAATTGAAGTGACTAAGATTGGAAGTTTACTAAAGGGCACGCCTCCGCCTGCGCATCCGTGCACACTTCTAGCACACCCACTAGAAATTCGAAATTCAAAATATACTGATACTTTATTATTTTTTCAATAAAATGTATTACAAAATGTATTATTATATACGTACCTACCTAAAAGTGATTGACTTACGAAATCATTTATACATTCACAGGGAATAAAGTACATTTAAATGTCAAAATTTGTTTGAGTACGCTGCGAATATGAAGATTGCAATAAAGGAGTAAGTGACTTATGCCAACGATTATTTATTCTTGAGCATTCAGTCAGAGCAAGAAACGCTAATATACATTTACACCTTTTTTGGTAGTGGTTTGATAGAAATACACATGGAGTAATTATATTTACGTTTTTATTGCATATCAACAATATATTTTTTAAAGACGTACATTTCATATTTTTTGTGTGAATTTTTTTGATTTTTTGTTTAAAAATTATGAAAAAAAAATCACACGATGTCCCTAAGTATTTCCTATCATTTAATGAAATAAAAAAATATTGCGTAAGTATACTTACTCCCTTGTTGTTCTAGGTGTGCGATGTAAGTACACTGTCTACAAAATGAGACAAATGAAATGAAACGTTCCAGTATACACCGTGATATTTGATTACTCCAGTATTTTTTTCGAAATACGAATAAAAACAGTCATCTTTCTCCAAGGAATATAGAGTCTAATTTAAGAAAAAAAGCCTTATCATACAAACTACATCAATCAGCTGATCACTTTAGTACGGGGAGGTTACAATTATTTTGTGATTCGACTTGACCCTATGTTTTCTATGTTTTTCATAATTTAAGTTTCTCGGTTATTCAAAAAGTCACATATGACAAATTTAACCGACCAAATGGCTGAAAATCTCCCCTTTTTCACCCGTTATTGTCTTCCCCTCTTATTACCAAAACATCGCGGTTTGTCTGTTTCCAGTTTGTATCTTATAAACCGTAATAGCCAGACAGTTGAAATTTTAACGGTATTTCTGTAAGCTGTAATTAATAACAAATAAAAAAATACCTATGACCGTCCGCCTGCCAAGATAATATCGCAATTAGTAGAACGAGGACCCTTGATCTACCAAAGGTGCGTATTTCTAATCAGCTTGACTCCTTGGTACTGCGTAGATATCTAACTTCATATCATCGTTCCATTCGTCTGTAGTTCCAAGCCCATTATTTAAATGGTTGGCAGTCTTCAACTGTGCGTTTCTCAATAGATTTTCTGCCTCGTACGACAAAAGTATGGAATGAACAGCTATCAGCCTGCGGCGTTTCCGGACCGATAACAAACCTTCAAGAAAAGAGCGTACTCCTTTTTAAAAGGGCCGTCAGCGCACTTATGAATCCTTTGACGTTGCAGGTGTCCACGGGTGGCGGTCATCACTTACCATCAGATGATTGATGCGTTTGCTCGTCTCACCTTTCATAAAAAATATCTCATAGAATTTAGTGTGTTAGTATCAAAGCTGTATTTAATAAAAGCTGATAGCTATTTCAAATTTTAGCGCTAATAGATTACACGTTACGATGCACGGGTGATAGATTAATTGACGTAGCAAACAAGGTTACTGCCTAATAGGAAGCCATTGTCGTAAGCGACACAAGGTTTGTTATACCGAATGCGTAACCAAAGTAACTTATACGATAATTATGGTAGATTAAAACTAGTAACAATACTAATCCTGTTTATACTCATCTGTAACTTTTATGTAATCACCATACTGAATAGCTTTTATTGTGTTGAATTCGTTTCATGTTAGCTGCATAATCGCATGGACATATAAATACTGTATTTGATAACGACGAACCCTTATTAACTATATATTGTTTCTCCAGTTGTTACTAGTCTTATCATCAATATGGAATTCGTATTCTCTCGAATTGTAACCATAACCGTGTTTGCTGGTTTTGTGATGGGTGACAATTTGAAGGAATTTTGCCACAGTGCTTTTGATGGTAAATTACAGACCATTTTAACAGCATCCATTTTGTGAACTGAATTTAGGTAGAAAAGTAGAAACAGGAAAATGTATAGTGATCAATGAAAACAATTGTCTTAAATTTTTAGGTTACCGTTGGCCATATCCGATTGAAAAAAGTGTGGAATATTCTGGAGAAGATATAAATATTAGTAATGTAGTTGTAAGTATTTCTGTATTTTTTTTTCATTTGATTTGAAAACAAGAGAACTTTTTCACAATAAACTAAAACTGTAAGTTGCTACCTGAGAAAACAAAAAGGTTTAAATAGGCTAATTATATTGTCATTTTTACAGAAGTGCACGTTTCTGGCAGGTGTAGAGGCAGAGGCTTGCGATCATAATGATTTCGCACTGCAAGTTGATGAATACATAGTTAAGGTCACGCGAGACCCATCATACAACACTAGTTTTACCATTAATTTAACTGTATACTGTGTAACACTACCCAGATTTCGTCGAGACTTACAAAGAGAGACTAACCATCAGGCTGTAAATGATGACGGAAATAAAAATCAAAAGACGGGTAATAATGCACACGAAGAAGAAAATAATGTAAAAAAACACAAAGCTAAACTTTATGGTGGTGCTAACGTAGAACAAGCACAAGCAAAGTTAAGTGAACTACCTAAACATACTTTTGAAAATTATCAAAGGAGACAGCCGGAACGCGCTGTTGAATATAACAAAGGATATGTCAGTAGATTTCTACAAAATCCAGGTAAGAATCAACAAAAAGCCTTCAGAGCTCATATTGAAGCTGTAAAAGCACAACATAATGTACACAGAGCCAATCATCACTTAGAAAAAGTTGAAAGGAGAGTAGAACACCATCAAAAGACGTGTTGAGTATGTTCTTAAAATGAAGACAAAAGTCCACGGCACATTGACAGAGCTATTCATAAGGCACAAAGAGCACAAAAGCTTGTCCCTAAAGCTCATCGAAATCTCGAGAAAGCTCAGAAAGGCGTACTCAAAACTTTACAAAGTTAAAGTTTTGAGTAAAAAAAACATTAAGTACAAAGTGTGTTTTAAGGGCAATACATTGGCTATAAAATTAAGTTATGCTTAGGCTTTGTGACTTTTTATCGGATTAGTTTGTAAAATAATATCATCATCATCATCAGCCTATCGCAGTCCACAGCTGGACATAGGCCTCTCCAATTGATCGCCACTGTGATCTATCCATGGCTTCTCGCATCCAGCTCTTGCCAGCCATCCTGCGCAGATCCTCCCCCCACCTAGCCAGAGGGCGCCCTACATTACGCTTTCCAAGACGCGGTCTCCACTCTAGAACTCGTTTACCCCATCGGTTGTCGGTTCTGCGGCTAATATGGCCAGCCCACTGCCACTTAAGCGTGCTAATCCGGTGAGCAATGTCGATAACTTTATTTCTCTGCCGGATCACCTCGTTCCGGATTCGATCTTGGAGAGAGACGCCGAGCATTGCTCGTTCCATAGCCCGCTGGGCAACCTTTAACTTGTGGACGAGCCGTACCGTAAGTGTCCACGTTTCGGCTCCGTATGTCATGACGGGTAGGACGCACTGATTGAAGACTTTCGTCTTTAGGCACTGTGGTATCGACGATACGAAGACACGACGTAGTTTTCCAAATGCTGCCCGACCGAACTGGATTCTCCTATTCACCTCATCCTCGAAGTTGTTTTTACCCAATTGCAAAGTCTGCCCGAGGTATACGTATTTTTGAACAGCTTCGAGGTCGGTTCCGGTAGAACATGTTCATTGACCATGACCTTGGTTTTGTCCAAGTTCATCCGTAGGCCGATGCATTTAGAAGAGTCAGCCAAGTCATTCAGCATCTGTTGTAAGGTCCTGCAGTGTTTCTGCCATTATGACGATATCGTCTGCAAATCGCAGGTGAGAGATGTATTCGCCATTGATGTTGATGCCACGTCATTCCACGTAAAATAATATAATTTTTGGAAAATAAAAAAAAAAATTACATCTAACAGAACATGAAAAATGGTGTTATAAATCAAAACGTACTCATGCTAACATAATATTATGTATGCATATGTATAAACATTTCTGAAAAACATTCATTTTTGCCTCGGAAGGAACAAATCATATTACATAATTAGTATTTCCGTCTTCATAATGTCATTATTTGTATACTAAAATCAAATCATATCACATGCGTGAGTCGATAACGAAAGTGACTCAATATATTACTTTGCAAATACATTTCTCAAATTATTTCATTTTTGGAATAGTTTGAGACTATAATAAAAGATATTAATAATAATTCTCACAACATCTCATACCTGCTGACCTGACCTGATTCCGTACTAAGTAGCTTAAGCACTTGTGTTACAGATATCAGACCCACGACCTTTGGCGTAAGAGGCAGGGTCACTACCAATTGCGCCATCCGGTCAGTCAAATTTTGAAAAGAATATTATTATAAATGTGTGTGTAATGTTTAATAAATATTGTCATTCAATGTTTAGTTTCATTTATTAACCGACTACGGCGAAGCAAAAAGGAGGGTTATGACTTTGACCTGTATGTATGTATAGTTGTTCATCTGTTCTTTCAAAACTTCTAAGCTAGTTATCATATTTGAACAAATAAGGTGTCTTTAGAAGCGTCTTGATTGTCTTCTGGTTATAGGTGACATGACGTCACGTTAAATTGACTACAGCACCATCTAGAAGGACTTAGAGTAAGGAACTAAAAAAAATTTAGCTTGACGGTACAGTCCGGGGTATCAAATGAAAGATGTTTTTTAGAACATTTCAAATATTTTTAATTTTCTTATTCGTACTTTATAGAGCGTATTTTTGGTAGTCGGGTTTTAGTTTTAAAACTTTTAATGACTATGTTTTTTACTGTAGTGTTCGTTAAAAATAAAACCAAATAAATTTACTTTATCTTTTTTATATTTTGTAAAAGTTATCACCAAATTATTATATCCTTCAGTTTTATATTCAAATTTTCGTGAACATAAGCTAGGTGGTCTGCTAACATAGCATAAATCTATGACGTAAAAGAATTCAGGTTTCATTCATCCACTTGTGGGGAGCAGTATATTTCCACGTGGACCTGAAAGCTGTCCTCGGCTACATCGCGCTTAAAGTGCACTTGCATCCCATTTAGTACCTTCAGCTCGAAGTCATATGCACCGGTTGCAGAGACATTGACTCCTACCACCGGTTTGCATGACTGAAAGTTTACCACCACATTAGTAACATAAGATTAAGACAATGAGACAAAAATCTTGTTTTAAGAACAGATGATGAGACAGAATCGTGTTTTAAGACTGGGTAATGAGATAAAGATGTTTGCTTAGCCTCCTCCGAGATTGGTTTAAAAGTCTTACTTCGAGATCGTAAAAAAGTTGTCGAACAAACTTTGTACAAAATGGTTGATTAAAATGATGTAAAAGGTGTGTAACTGTTTTTCGGTACATCCTGTATAGATAAAAATAAAACCAACTGTTAAAACCGCAGCTTGCAGGTGCCTTATTATTAATTTCAAACAACTTTGTGTCTTTTAGTTAATCGGTTGTCGGTTCTGCGGCTAATATGGCCAGCCCACTGCCACTTAAGCTTGCTAATCCGGTGAGCAATGTCGATGACTTTATTTCTCTGCCGGATCACCTCGTTCCGGATTCAATCTTGGAGAGAGACGCCGAGCATTGCTCGTTCCATAGCCCGCTGAGCGACCTTTAACTTGTGAACGAGTCGTACCGTAAGTGCCCACGTTTCGGCTCCGTATGTCAAGACGGGTAGGACGCACTGATTGAAGACTTTCGTCTTTAGGCACTGTGGTATCGACGATACGAAGACACGACGTAGTTTTCCAAATGCTGCCCAACCGAACTGGATTCTCCTATTCACCTCATCCTCAAAGTTGTTTTTACCCAATTGCAAAGTCTGCCCGAGGTATACGTATTTTTGAACAGTTTCGTGGTCGGTTCCGGTAGAACATGTTCATTGACCATGACCTTGGTTTTGTCCAAAATCTTGTTTTAAGAACAGATGATGAGACAGAATCGTGTTTTAAGACTGGGTAATGAGATAAAGATGTTTGCTTAGCCTAGCCTCCTCCGAGATTGGTTTAAAAGTCTTACTTCGAGATCGTTAAAAAGTTGTCGAACAAACTTTGTACAAAATGGTTGATTAAAATGATGTAAAAGGTGTGTAACTGTTTTTCGGTACATCCTGTATAGATAAAAATAAAACCAACTGTTAAAACCGCAGCTTGCAGGTGCTTTAATATTAATTTCAAACAACTTTGTGTCTTTTAGTTTTATTGGATAAATAAAACTTACAAGATTATTAATTAAAAAGGTCATCTCTTTTTCGCCTTGGGAAAAAGTGTACAGGTCTGATTTACTGTAGTTAGTTTTGCTGCCTGGAATAAAATTTATTATGTTAATGGCAATAAAAAATAAGTGAAATCATCATACGAAAAAAAATCAAAAGTATCTATCTTTCACTGTTACATAGGTTTCCTTCATGATGTTTTTAAAATTTTCCTCACTCGGTTAATTCTAGATGTCCTCTAAGAAATGGCAAGGCATTTTACTACTTATGAATTTTCTTACTTTTGATTCAGCTTGGATAGATAGATAAGATACTCTTTATTGCACAACGCATCATACTTCAAAACTTGGTATACACATATTATTTAGTGTACAATTCAAGTGATCTTGTCGCTGGGAGCGATCTCTACCTTGAATTTCTGTTATCGGATTTGGATTAAAAATATCTTACATTGAGCTCTTTCATTCAAATTAGCTAAATTAAATTGAGTATTCTTTTAAATTCAGTATGTAAAGTATTAAAACAATCAAAAGTAACTAAACTAATCTAAATTTAAAAGAAAATTTAAAACTTGCCCTTCAAAGTCAAAGTGGAAGAATAGTTTTTCGTTATTCCTGCTGCTTGCTGATTCATAACCTGCAGTTACCATGCTGTGGTGTCGAGAGCTAGTCACCAACGCACCGACGGCAGCCAAGGCCATCAGGCCAATCACGCATCGACCGGCGATCTTGCTGTCGAACTTGCTGGGCAACGTGTTGGCGATATTGGTTCAACTTGGTTCTAGTTCTAACAGTAGTTCAATTGAACCTAGCTCACTCCTTATTTAGGACTCACTTTGTAGTTGACATGAAACATTCAGAGGGGTTAATTCAATTCATCAGTGGGCAAATATTATCCTTCTGTATTATTTCTAAGCAAAAGCCGCTATTTATTAATTTCCCGTGAGTGTTTTTTGGTACATCTTATACTATATAAGAGCTCAAATTGTAGATAAACTAAAGTATAAATATCAACGTTCTCCATAAAACTGGGCACTTTATATGGACGATATTATAATTATTTGCGCTTGTATAAATTGATCCGTAAAATATCACGTTTCTTATTCTCCACGCAACTCGTTTGAATAGTCATTGAAGTAATTATTCGGAACTAACCGAATACACAGCTATTCATGTGGAACGAAAACTGACCTGTAGATCTATTATTATAATATTAAAGTTACTGAGTGTGAATTGTGTAGTCCGCAGAGGATCCTCGATGCAATAGTCGTGTTTGCCCACTTCCATTAACGGTTGGACAGCCTTGAATTAAATGACTGACCTCATGTCACCGAATGGAATCGGCTCGGTTTGTCTCACCAGTTATAGGGTAGTGAGCTGCGTCAGTTCATTGACTCGAGATGCGATAGCTTCGCATCGGCGCTGCTGACGCTAATAGATGGACCTCGTCCGTTTGTGTGTACTTATGATTTCAAATTCTGCATCCAAGAAATATTTGAGCCTTAAGACATAAATAACGTACTTTAAAAATTCGCACGTTCAGGTGGACTCCGAACCCACGATCTTTCAAGTACCGGGTGAATGTTCTTCAAATGAACTTGCATGATGAAACCGAAGACGTCTTCCAACGTATGTTGTTTGGGTATCCAAAACCGAGACAATTACAAAAAACCTTGAAACGAACCGGAACCATCAGTTCTTGGACACCGTACCTTGGCCACTTGGCCGTGGCAGGCGGTTGAAAAAAATAGATGTAGGTCGCCGGCTGCCTACATTGCGTATAAACAGGCTATACATACGCATCTATGAGCGCGTACAGTGATTTCTGTGGGCCGATCTGTGTGGATATCATTGGGGGAGGCCTATGTCCAGCAGTGGACGTTTATTGGCTGAAATGATGATGATGATGACAGTGATCTCGTCGTGGTTCGGCATAAGCCAGAAAGAAACTATACGGAACGTATGCGGGAGAGGCATGCTACAATATACTTACTGCCTAGAGCGTAGGTCAAAGAACTCTTCCATATCAAAGCTAGCTTGATCTGACCTCTTGTCTATTAATTATGTGTTTCAATGCACCGGGTGACTATGTATTAACATACACAATATACGAATAGTGTACCACATTCGACGGGGCCATCAAACTGTCTGTTGTTATACAGTTTAATCCCAAGAACGGCTCACTGATCTGACATTGTTCTCGTGTCGGCGCCTTAAGTGTAGGGTTACCATAATGCGATCAAAATAATTACCGCAAACAACATTATGGGGAGTCTGATATTGTTTACTTATGGGGGTAAACACGAAACGCAATATAATGTAAGTACCCCTCATCCGAAGGGTCTTGTCTAATACTATGTTGATATGAATTCTTTATTTAAAGGATTGCTATCGTCATTAACGATCAAGATTTGATTGCCTCAATAAAAAATAGACGCTTATTATGAAAAACAAAAAAAAAACCGTTGATATTATCAGAATCTGCAGTGCAAAAAGTGCTTTTCAACTTTACGTACTGAGTCTAAGTCTGACTGACTTCAGAGGCACATCAAAACGCCCTTAACGTGAATGAAAGATCACGAATAACCTGAAACTGGGGTTTGACGTTTTATTGCACAAAATTGGTGACGTAGCACTATGGCGGATGATGTTTTGAATCAAGAGAGAAAAATTTAAATATAACTGGTTTAAGTTAAATTTTTAGAGCAATCCCTTACGGAATAATATTCGAATTAAAAGTTATTTTTAACCCCCGACGCAAAAACGACGGGGTGTTATACTCGTAAGTTTGACGTGTCTGTGTGTGTGTGTCTGTGTGTCTGTCTATGGCATCGTAGCTCCCGAACAAATCAACCAATTTTAATTTTTTTTTTGTTTGAAATATGAATAAGAAGGGAGTGTTCTTAGCTATGTTGGATAAAAATCGATCCAAGATGGCCGCCGTCAAAAAGATTTGGATTTTATGTTTTAACACAACTCCCACAACATGGGTATCATATAAAAGGGCTTGAGTAGCAAAATATATTAATTGTAAAAAATTTCAAATCCAAGATAGCCGCCGTCAGAAAATGACGAATAACCTATTTGTTGTTCCAACTGCCTCAATATAGGTATCAAATGAAAGAGCGTTAGTTGCGTCGGGGGTTTTTTAAATTTTCAATTTAATTTTTTGTTATTATAAACGGTGACAAGAGGCAACTTGCCTATTGCATGGTAACCCTATTTACATGACAATACATAGCATACAACTGCTGTTGTCTGCAAATTGTGTACTGTCAGCGCATTAAACTACCGTACTCCATGTGGCACACGGGTTTATAACATCCACCTACATAATACACTTACGGTTACGGTTTACTTACGGTGCCGAGACGTGGACACCCACGGCTGGACTAGTCCACCGGTTCAAAGTAGCTCAAAGAGCTAGGGCTATGCTCGGAGTATCTCTGAAGGACCGCATCAGAAATGATGTAATCCGACAGAGAACCAGAGTCACCGACATAGCCCACCGAATTAGCAAACTGAAGTGGCAGTGGGCTGGTCATATTAGCTGCAGAACTGACAGCCGTTGGAGCCGTAAAGTCCTTGAGTGGAGACCGCGACTCGGTAAGGCCCTGCGACAGAATGGGATGATGACATTCGAAGGCTGGCTGGTGTGGGCTGGATGAGAGTGGCCAAAAATCGGGAGCAGTGGCGTGCATTAGGGGAGACCTATGTCCAGCAGTGGACGAGTGTGGGTTTCTGATGATGACATAATACACATTATAAGTACAATCTGCCTTCACTAAGGTAAATATAATATGACTGCTTCGGCGGCGGTGTATAGTTCGCACTTTGAAGCGACGGCTGTGCGCAAAAGGTCTTGGGTAGTCGGACTAAAAATTTGTACCTAAGTTTTCGGTAATAAATTCTTAGTATCAGCCCGGAGTCTGGAAGTTGACGGTCTTGTACGCCCGTTCCTCGGAAATCACGTTAAACCGTTGGTCCTGCGCCCAATCCTTCTCCGGTTTTGTCATCTGGTGTCCCATCGGAATATGAGGTTAAGGGGATAGAGAGTGCACTTGTGTTTGCGCATCACTTACGTACTCTAATATATCATGCGTACGTGGCTGATCGTTGAGATTGGCCGCCCTAGCCGTAATCGGTTGGAGGATATTATTAAATATAATATTGACCCTATATGTGTCTAAAGGTGACAATATACACTTTGGTCCATTCCGACCCTGTTGGTCCCGTTGGTCTAGTGGTTTAAGTACCGGGCCGTGATCTCGGGGTCCAGGGTTCGATTCCTGGGTCGAGCAAAAAGTGTGTTTCGAATTTTTCGAACATAGCTCGGGTTTGTGATCACCAATCCGCATTGGGCAAGTGCGGTGATTAAGCCTTATCCCATCATAGTTGCGGTGACTTGATTTCTATGATGGAGGCCTTTGCCCTGCTGAGGGACAGCTATAGGCTGATACTTTACTTTTACATTCCGACCAGACGAAAGCAAGGTATTCATGCAATGTTTTCACAAATCGATTCTATTGATAGGTCAGCCCGCTTGCACTCAGCTGAACTAGGTCAGAGGGTAGTGGGTTCGAGACGAACAGGGTGCACGGTGCATGCACAATGCACAACGGCACACCGCTTCATGCTGAAATTGATTCAGTTTATAGCCTCTTGTTCAGGTATGAATATTTTAACCGACTTCGAAAAAGGAGGTTTGAATTTGTCTTTACTTATTTATTTAATTAGAACACCAACATAAAATACATTTTGACAATACATAAGGGGTTATATTTTGCATAGAAATAAGTTAAGAAGCAACAAAAAATGTATATAGAAAATAATATTCAAAAACACATTTTACGTAGTGTGGCTGTTAGGCAGCCAATGATTTTTTAAAGTTGCGAATGTCACCCGCGAATAAATCGAGACCCTTTGATTCAGCCGAACTGATGTACTCTTTAACAAGACGGTTCAATGGAGCATTTTGGCCTAGGTTAGAATTTCTACTTTGCTGAACAAGAATGTGGAATCTAGATGGGCGAGGAAGTTTAAGTGGTGCTGAGAAGGTTAGCCGCTTTAATGGACCCGGAGCATCGATGATGCCATTTTTTTTTTTTTTTTTTTTTTTTTGTTTTCCCGGGAGAAATGCATTACGCAGACCCTGCCGCCGGGGGGCGACAGGGTACTGTGGGACTCACCCTCCGGGCCGCTTCTTCTAACAAGAAGCGGCCTGAGGGCATACCCACTAAAACTCCCGGGGCTCAACCACCCGTGGGTATAGAATGGGGTCACGGGAACTGCACTAGGCTATTCCCCGCAACCCCACTCCCCCACAGGCCCCTACACGGGGTGTGCGGCCACGCCCCTCCTCAGACTAGGAGGAGGGGGGTTGGGGACAGCCGGAAGAGCTGAGCCGTCCCCAACGAGCGGTGGAGGTGCCAATGGCAGTGCCGGCACAGGGACCCCCGTCCCTGTTGCCGGCTGGCCACCTCCACGGAGAGGACGAAGAGTTCTCCGCCGAACTCGTCCTCTCCTTGCTCGAAGCGGGCCTGCGAGGGGGTTAGACTCGTGCTCCCGCTCTGCCGCCTCCTTCTGCGCCACCACTTCCTCACAGAAGTGGGCGAAGGCCGACCACGCACTCTCCCTATCCAGCATAGCTACAACTATGCTGGACAACGAGAGGTCATGTCCAACCTCCGCGACCAGCGCGGACCGCTTTTGGTCGAAGGACGGGCACACCACCAAAGTGTGGTGCGCCGAGTCCTCCGCAGCGCCGCACTGGTGGCACGAAGGAGTGTCCTCCCGCTGAATACGGTGCAGGTAGTTACCGAAGCAACCATGCCCGGTAAGTACCTGCACCGTCCGGAAGGACAAAAACCCGTGGGGGCGCTCGAGCCACCGGTCCAAGACCGGGGCGAGCGCCGCGAGCGTTGGACGGCCGTACCTCTCCACCTGGAGAGAGGCCGTCCATGCCTCCGTCATTTGCTGGCGGTCCTCCTTTCTTCTCGCCTCCCTTTCTCGGGGGCAGAAGGACTCGCCAGCCGCTCGCTTGGCCGCCGTCCACTCGTAGACGGCGGCCAGCACTCCAGCCTCCAACTCCCATGGCGGGGTGGAGGCGAGTGCGCAGGCCGCGGAGTCTCGCGATCCGCTGGGCAATGGCCCGTTGCGGCCTCCTTAAGAGGGCCGCATTGCCCCTCCTGTTCAGGGCCTCCGCCCAGATCGGGGCCCCGTAGAGGGCCATGGAGCGGAGAATGCCGGCGTATAGCCGCCGACACTTCTCTCCGGGCCCTCCCAGATCCGGCAGCAGCCACGAAAGGTGGTCTGCTGCCTTTAGGACCCGCGCTGACACCCCCCTAAAGTGGGGGCCAAAGTGCCAGCGCGGATCCAGTGTGAGGCCGAGATACTTCATCTCGGCCCCCACCGGGATGTCCACCCCCCCGACGCGGATGGCTGCGCCGGGGGGTGGTCGGCTCTCCCGAGGCCCGGGAAAATAAAGGGCCTCGGTTTTGGCCAGGGCTACATTTAGCCCCAGCCGGCCGATACGGCCGACGACTAAATCGCCGCCGACCGATGCGAGGCGCGCTGCATCCCGGAAGGACTTCCCCCGGGCGGTGACTAGGGTGTCATCTGCATAGCAGATGACACCCATGCCCGGGAGAAGCGCGCCTCGCAACACCCAGTCGTACCCGATGTTCCAGAGCAGGGGTCCCAAAACGGACCCCTGTGGAACACCGGATACAACTTGACGCCGCTGGACAGAACCAGCGGCGTCAACAAACGCCACGGACCGGTCGGCGAGATAGTCGCCGACCAGCCCTATCAGGTATGGAGGCACCCGGAAATACCGGAGTGCCTCCATAATAACTGCATGGGGGAGGGAGTTGAAGGCATTCTTGATGTCTAACGAGACTGCCAACAACCCCTCCCTCCTGCTCGACGCTCTCTCGCAGAGGGAGCGGAGCCGGGACAGGGCGTCGATCGTTGATCGACCCGCCCTGAACCCGTACTGGGCCTCACTGAGGTTAGGCCCAGTCTCCTCGAGGTGCTGGACGAGGCGGGAAGCGATGATCTTCTCGAAGATCTTCCCCACCTCGTCCAGCAGCACGATCGGCCTATAGGCCGACGGGTCGTCGGCCGGCCGCCCTTCTTTCCGAAGGAGGACCAGCAGGCCCTCCTTCCAGATCCGGGGGAACCTCTCTGACCGGAGGCACCGGTCAAAGAGGCCCCGGATCCTCTCCTCCATCTGCCCGAGGCAGATGGAGCATCGATGATGCCATTCGGCAACTTGTACAGGAATAGTAGGTTGTGCAAACGTCTCCGATTCGATAAAAAGCTCACTTTAAAGTTTTTCAATATTTTTTGTGTATGTTTTGATTGTATTATTTAAAACTATATGGCGTAAATTTTGTTACAATAGGCGAAATTAAATTATTATGCTAGACAAAATTTTAAAACTAAATTTCTGTAGTGCATAGTTTTTTTAAGTTGTGGTTTTGTGCAATAAAGTATATCTATCTAAACTTAACTTATTTTTTTTTATTATTTCCTTTATTAGACAATGGGGTATGGGAAAAAAATTGAACAGGTTCTAATCCGAAAACCGTTACGAAAAATTTATATTTCAAACATATTTTAATATTTTTAAAATTTAAAACCACTGGATTAAGGATATTTTCAATAAAATAGCGTTGACCTTCATTTGACCCTAGATACGCTTGCTATTCAGACAGGTTATATTCAGAAGATTTACATTTAGGTAACAACAATGTCTCAGTGACTTATTCACCCGGACCAAGTAACAGATGGCGCTAGTTTGACGTTTATTTACAGGGTGACACCAAAACTAAGACCGTGGGCTGTCTTTATTTTATTTTACCGTAATGTTACTAGATAGCGATTTGAAATTTCCCCGATCAAAAGGTATTTTTAGAAGTATGTTATTTTTTCATACGATATATTTCCCGTAAATTGGGTAAAATTACATATAGGGACGTATTTATGACGTCACAAATACTCTTCGAATTCAAAATGTTTGAAAATTAATAAAAAAAAACTATTCGTTATTATATAAAATATTCAAATTAGTTACTTAAAATAGTAAAAGGCATTGAAAAAAAATATTAAAACCATACTTAAAAAATTGTTTCCATAGCCCATTAGCCATTACGGAAACCCACAGGATTGGACACCCACAAGACAGGCCTAGTGTGGGAGTCAAAGGATGTATATGTGTATTTTCTTTTAATGTATGTTTTTGGCTAATACACGTTTCATTTGTCATTTATTTATTTTTGAAAATAAAATTTTTGTACGGACGGGTATAATCAGGATGGGAATTTGAGCACGACTCTCAAATAAATAAATAAATATAAGCACGTACAATGTGTTGCTGAGTTGATTTATTAAGTAGAGGTACAACTCAATCAATTCTTACGACATCTCGTACAGAAACCTAATTCCGTACTAAATAGCTTAGGCACTTATTACGAATATTAGATATCACATAACAGAGAAATAACTAATTACACCCAGTCGCCATATATTTTTCAAAAGAAGAGCGTAAGTACGGTTTAAAAAGGCCGGCAACACATTAGCGATCTCTCTGATTTCGCGTATATAAAATAAATATTTCACAACATCACATACATTGATCTGACTCCGAGATAGGTAGCTCAAGCACCTATGTTACGGATATCAGAATCAACAGCGGAATTACAAATATATACATATAATTTATTTTTTTTTGCAAATCATACTCATAATACATAGGAAACATCCAGACTAATACAAACAGATATGTTCATGCACACAAATTTTTGTACTGTGCGGGGATCGAACCCGCAACCCTTCGACCAAAACCAGCGTTCTCTACCACTGTTCCAAAAGCCCTGTTAACACTCATGCGATTAACTTACTAATTAACAGGAGAGCTGTACATAAGGAATGAAAAAAAAACAAAGTACATGTGATGGAATCATATATTAAAATAAATAATTAAAGATACAATAATGTTATCCTATTTTAAGTAGAAACTATGTACACACACATATTTTTTACTACCACTGTTCCAAACGGGTCGTCAAAATTAAAGTATATTCAAGGGTGGCGTTGATTACTTTCCATCATGACTGGCTTACTCGTTTGTCGCCTCTAGCATAAAAAAGGCAGACTAGCGTACGAGGCAGGGTCAATATCAAATGGGCTGACGGGCAAGTCACGGCATTATTGTATACATCTATTATTTCAATTACAGCGTCGTGACGTAGTAATGTCCCGGCACGACTTATTTATTTTATGAGAAAGGTAGGCAAACGAGCAAGCGAGTCACCTAATGGTAAGTGATCACCGCCCATTGACATCAGCCACATCAGAAGGAATGGAGATGCGTTGCCGGATTTCTAGGAAGGTATAGGCTCGTTTCTTGAAGATGTCAATGTCGTACCGATTCGCAAAAACCGCTGCGGGAAGTTGATTCCACAATGAGGAGGTGCGTGGCAAAAAGTGACTATAATGCTGAGCGGGCGCCTATTTGGTAAAAATTATATTTTATATTTGTTATTCATGTTCTTTCCCAAAAAATCCTTCGTGTGATATCTGTTATGAATTTGTATTTGTTTGTTATTCATTCATTTCAGAATTGTTAGCATTATTGTAGTATTTTACATGCATGTAGGTACAAAGGTAGTGCTACTCGCAGTCGGCGGACTAGAGCGCAGGGTAGCGGGTTCGGTGCTAATGCAGCAAATCCCAGCGGATTAGTGCTACACTACGTCATGAGTGCTGCGATGGCGTTATGCAATATGGAAACTGTAACACGGTGAACTATGTAATTTTCCCTACGTTTAGTTAACTGTAGTGATTGCGTAGCAAAAGTTTGACCAACTTATAAAGCACTTAAGATACAGATAGCCACATCAATTGGCTCGATTTAAAGCCGTCCCGTAATGAACGAGAATATACCTGTCGCTTCCAAATAAATGGGACACACAGCGCGTGTGAAAGGGAGGGATACTCGGTCGTAACGTCTGCTTTAAATTAGATCCGCAAATTCAAATTCAATTCAAATTCAAATATTTTTTTATTTGCATATGCTTGTACGCAGCACTTACAAATCGTCATACATTTAATTGATTTAAAACTATAAGTACTAATGTATAAATTACTTGTTAGTACATATATATTTTGATACATAAAATATACTAAAAACATAATGTGATTCTACCACCGGCTCTGTGGTTTCTGGTTGAGAAGATCCGGCAAGAGACTCGCCAGTTAATCTTTTTAATCGCCAAACTTTCATACAATGTTGTGTCTTCATCATACCAAGCCATACAGTTTAATTGTAACACAAAATAAAATAAAGGAAATAATTAAATAAATATTAATAGGTAAATCAGGGCGGCATCTTAAGTCTATGGGTAAACCGAAGCAGACCAGTCCCCACAGGTGTCACCTGTTCTATGGGTGGGTCATTGCATTCCCTCTCATAACCATATGAGAGGGAATGCAATGACCCGCCCATAGAATTAGGGCGGCATCCTATGTCTATGGACCCGCCACATAGCGCCACCACCTCAGAGACATTTGAGGTTACTACAGTCTGTCAAATTTCCTCAATTGATATTGAACAACGCATCAGCTATTTCTCTAGTGTTTCAGATAGTCATGGGCGGCGGTGATCTATTTTCATCAATTGTTTCCCGCATGAAGAATAAGAAAATGCTCATAAAAGATACTAACATTTCCTTTCAAGCAATTGAAATTTAACAAATTCTTCTAATAAAAGAACACCACTCACTTTTTCTCGACCGAAATCCCCACGAAAAATATTAATCCCATTGGATCCAATTACGAAAATTGAATTTATGGACCTAAGATAAAAAACCTCATCGTCTTGACTTAAAGCTCGAGATCAACTTAGCTGTAAGTGATGTAACCTATCACTTTGACTTTTAAGGGCACGCATACAATGGGACAGGTCTAGTAATGTATTATATGCTGGGTTATGGTCTTTCTGAAAATGGTACATTCTCCTGAAAGCAACGAAGATACGACCTGCAAATCTTAAAGAAAAGAACGTATTCACTTTTGAAAGGCTGGCATTGCACTTGTGACTTCTCTAGTGTTGAAGGTGTCCATGAACGGCAGTTATCGCTTACCATCGGGTGATTTGTCTGCTTTCATACAGCGCCATCTACCGCAAAATACTTGAGCAATGATTGTTAAGCCATCGACTGATTAGCATTAGAATAGGAGAAATTTGTAATTACTAATTAGTACCAATGATTGTCAATGTGAGGCGCCAGTGCGTCCCCATATATAAGTCGATGTTAGACAGCATAACACCTCTTTTTTGTACCACCATAAGTCTCTCTGAATAAATCCCTCCATATTTAATAACATTGATATTCTTTCATTTGGGAATTACCAGATTTTACATTCTGCTCGTCTACCCTCTACCTATCTCATAAAAAAAGGGCAGCTATAACTACAATTTTTCAAAAACCAATTGTTAATGAACCTATTGTGTTTGACATAAACGAGAGTTGAATAAAAAATATCTCTTGATGAAGACAATGTTTGTGTCCAGTAGAGCATGCCCGTAGTACGTCTATTTCTGACAAAGGGAACACACTGGATCAGGTACAGAAAAACAAATACTTGGGTATGTGGTTGAATGAGGCTTGGGAAAGCGACAAGAGACGTACACACAAGAGATAAGAACACGTATTGCAAATGCAATAGCACGCAGCTCCTGCAACAAAATGAAACGTGTTCTCTGTAATCGCAATCTAAAACTATCCCTGCGCATCAGGATGCTCCGTTGCTATATCTGGCCTGTTCTTCTAAACGGATGCGAAGCTTGGACGATCAAGAAAGACATCAGAAAGCTTATCGAGGCATTAGAAATGTGAGCTTATCGACGGATGCTTGCAATGTCAACTGTTTCACTTTTTCAGTCCAGGAGCCCAATTCACGGGCGCGTGATATTTGGAAAACATGGCGGATATCACCTAAAACCAGACAAAAAAACTTTGTTTTAGTGATATATGTCGTATGAAAATAAATGTCACGAGCACGAGAATTAGGCTCCTGCTAATAAGCTGGACTCAAAAAGTGATAAATGTTGAAGTTCCCCGATGAGTTCACCAGAAACGTGAACTCTTATCGACCATCAAGCAGAGGAAAGTTGCCTACTTAGGCCATGTGTTAGACACGATAGATTCGAGTTGTTGCAATTTATTATCACGGGGAAAGTAGCGGGTAAGAGGCATGTGGGTTGGAGGAAAAAATTATGGCTGCGTAACATCCGGGAGTGGACGGGGATCGCGAACGCCGCCGAGCTGTTTCGCCTGCTAGAGACCGAGAAGAATATGCTAGATTGACGGCCAACCTTCGCTAGTCGGAGAGCCACTTCAAGAAGAAGAAGATCTACACATAAATGTGTGTTCGTACATACAGACTGTAAAGACTAGCTCGTACTTAGTGTAAGCGCCCTCTAAGTGATTTTTCGCAAGATAGCCGTCGACTTAATTCTGCGTACACCCAAGTGAAAAATACCCACTCATCGCTCAGCACCGGGCCTTAATGCTGTCATTATTGAGAAAGCGATAAAGAACGGAGCATAAATCATATTTTCTTTTAGACTCCCTTTTGAGGCGAGGTTTGAAATATATAAATAATTCGTTTATGATGGTGGGGATCATTATCGCTTTGCAATGAACAGGGCTTTTTTGTGAATAATTAATTGAATGGAGTTTGTCTGCTAACGGTAACATCTTTTCATTTTTATCACAATTATTAATGTATTTGTCCGATTACACTGCGGCGGATGTTTTAGATCAGCCAAAAATAAATAAAAACATGCATCATAATAAATGATTTCGTGCTAAGTGCCCGTGGGAGAGCCACGCTTTGGCATAAATAGGTCGGATCGACCGGAGTGATACCACGGCCTCACAGAAAACCGGCGTGAAGCAGCACTATGCTGTGTTTCGCTGCATGAGTGAGGGTACTGGAGGCCCAGTCCGGGGGAAAGAGGGGTTTAAAGGTTGGCAGCGCACTTGTAACTCCACTGGTGTCGCCGGTATCTATGAGTGGCGGCAATCGCTTAACATCAAGTCTACTCGTCTGCCACTTATCACATAAAAACAAAGTTAGCGTACAATTCCCGGTTGTGTCCTAATCTGTCGCTCTGGTCCCCGAGATACACATAGGCCATGATTCAGGATTTGGGGAGTCATATAATTGAAGCGACTGCTTCTGACCTTCGCAATCCTTTACAGGAAAAGCAGGTCCTGTGCAGCCCGCATCCAATGGATTCCCGCAACCTTCAACAGATCGTCGGTCCACCTTATGGGGGCCTGCCACGGCTACGACTTGTACGTGGCGGATGCCACGTACAAGAAGATTGGATAATCGATCTTTTCGCCCCAACGGTCGTCTGTTCTCCTCGCTTTGTGCCCTGGTCATTGCCACTTGAGACATGCAATCCTTTGGGGTCTATCATTTACTGATACGAAATTATGTTGTGTTATGTAAATTAATAATATGAAATGGATAATGATGCTTTCCTTCTGCATGATGCGAGCCAATCTAAAGCATCAGGAGAGCACGTGTTTATGCGTAGTCCTCGACCCGGCTCGACGCGGCATCACTCAATAACGGGCGCATGCTTCGCGTGTGTGCTTAGCTCGTTGCTTAGCTGCCATCCTAGGTGAGCGACAGTTTGTAGCATCAGGGAACGTGTCTATGTGAAGCCCTGACCCGCTAGAGGCGGCGTCACTCAATAACAACCGGATGCCTAGAATGTGTGCTTAGATCGTAACTTAGCTGCCGTCCTAGATGGGCATCATGAGAAGCGACAGTCTATAGCATCAGGAGAATGTATTTATCCGTAACCCCGACCGGCTAGACGGGGCATCACTTAATAACGGGGGGATGCGTCGCGTGTGTGCTTAGCTCGAAACTTAGTTGCAGTCTTAGGTGGGCGACATGAGGACCGACAGTGTATAGCATCAGGCGAACGTGTTTATGCCTTGATCCAAACGGCTAGATGCAGCATCACTCAATAACGTGTGGATGCGTCGTGTGTGTAAGTGACAGGAGATGTGACAGTTTATAGCATCAGGAGAGCCACATTTTACCCTGACGTGGTTTGACGCGACATCAAATAATAAGGTTTTGCCGCGGTTATTTATGACTTAGGGACTTTAGGCAAAAGCAACCGCACACTAGCGACGCCTTGGATCTATTTTTAATAATTCGGACCGTCGGAGACTTGGCAAACTTTATAATAATCATATACAAATGTTTGGTCTGTTGCCATTGTTTGCCTTAAATCCCCTAAGTCATAACCGTCAGAAAATACAGCCACGACGAAACCATTTCACAAAACAACATCTTTAAGCCTCCATTTCCTAAAGTTTGTCAACACGTTTTGTACTGGCGTCCTTGATATCCATGGGTGGTGATTGTCTTGCAATAAGGTGTTGCTCAGTTTAACATATTTTCTGTAAACTTTGCGGAATAAAGTGTATCTATCTTCCTATATATCTTATAGCTTTTCTTCTCCACCTAGGACAGCGAGTTAATATGTTCATTAAGATAGACTCGCTCGAGTAGATCGCCTAATATTCAAGGGGATTGGAAAGATCTATATATAATATCTAGACATTGTAGTCTTAATATGACTATGACTCGTTTGAAGTAGGTAATAAACTTTGTATAAGAATACGAGTAATGTTGGACCATTGACAAGAAAAACATCAAGATAAATGAGGAAACACAAATTATCTTTTGAATGTTTGTCCTGGGTTTAGATAGATAGATATACTATTTTATTGCACAAAATACACAATATAAAAAGTAGGCATTATAGAAACTTAAAAGTACGATTTCGGTGGTCTTATCACTGGAACCGATTTTAACCAGACAACCCTCAGGCAATGGACATTAAATTGAAAAGAAGATTTGATTCGGTTTAGTATAAGGTCCCGAGTGGTAATCGAGCTCAACACATCTGTCCTATCCTTGACATATAAACAGACAGACGGAAAACAAAATGATAAGGGTAATGTTCTTTTTGAGGTATGGAATAAAAATATAAAAATATGTTTAAAAACTTTTTTTAGGAGGTTCGATTCCCACTCTAGACAATTATTCCATTCTTGTCCAGTATCTGGGTGTTATATTATTTTAAGTATAATGTTTGTGATGCTCATGGCACATTTACTTTGGGTCAGGTATGATATCTGAGCCGTGTGGGCCCCGGCAGAGTAGAATAGGCCACCCTCACTCTTACCGAGGTGTCGTAAAAGGCGACTAAGGTAAAGCTGCTGGCATGATCATCAGCACCCAGAGAAGGAAAACTCTGCATTTATATCAAAACCCTCGCCAACCCGTCTGCCAAGCGTGGTGAGTATGGCAATTACCCCTCATGTGATTGAGGGAGGCCTGTGCCCCAGCAGTGGGGACTTAAATGGGCTAATGATGATGATGATGATATCTGATGCATACTAAATATTATAATTGTGAAAGTGTGTCTGTATGTCTGTCTTGTCCGTCTTTCGCGGCAAAACGGAGCGATGGATTGACGTGACTTTTTTAAGTGGAAATGGTGAAGGGATCTAACAAAAACTACTTTTAGTCTCTTTTTAACGCTAGCGAATTCGCTGACAAAAGCTAGTGCTTACTTTAGTACTTTAGTACTTTTATTTACTTTCCTTTCACAAATATGTCCTTGTTCTATACAATACATTATATCAAAACCTTACACAGCTAGCAAGGCTTACCTCCATGAGCGGCCATTAATAAAGGTAAACGTAAGTTGAAGATGTGAAAAGCTAATAATATCCTTTTTCCTACAAAAGATCTGCCTCGTCTATCGCCAGCTACGGCCTCAACTTAACGACTTAGAGCAAGAGCCTACGATGGCCAGACTTTAGTTATAAGAGCCAAAAGTTTAAAAGTGTTGAATTGAAATCTGTATCTCAAGAATTACCCAAACTAAGCTACGCTTGTAGTATACCAAATATTGGGTACCGCTTTGAATTAAAAGATGAATTTGTCATTTTAATTTATTTTTGTAAACTATAGTTGCAAGTACAAATTTGTACATGTCTCTCAGAACTCCCAGCGACTTTTAAGATTGGGTTTTTTATCTTAAGGTGACTAAAATAGTACGTTTATTTCCAAACCATTATGCTCTCTCACGAAGCATGGCTTATTAGAATAAGTCTCTATAGCTTTTAGCTGTTATTTTTATATGATTTTATTTATTAAACTCTGATTGTAATGTAATGTTATCAATAATATTATTATGATTACTAACATAGAATTAAGTAAACATTGGAACTAACCATCGTAGATCTATGTTATCTGAGAATAAATGAATTGAATTGAATTTATATAATGAAGTATTTCTGGCTGTCGTGGGCTCTTAGACTATACGGAGCCTTACAAAGACACCCATGACCCTGAAGACTGAACTAGCGCTGATCCACTCTTAAGCTTTCAGCTTTTATAAAATGACATATTTCTCGCCGTCATGGGCTCCTAGCCTAAATGAATCCTCACAATGACGCCCGCGCCTGACGACCTGGAAAAGTGAACCAGCGCTAATCCACTCCACAGATTGATAAATATACTTAGACAGATTGTTCAAATTGCGATGTCTCAGTTTAGACATATTATTTCCTAGACGCTCTAACATATCTAGCTTAGTTACTTAAGGACATTTGAAAATTGCATCAGTTCTTTGCTATTTAAAAGTTTTTTAGATTTTCGCGTTGCATTATAACTATAATGTATCAATACGGGGATTAAAACGATATTTATTATGTGAAACAACATCTGCTCACAGGTGTCGCCATCGGCTGCGCTCCGCCGCTCGGTGCGGGGCAGTGCTTATCGGGATTTCGAGTTGTTTCGCTATCTGGCCTAACCATCGCTGGGTACTACGGCCTCTCGGTCTTCTCCCTTCCACTTTCCCTGTTACAATCAATCGCTCCAAGTTATCCCCACTCCTTCGTGCAATGTGTCCAAAATATCGCTGAAGTTAAGTACTTATTTTGGGTTCCATAGCATTTGTTTTTCCATCAAACCCATACGTGTGGGTTATCCATGGATAGGTCTTTAAAAATGGCGTTAAGGTAATAATTGGTTTGAACTAGATCTAGTAAGTTTTTTTTTATGTAATAGGTAGGCAGACGAACAGATGGATCACCTGATGGTAAGCTATTGCCGCCGCCCATGGACACCTGCGACACCAGTGGAGTCACAAGTGCGCTGCCAACCTTTAAACCCCCCTATCCCCCGGATTGGGCCCCCGGTACCCTCACTCACGCAGCGAAACACAGCACAGTGCTGCTTCACGCTGGTTTTCTGTGAAGCCGTGGTATCACTCCGGTCGAGTCGGCCCATTTATGCCGAAGCTTGGCTCTCCCACGGTAAAAGTAAGTAGTTTTTTTTAATACATTATAAGCCGTAACCTCCATATCGAGTCCGACTCGCACTTGTTATTGGATACCGTGTCACTGGGCGTGGGAGCGCTACTTCGACGTTCATCGAGCCTCGTGGAAACACACGATAAATTATTTTATTCATAAGGCATGCTCTTTGTGATTAGCTGACTTATTTTACAACTAAAGCCAAATGCATTTTTCCCTCCCCAGAGCCGTGGGAGCGACATTAGCAAGTGATGCGAGCGCCCGCCCTGGCGCCGCGCCAGCTCTCTCCAGCAAGGATTGTGGGAGAATAAGGTAGGTGTCAATAATATCTCATTTCAATATGCGGCGAGTCAATAAACGTGGGGTTATTCTTAGAGAAAATTCGGTTGAGGTGAAAACAACATTGATTTTTAGCGGTTATTGTTGTGGTTGTATTTTGGGGGACTATTTGAAAAATAGATAAATCAAATGGAAACTTTTTTTATACAACTTTGGTGGAAACAAGCGTATGGCTCGCTTGATGGTATGCGATTACCGCAGTCTATGGACGTTTGCAACTCCAGAGGACCGCGCTGCCAACCCCTTATGCCAATCTTAACACTCCTTTTTGAAGGTGTAAGAAGCTGTATTCCACCGGGAAAACCTCTGATGGCAGGTCATTCATTCCACAGCCGAAGCGTAAGCGGGAAGAATTTCTTCCGGAACCGTACTGTACGAGACACTATCAACGCTTAAACTGAAAACACAAAACGCTTGTGCGATATTTTAGACACCTAGCGCCATCTTTTGACTAGAATAAAGTGGAAGTAATGTCCCAAAAGTGAAGCCAGGGTGGCCCACTAGTGGAATATTATTTTAGGGAACGACCTAGTCTTAATATTCATCCGCCCAAGAAGGTCATCGTCTTCTTCTGAGCGTACTTTCCCGGTTGAGTCCCAAGCGGTTTCCACGGTCACCGATGTAGCCGGAGCCACAAACAGCTGCGCCCGCCGCGTACGTGAAAAGAATGGGTTGGTGTTCTGTGCATAGACCACTTGCCTGACCCTACGACTATGTAACATTAGCAGAGAAACAATGGATGAGGTAGGCAGAGGATCAGTCTGGCCTTGATAAAGAGGAGACCTACTCAGCTGTGTGTGGATCTATCTAAACACGTTGGTCATCAGCGAGCGACGATGAAAACCATGCTATCTAACCGCTGATGAAATTCGGGTCCCTTTTTATCCAAGATGTCCTACGCTATGTTGGCATGGATATGAATGAATTCACTAATTCAACTAAGCTATGAATATTGTATGGAAAGATGCGTGCTATAGACGGGTGCTACGGATCCGTTCTATGGGTGCGTACTATTAATGCGTGCTATGAACGCGTGCTACGGATGCGTGTTATGGATGAGTGCTACGGGTAAGTGCTGTGGACGAGGGCTACAGATTTGTGCTACGGTCTCGTGCTACGATGCGTACTATGGATGCGTGCTACGAATCAGTACACATGCGTCGCATCTTAATAGGTATTGGTAGTATGCATACATCTCTGGTGAAAAGGCACCCTTCGGTTTTCCCTTGTACCGGGATTATGTAGCTTTCATATACCATGTTCTGTTTGTCACAGAAGCTGTTTTGATACGTGTTCTACACAAACTCATCGCTTGAGTGAGTTTGTTATCATAATAGTGGGTAAGCGTGTGTGTAAATATGATTATATTGTATGGATGGATTATCACATTTACTACAGTTAAACTCGCAGGCTTTATATAACGCAATTGCGGCTTCTATTAAGCCTTAACTAGTGGAATTAATTTGTTTAAATAATCCCAGATTTACATACATACAGGTTTGTATGAAAACCAGTTATTTGTGTAATTATTATTTATGTAATTGATTTGTTAATGTGGTGACAATTTCTAACGAAATTTATAACAGTCAATTGACTATTACTTTATGTAACGGGTGTGCATGTTTCTGTACAGTCAACTCCAAAAATATGTATACACTTTAGGACGTTGTCACAATATATAATATAAGAAAGTAGACCTCTACTTTCTTATACGTAAGTATTGTGACAAGGTCCTAAAGTGTATACATATTTTTGGAGTGGCCGTACCTCTCAAGTTCTTTTAAGGTGACGGGTAGGGCACACTAACGATGCCAATCGATTTTAACTTTTAGCTACTAAACCGGATCTATTTAAAACAATTTCGGGGTTACAACCTCTCGGCAATCATTATTTATTAAATAACCATGCAGAAATTTTGGGTCCAACGCGTACGCGAAAAATTTATTCACGCCAAAAGCGGTCACTTTTGGCGTAAATCAATTTTTCGCGTGCGCGTCGTAAAACGGACCCAACATTTGTGCATGGTTATTTAATAAAAAGTAAGTGTTTGAGAGGTTGTAACCCCGAAATTGTTTAAAATAGATCCGGCATAGTAGCTAAAAATTAAAATCGATTGGCGTCGATAGTGTGCCCTACTCGTCACCTTAAGTGATTTTTAGTGTGCCCGTGGGTGAGCCACGCTTCAGCATAAATGAGCCAGCTCGATCGAAGTGATACCACGGTCTGACAGAAAACTTCACCAAGTTTCGCCTGAGTTTCGCATGATAGGGAAAAGGTAGGCAGCACACTCCCTGCGGCAATTGCTTACCATCACACGGGCTCATCTGCCAAATATCACATAAGAAAAGAAAACATTCGTTGCAATGGAAATGCCGGGGATACGGGGGGTTTAAAGGTTGGCAGCCCACTTGTGACTCCACTTATGTCATTATATTTGTTAGCTAAAACGGTGTATTAATGGTGGTGCTGGTGTTGCGGGTGTCTATGGGTGGCGGCAATCGCTTACCATCTGGCGATCCGACTGCTCGTCTGCTACCTATCACATAAAATAAAACTCTTTTTTGCCGTGAAAGACGTACAAATTGACAGACATACACACTAACATTCACATTTATAAAATTAGTATGGATAATACTTGTATAATATTGCCCACGTGCGAAGCTGGGGTCACAAATCTATCAATAAATTGTGAATTTGACGTCTCTGAGTGCGGCATTCTTCTTCTTATTTTTAGGTGTGGCAATTCACTCCTCATTGGTGTCTTGACAGCTCTGTCCAGACTAAGAATTAATGCTGCCATTGTCACGTTTTAGATGTATGATCATTGATCGATCATTGAAGCGTCAGGCGAGGAAGGTTTTAGGATGGGTAGAGAGCGATGAACAAGTAATATAATACACAAACATAAAATTGGGAATTTATTTATAATTTAATGTTATGATGAGAGAGGAACTTAACCAAGGAATATACATACTTTTTATTACTGAGGGAAAGGATAGAGGACAGATTGTAGGGAAGTGAAGCTTTGTACCTATTAAGGATATCATGAAAGGATAAAGAATAAAATAAGGGACAAGTGAATAGGATATGTTCAATATTACCTTCTTCCAGACCACATTCACATATAGAGGAATCATAAATATGGAGTTTAGCCAGGTGAGAAGGAGATGAACAATGACCAAAACGGAATCGGGAAATAAGTGATGATATGACTTGCTTTAAACATATCTTTGAAAACCATGGTTTCAAAGAAACGTTCTGCTGGAATTCCTTGTAGAACTCCACTCTTCCAAAAAAGAAGACGCGGTAAAAGAGACAAATCTAGAAAGTATATTTTGTTATTGCAATCACTACCTTGTCTAGCTGCTACTTTAGCTAACTCGTCTGCCATCTCATTGCCCTGTATTCTGAGTGCGGCATTAAGTAACTTAAAGTCGCCTAATCTTTTTTATTCGACATATAGCACCGATATAACAATACATTAAGCCCCAGGACCACGTCACTTCCTTCAAAAATAAATCTATAATATAAAAATGAATCGCAAAATGTGTTGGTAAGCGCATAACTAAACAACGCCTGGACCAATTTGGCCAATTCTTTTTTTTAAATGTTCGTTGAAGTCCAAGGATGGTTCTTACGGCGAGAAAAAATCGAATAATTGTCGGGAAAACCCTAAAAACAACCCTTTTCTTTTTTACATACAAACGTTTTCTAACTAAAAAGTAAAATCAATTTGAGTTTTATTGCATATTGGAATTTTATTATATAAAGTTCATATTTGTTTCCACATTACAATTTTTTTTGACAGGACGAAGTCTGTCGGGTCAGCTAGTATTTTAATAAAAACACTCATTTAATTATAACTAAAAAATATGAGTTATCTTTTTTTCTTTCTTTTTTCAAAAATAGTATAAAGATGCTAATATTTTTTTTTACCTTTAGCCATTGCCGCGGCTAAACATGCGACAAAACTAATAACTGATATATTGCCTAGTTTGACTCTCATTGTTTAAAACCTGTCACTCCGTTCAAGTTCATAACTTTGTATTACAAAGAAGTCTAGCAATAAATCTTGAAAGTGCCCGCGCCGGTGTCTCGAGGACTAAGCCGGGCCGGGGGCTTACATAGTTGGCTCTCAGCCAGGACGGGCCTTATTCAATACCCGCTCGGTACTATGAAAGGTATTGTAATGTACATAGTTTCAAAAACTGGAATAGTCTTTAGCCTATGTCGTGTGATTGATGAGACTTATATAGCAAGTCTCAAGTTCAGGAGGAAAGGTACAGTCGAACAAACTAAATCATGATCCATTATTCCAATCTTTTCTTTAGACTTATAAATAGAAAGTTTGACCTTTATTAGTAATAATATTCCTTTTTTTACAAGACATGTTTTAGATAAACCTGTAATTTTTGATTGGCAAAAGTCGGAAGTAACTCTGTCTTTGTCAGTGAAAAATATTGTACAGCTCACCCATATCAATGTTACAGAAGTGCCTTCGGATCTTGGTCGGTCTGTATATTTTTTTAATATGGCTCCACCCGAAGATAATTTCCCAATGTCAAGTAACTTGTTGAGAATAAGTAGGTACTACCTAGTCAACAGTCGAAGTCAGTCAAAGTCACAGTCACTTAATAAAACGCCGGTGTTTTTACGTTTTATCGACCTACGGATTCAGCGGATATCACTCTAAAAGCAATCGCGGGTTTTTAGACTCTATTAGGTCCAAGCAAGTGGTCACTAGACAACTCACTCGACACACAATAGCAGTGTTAAAATCGATACAATTCAACGATTCTTATTATTCGTGTGTCAGATGACACCTTGTCAAATAGTCAATCAGAATTTAAGAAACTTCGGTAATTTTAACCTACATGTATAGAATGAATGATATTAGAAAAATGAACTTAGGGAGGGTCATGACATGATTTAATTCGGTCGACTGTACATAGCGAGGAAAATGAATCTCTAATGTTGGGAGCTATCGGAAAATTAATTGAAAACACATGTTTGCTTAACGACCCTACTTTAATTAAGGCCACTTAGGTATGTGGTACTTACCGCTACAACATTACTGCGAAATGAGGCTATCAAACTAAGGTTTTCCCTTGTACTATGAAAACCAGACTAAACGAAGGCACCACAACCACCCAGATCTTACATAAATATCTGTTTCATCAACAAACATTTGTGTTGGTGTGGGAATCGAACCCTCGCCCGCGTCTTGCGTTTTAATCGGGGCGCTCAAACCACTCTGCTAAACAGGTCGTCTAAAATTTTGACGATCATAGAGACGGAAACGAGGTGATCCAGCAGAGAACCAAAGTCATCGACATAGCTTACCGGATTTTCAAGTTGAAGTGTTAGTGGGCTGGCCATATCAGCTGCAGAACTGACAGCCGCTGGGTTACACAGCCGCTGGCGTAAACGAGTTCTAGAGTGGAGACCACATCTTAGTAAATTTAGTGTAGGGCGCCTTCAGGCTAGATGGAGTGAAGATCTACGCAGGATGGCTGGCTGAAGCTGGATGCCAGTGGCCAAAGATCGATCGGTTTGGAAGGATATTAGGTGAGGCCTATGTCAAGCAGTTGACTGCATCAGGCTAATGATGGGGACGGAAAGGTTCTCGAGTGCAGACTGCGTATAGGGAGTCACTTGTCAGGCTCTCCACAAGTTGGACCGACGACCTGGTGAACGTCTCGCGAATTTCCAACACCAGTGGAGTCACAATTGCGTTCCAAACTTTCCCCGGATTGGGCCTCCGGTACCCTCACGTAGCGAAAAACTGTGTTTCATCTTTTCTGTGAAGACGTGCTATCACTCCGTTGTATCACTTTATTCCTCTCATCATTAACCTCTATCCCACTGCAGATTATAGACCTCCTCCTTTATTCACCGCTCACTACGGTCCTGGAGCCCAATACTCGGGTTCGTGATATTTTGAGAACATGGCGGATATCACTTGAAAACTATACAAAAAAACTGTTTTAGTGATATATGTCGTATGAAAATAAATGTCAGGAGCCCGAGAATTGGGCTCCTGTGATTCATCTATCCCACTGCGGATTCGAAACATATAACACGGTATTTAAAAAGTTCTTTCATTTGATACCCCACACGGTACCGCCAAACAAAATTTTTTTTTAGTTCCTTTCTCTAAGTCCCCTAGAGGGCGCTGTAGTCAATTTAACGTGACGTCATGTAACATATAACCAGAAAACAATCAAGACGCTTCTAACGACATGTCATTTGTTTAAATATGATAACTAGTTTAGAAGTTATGAGGGAACAGATGAACATATATACATACATACATACGTACATACAGGTCAAAATCATAACCCTCCTTTTTGCTTCGCCGTAGTCGGGTAAAAATCTGCTTTTTTTTTAAGGCGAAGAAAATATTCGGAAATGCATAAGGCACGTGCGGCCTAGGTTCGCAGTCAGGTTCCATTCGCTGTTGGCGCCGCGCCAGCCCCGCTGAACCCGGGAGTTAGGTTACGGCTTCATATTGACTCTTTTACAAGCAGACTGGGAACAAGCGTTTTAGTGGAATAAACAGGGTTCTTTCTATTTTTGAGTAACCCGACTTTGTATTTCAAACTGTAGTTCTTTTTATGTGATAGGTGGTAGACGAGGAGACGGATCACCTGATAATAAGCGACTTCCGACGCACATAGACACCCGTGACACCAGTGGAGTCACAAGTCCGCTGCCAACCTTCAAACTCTCTTTCACCCGGATCGGGCCTCCGAGCTCCGGTATCCTTAATCACGCAGCGAAACACAACACAGTGCTGCTTCACGCTGGTTTTCTGTCAGGCCGTGGTATCAATCCAGTTGAGCCGACCCATACTTGCCGACTACGCTTACTACGCCGTTTGGTCCCCGGCAGAGTAGAATAGGCCACCCTCACTCTTACCGAGGTGTCGTAAAAGGCGACTAAGGTAAAGTTGCTGGCATGATCATCAGCACCCAGAGAAGGAAAACTCAGCATTTATACCAAAATCCTCGCCAACCCGTCTGCCAAGCGTGGTGAGTATGGCATTTACCACTCATGTGATTGAGGGAGGCCCGTGCCCCAGCAGTGAGCACTTAAATGGGCTGACGATGACGATACTTGCCGAAACGTGACTCTCCCAAGGTCTCAGTTTTACTATTTAATATCATAATAGTTGCTTGTCTGGAGTAGGATTCAAAACCTCACGATCCTTGCAGCGTAAAGCTACTGTTCCACATGCTCATTTTGTAGCATGCTTAAAAACATGCCATATTTGAGCATGTTTAATGAACTGTCCACGTTTGCTATCAATATTTTTATTAGAAAATGCTTAAAAATAGGAAACCTGTCTACACGTGCTTAAGCACTCCGCCACACTTCCCCTTCCACCCGCACTGCAGGTAGCATGCTCAAAAATCGACCGGCGTGCGATTTTGGAGCATGCTCAAAACTAGCATGCTTATTAGTAGCACGTCCGTCCACACAAGCTACTAAGTAGCACAAGCAAGTAGGATCACTATCAAATCTGCCATCGGCCCAGACTAATCTAAGGTTTTTTACCTTTAACACAATTTTTATCAACCTCTCCAGGAATAAACGCCGTAAAATCCATTTTAGCCAAAGATGAAACATCTTATAAGGAAATTTCGCCAAGGTTAAAACGTCGTAAAAGACAATTAGCAATGGTCTATACGACGTTTCATACTTGCGAATAGCCAGATATTTGGCCACAATCTCACCTGATGGTAAGTGATGACGTGGCCGAGAATGGATCATGTCTGTCTAGTAACAGCCTATTCACTCTTTTCTTAAATATGTCCAGATCATATCGTTCAGGGAACACATCTTCCGGCAGAGAGTTCCATTCCTTAGCCTTACGCAGCATGATAGCCCACCGCATTAGCAAACTGAAGTGGCAGTGGGCTGGGCATATTAGCCGCAGAACTGACAGCCGTTGGAGCCGTAAAGTCCTTGAGTGGAGACCGCGCCTCGGTAAGCTTAGTGTAGGACGCCCTGCGACAAGATGGGATGATGGCATTCGAAGGCTGGCTGGTGTGGGCTGGATGAGAGTGGCCGAAAATCGGGAGCAGTGGCGTGCATTAGGGGAGACCTATGTCCAGCAGTGGACGAGTGTGGGTTGCTGATGATGACGCAGCATGAATGTACTTTTGAACCGTTTGGTAGGAATTGCCGGTATTTCTACGACGTAAGGGTGGTAACCCCTTCTCCGTCTTGTGTCCCGATGATGAAAGGGGGCCGGTGGAATTATATCGAGTTGCCATGCTATTTTTAAGGAAATACCAATGTATGAGCAATATTCTGGCCTAGCTTAAAGTCGCGTCAGATTTAAGCCGGGGCGTGCCGCTGGCGTGGAGCCAGTGTGCGCCCTATATTCAATGCACAATTTTGAGAATATGATAGCATCCATACTGCCTTCACGCTATGCTTCGTACCATTCTGAAGTATCTGCTCGCTATTCCTGAACGTGAAAAATTTGGTCAAATTTTGATCAACTCACTAAAACTCAGTTGACTAAAAAGTTTTGTGTATTTTTGTGAATTACACGACGTTGGAGTCACAAGTACGCTGCCAACGTTTTAGCCCCCTTTCCCGCGTATTGAGCCTCACGAACCCTCACTCAAGCAGTAAAACCCTGACAGCGCTGCATCACGCCGGTTTTCTGTGAGGCCGCGGTCGAGCCTGTCCATTCATACCGCGGCGTGGCTCTCCCATGCTCAAAATTAGTTGAGGAATACAGTCTGTTAATTGATTAATTGAGGAATTTTCTAGTCATGTTGATGCTAATTACCTATTTTTAGTCCGGCCTCAAAATGAACTTAAATAAGTTCGGCAAATGTCGATATCATTTGAGGTTTGTAAAGTATCACAATGAGAGTTTGCTGAAGCTAGTTTAAGAACTTGAAATAAAAAAAACGATTTGAGAAAACGAAGATAAACTTTAGGATGATAAACGTTACGAAAAGTGACGGAAATGCCACCTGTATTACTTAACGGAACCCCATTGGCAAGGGTAGATCAGTTTTAATACTTAGGTCATGTGCTTATGCTTAACCTGAAGGATGATGCTGATTTAGAGCGCGAACGAAGGGCACTGTCGGTTAGGGCTCATATGGTGATACGCAGATTTGCAGTGTTCCTGCGAGGTTAAGATTCCCTCTTTAGGGCTTATTGAACCTCTTTATACACATACAGCTTGTAGACCGACTACACGGTTAAGGCCAATAGTGCCCTTCGAGTACAGTTCAATAATGCGTTCAGGATGTTGCTGGGGCTCCCTCGCTTTTACAGTGCGTCAACAATGTTCGCGGAAGCGCACGTTGGCTGCTTCTACGCTACAATGCGAAAGCAAGCCGCCTCGCTGGCACGACGCGTGTGGGGGAGTCCGGAAAGCATGCTGGCTGCGATTGCGGAAAGGTATGATGATTGCCCGTATATAAGCCATTGCTGCAAACTGCACGTTGTGTACAGACACTGTAATGATCGAAATTGGATGTAGCATTGTTTTCATTTGTTAATTTTTAATGTATATAATGTACTTAATATGACTAATGATTGTTAATGATAATTATTTTTATTGTAGTACCTAGTTCATTTTTAATTTATTTATATTGAAGTTGAAATCGAAAATGTAAAAGAGTTGTTACTTGAAAATCAATGATTTTGATTATTATTATATTATTTTATAAACAACTATCTACTTCTTCTTTTAATGGCTTGTGTCAGTTTGAGACTAATTTCATCCATCCACCAGCACATTTAATTCCTTAAACATGATTGACAAATTGTTTTGCTCTGTCATTATTTCTCTTTTGATTAAGTACCCGGCTTTGATGGCGGGGGTTTGATTTCTGGGTTGAAGAAAGATATTGTTTCGGCTTTTTCTAACATAGCTCAGCTTTGTGAATACCAGTCCGCATTAGTCAAGCCTGATGACTAAGCCTAATTCCATCATAGTAGCGATGACTTGATTTCTATGATGGCGTAACAGTGGTGTCCCACTGCTGGTATACCTCTCACTATATTGGCTGATCCTTCATTTTTTTTTTCAACTTCATAAGTTGTCGTAAAATAATGATCTCTATGAAGCATAAACAATTCCAAACACCCAGCAAATCCCTCCAGACCAGTTCCAGGCGTAACAGGTGGCAGGTCCCCGTATTTCACATGAGCTTTTTTTGCCTCATACATCCCGCTTATCCTCGGAGCATTACTCAGCCTGCATAGGCGGTAAGCCAGGCTAATTTATGGAAGTATGATTGTGGAATTGAATGAGATTGGGGTTATGGGGTGAGTGGACAGCGGTTTTTTATGTAAAGGTGTACAGGTTAGCTGGTGGATGTCGAAACATTTAAAGATTCCTTTTCTATTGCGGCAACTTTGTTCAATAAACATCAACAATTAAAAAAATCAAATCGCCATAGAAATATTTGAATAATACCTCACAAAGACTAGGGTTAGTTCAGTGTTAGCATAGTCATAGTCGTATTATTTATTACTTTCATGTTACTACATGAAACATTAGATCTTCAAATTATATATCACGACCCAGACAAATTGACCTTTTGACCGTGGGAGAGTCACCGTGTTTTAGACCGTAACGTACTGGGCTTTATTCATAAACGTTTAAATAAACCTATGTTAGATAAAATGGCGTTAAGAAGCAGTTTTGACAGTTGTAACAAAAAAAAAAACATACAATTTTTTTGGATAAATTATGAAAACTATATTAATTATAAAGTTATATCTTTATAATTCATATTAGTTAGCAAAGGTTAAATAAAGATTTATGAATATGACCCGTGATGTTCAACGAGACTCTGGCGGTCCCCAAATATAAAAATAGATCCAGTAACTAACAATTTAAATAAATTAGCATAGCTTACTTAATATAACTCGTTGCCGGCGCATGTATTTCCTCCTTCCTACAAAATGGATTCCTTGGAAGCATCTCGCGGGCCAGTATGGCGGAGCCAACGGAGGTGTTGCCTTGACATCGCTTCCGTTGTAATTGCAACGTGGGATCTTTTCTTGCTTACCATCAGGCTGAGGAGAGCCAATATACTGTGCCTCTATAAAAAAGCTACTGTGTTTTATCTTTCGCCAAGATGGTAACTGTGGAGCCACCGTCGTTGGCCTATTTTTCAGATAAACACACCTTTAGAAGTGACAACAATACCGAATGGCGAATATTGGACAAAGACAAAAGCTTCAGAATATTTAAACGGGAACTTTGGGAACTCTTCCAACTGTGTCTGGCAATTATTAATGAACGAAGTTCGAGGACAGCTGAAGGCCAAGGATTATTGTCATAAGTTTCAGGAAATAGTCCATGGGAGGGTCGGTGATCGCATAATTTTTAAGATGGTTGAACTTTCTCATGAATTATGAATGCGGTAGTTTTCCTTCATTTGTCGTGTTACAGTAAGGCTAAATGATAGTTCGATGGTGAAAGCTCAATCACGTTCTATATTTAGATAGATAGATATAAACATTTATTTAATGAAAATACGATACATCACATTTTACAGATAAGAACAGACAAAACAAGTATAATTATACAACTTAATTATTCAACAGAAAAAGATGCAATTACAAAGTAAAACAACAAACTGAACATAACAATAATAAAAGAAGAAAAAAATATTTTTTCAAAATTTAGAAAATTTCTTCTAGTCAAATTTATACCCATATCCAGGGCAACCTCGATGATATTCCCGATATTTTTGCTTGATACTTACACCCCTTTACTACACAATAATTTTGGGAACACTACTTTTTCTAACTCTTTTTAACATTGCGTGTTAGAACGAGATAGCATGATGAGCTTTAGTAAGGTTATATATAAGGTTTGGAATAAGGTGGACATTGTTTAATCAATCTACCCGCACGTCCATAAGCCAATCACAGTCAGCGGCCGATGACGTTTAATTCGTAAACAAACGGCGCTGGGAGCGCTTCGTTTGCGAATGAATTTCTAGTGGGATCCTGAACTTTTTCATAATACAGTATATCCTACAGTTTATCGGAAAACATTTACATCCATACAAATATTTTCATTTAGAAGCTGTCTGGAAGATATCGATATTACCAATAAGACCGCCTACATTGTACTAGGATACAAGAAACTACGATCTGTAATAAACTGTATCTATATATCCCTTTAAGCAGGTCTTCTAACAACTTCTGTCTGTTCTATGACTTTTGAAATTTTTTGAACCAGTCACGTCACCGACTTTCTTTCAAAATATCTTTTATGCAAATTTCCAAAGTCATGGAACAAAGAATGATTTTTTTTAAACTATAGGCCGACGCTTGTCCACAATCTCACCTGGTGGAAAGTAACGATGAGGTCTAGGATGTAACGCGTTCGCCTAGAAGATGCCTGTTCACTCTTGCCTTGAGAGATGTCCAGATTGTAGTGATTGGTAGAAGACGTAGTAAAATGGGTGTAAATGTTTCACCAATACACCCTGTATAGTTCGAAAAATCAGGTACGTGGGTACATTTATTTTTATTTTTTATTTGAAAGAAATTAGGTGAGCCTTGCTTCTCATAGCCACTGCGACCAGTAGATGATCTATTGTAGCAGCCCCATTATCTATTACAGCACCTCATCATCCAGCTTCAGGATAAACCCTAGAATCGAGCTGACGGGGGAGTTTTTGATCTTGTGTCATAAATAATACATTTAAGTGGTATTAAATAAAACGACAAAATTATTTATGTAGAAAATAATTATGACTAAGTAAATAACACTTAAACAAATCATTTCGCGTTCAGGCGGGACTCGAACCCACATCTTCCACAATCCGGGTGAATGTTCTACCAATTAGAACCGAACGCGTTTCTAAGCCGACAAAATTTGTAATTGGTTGATTCGACCTGAGCTGTCGATAGTCTCATCAATATTGTAGATATATTTACATAATCAATATTCAAAATCAAAAGGATTGCACCACCCTCCCCTCTTCTATCTAATGTCCTTTACCTGAAGGTTGTCTGGTAGAGATCGCTCCCAGCGATAAGACCGCCTAAATTGTACATTGTATCTCTGTATACCTAGCTTTTAAGTTTTGTATGTTGTGCAATAAAGAGTATCTATCTATCTATCTAATATCCAGTGGAAATATTATCACAAATATTTGACTACCAATTAAGATGAGACTGCTAAATCAATAGTTGATATTTTTATAGCAATCTTTTGCAATTTATTCTTAAGTAAATAACACACTTAAAAATTTCATCTCGCGTTCAGGCGGGAACATTGACCCGGATTGTGGAAGGTGCAACCCACACCTGTCCCGCCTGAAATGAAATTTTTAAGTGTGTTATTTACTTAAGAATAAATTGCTCGGCTGGGCAGCGTTCGGGAAGCTACGCAGCATATTTTCGGCCCACCTACCGCAGTGTCTCAAGACGAAAGTCTTCAATGCGTGTGTGTTGCCAGTGATGACATACGGAACCGAAACGTGGCCGCTTACAATGTGCCGATTAAGGAGGCTCAAAGTCACTCAGAGAGCAATGCAATGGAGGGAGCTATGGTAGTCTCCCTGCGTGATCGTATCAGAAATGATGAGATCCGCAGGAAAACTAAGGTTACAGACATAGCCCAAAGGATTGCATGCCTCAAGTGGCAATGGGCAGGGACATAGCGAGGAGAACAGACGGCCGTTGGGGCGGAAAGGTCCTCGAGTGGAGGCCACGTACAGGAAGTCGCAGCCGTGGCAGGCCCCCCACAAGGTGGACCGACGATCTGGTGAAGATCGCGGGAGTCCATTGGATGCGGGCGGCACAGGACCGGTCTGTGTGGAGAACATTGGGGGAGGCCTATGTCCAGCAGTGGACGTCTATTGGCTGAAATGATGATGATGATGATGATGAAATTACAAAAGATTGCTACAAAAATATCTACTAATAGTTATTACTATTCAAACAGGGTCGTGGGAAGGTTTGTGGTCGAACATTGCGTTGACCGTAGAAGGACACTTCCCTGTACGACTGTCTCGTTCGTCGCTCGGCAGTCTTCTATTCCAGAATCCAGATAGAAGTATCTTCGAAGGTAACGTCGAGGTTGCTGTACCGAGCAAAGTCGACAGGCGGATCAGTTCCAACTCGTACGGAGTTCCAGAAGAAGCCTTTATAAAATTAAAGCTCTTCTTACCGGGGGTCGTGGGTTCTAAGTCCATAGGTGACATAGGTCCATATCATTGCATTGTGATGTCAGCTTGTTAGAGGACGCTTCGAAGCACATAATATGTTGTATTTTTTCGTTTTTTTTTCACTTGTTGATTGATTGTATGATCACAATATATACGACTTCAATATTGAACGAATTCAGTGCGAACAAAGATTGACACATAGTCAATTTAGATTCTAACACAAATACAAAGCCCACAATGTTTTTTCGAACCGCTACAATTTCAATGTGGTAAACTCATCTATCTCTATATACACACGGATTCCCAGGTCAATGTTCGCAGTGTTAAATTTGTAGTTAACAAAAATTAGTAGGTATACATATTAATGACGTGACGTTTTGACCATGGGAGAGCCGCGCTTCGGTATGAATGGGCCGGCTCGGCCGGAGTGATACCAAAGCCTCACAGAAAACCGGCGTGAAGCAGCACTGTGCTGTGTTTCGCATCGTGAGTGAGGGTACCGGAGGCCCAATCCGTGGAAAGGGGGGTTTAAAGGTTGGTATCGCGGGTGTCCATGGGCGACGGCAACTGCTTATCATCAGGTGATGAGTCTGCTCGTCTGCCACCTATCACATAAAAAAGTCCCTTATAGATACTACGTCGATCGTTCCTAGTTGCGTTGCCAGAGCCTCGTCAGGATGCTCCACGTGTAGGTGAGGTTAGCTTGGACTCTTTAAAGATGGTAAATGAATCTGTTACACATAGTCAAAGGCAAAGCTGTTCTATGTCGAGATTAGTTATTCAAACCACTATTTATTCACGTGCATATATCTCTATTTGCGCAAACGAATTCCCAGTTTGCAAGTGTGGAGTCTAATTTGTTAACAAACAGCGCTCAGTGCAAATAAATCTCATGCAATCGTGTCCCGATACCACTTAACTATAGTAACGCTGAATAATATATTATATATCTAGTAAGTACCTTTATTAGATGGGACTGACTAAGGACATTTGAATGTACATTAAAATTAAAACTAGGTAAACACAATTTATCATTGACACGATTTCGTCATGGACAATTTGGTCACTGACACAAATCTGTCAATGACGCAAATCTGACAATGACACAAATCTGTCAATGACGCAAATCTGTCAATGACACAAATCTGTCAATGACACTTTTTTATTATATGGCTCTACCCGAAGGTATCTTGCCAATGTCAAGTAACTTATTGATATAAGTGAGTAGTCAACAGTTGAAGTCAGTCAAAGTCGTAGTCACTAAAACGTCGGTGTTTTACGTTTTATCGACCTATGGATTCTACCGATACCACTTTAAACACAATTGCGGGTTTAAGATTGTATTTGATCCAAGCAAGTTGTCACGAGACAACTCACTCGACACACAATAGCAGTGTTAGAAACGATACTATTCTTATTATCAAGATTACTTTGCGGCTCTTCACTGCACAAACAAACACCAAATGTTTTCACTAAAAACTTTGAATTGCATCAACCCACGCGGAATGTTTCAGTCCTACCCGCCAGAATTTACAGTTTTGTAATTAAAGCATTTTTATCACGCTACTAACATTTTACTGAGTTACACAATATTGACAGTAACACATTTTTCTCACGGGCATAATATTTATGAGGCAACAAGTTAGTTATCAAAATTCAAATTTCAAAAGTACTTTATTTGCATAGGCTCATATAAAGCTCTTACAAATCGTCATACATGAAAAATATAAATTATATCTATGTATATTATACATGGTAATCAAACATATATGTTGATACAAAAAATATACTAAGAAATGAATAAATATAATGTGATTCTACCACCGGAATCGGAGTTGATTCTGACGAGAAGATCCGGCAAGAAACTCGCCAGTTACTCTTTTAATCACCAACATTTTTGAGTATGCAGGGAATTACCCCTCATGTGATTTGAGGAGGCCCGTGCCCAGCGTGGGTGACTTAAGTTTGTGGGCTGACTATGATGATGATGACAGTAAATGCATTGTTGTTGTCTCTCGGACGGGCATAATATCATGAGGCACAAGTTATGGTCATTATTAAATACAGTTTGGTCACCTAGACAGACAAAATTTGGACACTAGCTCAATAACCTACCTTTCTGATAAATAAATTTAAAAAAGACACAATCCAGATAGATATTCACACTTATTTTTGCTTTTGGTGAGTCCTGACGTTTAATTTGTAAATGCAAACAGCGCGCGATGGTGGGAATAAATCTCCCGCGATCCCTGCCCGATACCGCAGCGCTTCCGTTAAACTATTAGCTAGATTGCTATAGGATTTAACTAAATTGGAAAAGAGGAATACAATTTGGCTATTCCTATATAACTAAAATGTGTATTTTTATATGTGGCACAATGTCGGCTAGTCTTAACAAGGTCCACGTTGTAAATACAACGGGAAGTACTGGGCCTATACAACATTTCGCCGCTTTTACATATTCTGCGTCATCGTAGAGTAGTTTTCAATCAGCAGCCCAACTAGTTCCTTTCCCCTCCATCCATCCAGCGATACCTAGAGTGCCCTACCGGGCGCTAGCCGTACGGCCGCCTGAATGAATCGAGGGGTACCTAATGAAAACGTACATTTTTTTTATGTGATAGGTGGCAGACGGATCACCTGATGGTAAGCGATTGCCGCCGCCCATGGCCACCCGCGACAACAATGGAGTCACAAGTGCACTGCCAACCTTTATACCCCTTCCCCCGGATTGGGCCTCCGGTACCCTCACTCACGCAGCGAAACACAGCACAGTGATGCTTCACATCGGTTTTCTGTGAGGCCGATGTATCACTTCAGTCGAGTCAATCATACCGAAGCGTAGTTCCCCATGGTAACATTTCCCACAGTAATTTACACTCTATTTACCGCTGTACCTTTTTTAGAATTATCTCTACATATATGCACAAGCCCTCGCCAACCCGTCTGCCAAGCGTGGTGAGTATGGCAATTACCCCTCATGTGATTGAGGGAGGCCCGTGCCCCAGCAGTGGGGACTTAAATGGGCTGATGATGATGATGATGATGCACAAGCCTACGAAGACATTAATTATCTCAGATGTGTTTGAATTTAGTGATTAGAGACTTTTGCGTCGTATTATAGTATTACTTGTATTTTTTTTAAATTTGCATTTGAATAAGCTAAAAAGTAAAAAAACTAAAACCCAACTACGACAAAAAACGTCGCTGAAAAAGTATAAAACAAGCCTTCGTTGTCAATTTATGCAATATTCACTATGTAGAGATAAAATTTCATGTTTGGAAATCCGCAGTCACACGTTGTCAAAGGGTAGTATATTTAACGTGTGACTACGCCTTTCCAAACATGAAATTTTATCTCTACATAGTGAATATTGCATAAATTGACAACGAAGGCTTGTTTTATACTTTTTCAGCGACGTTTTTTGTCGTAGTTGGGTTTTAGTTTTTTTACTTTTATTTTATTTGTACTATTTTGGTGTCCAAGTGCTAGTAATATATATATATTCAAAATGTACAAGTCAAGCGCTTTCAAATGATACCAAACACGGCATATTTATCATAACTTTATTTTTTTACTCTGTATGTTTTGTCCGCTAGAGGGCGCCACATTAGATTTTGTGAAACTTCATATAGCCTATAACCAGCGGACAATCAAGACGCTTATAATGATATGTCATTTGTCGAATTCTGATAAGTAGTTAAGAAGTTAAGTGGAAACAGATGAACATACATACATACATACATACATACATACATACATACATACATACATACATACATAGCCTGTCAAAATCATAACCCTCCTTTTGCTTTGCCGTAGTCGGGTAAAAAGGCAGCGTATGACGCTCGGCGAATATGACCACAGCTGTTGTAGCAAATGTTGCTTACAACGCGATTTCAACGTCAAGCTGTGAAGATTTATACTTTGCATGCGTTTATAAAAAAATATTTGACTCAACCTCTAAAAAGTTGATAAATTATATGCTGCAGCGTGTGAAAGTCAAATTCAAGCGGAGAAAATGTGGCGAGTTATAATTATACGAACCTATTTTGAATTCTATTTTGAAAACATTTAACCTTGTCACAATGCAATAACAGTAACTCGGTAACAAAGACAATAATGGCACCGAAGTGAACTGTCTCCGGCGCACAAAGCCTCAATAACGCTCCTAAATTAAGTAGGCACTAGGTAATTTGCTCTCCTAGCAACAGTGAGGGCCCTGAATCACTAAGTTTCATCTAATAGCCTCAAACCGATGTCAAAATCAAGTACTACCACTAGATCATTGCATGCCTCAAGTGGCGATGGGCAGCACACATTGAGAGGAAATCAGACAAGCGATAGGGCAGAAAGGTCCTCGAGTGGAGGCCGCGTATAGGAAGTCGATGCCGTTGCCCACAAGGTGGATCGACGATCTGGTGAAGGTCTCGGGCATCCCTTGGATGCGGGCGGTACAACACCGATATTTATTTATTCATAATCATTACATGCTAGCTTACGATTTCTCAAATTTGCTAGCAAGTCATACAGTAATTTACATGCATGCATAATTATGTGATACAATTTTAATATAATCAATTATTACAAAAATGTCAATGTCAAAAAATTAAAAAATAATAAGTACATAATTAAAATAAATGAATAAAATATGGCAAACAGACAATCAAATTAAATAGTATATTATTATTACATCCTATCCACTCCATTAATAATACAATTGAATTGATTTAATAAATGTCCAATTCCGTCAGCAAATAAATCCAGATCATCATGCCCCTGAATCATTATGTCCCCGACAGACGAGGGCGTTATTTGTCGGGAGCAAAACGATGCTCTTGGGTGTGCGCGTAGCTGGGTTTTTACCGACTACGGCAAAGCAAAAGGAGGGTATGATTTTGACAGGCTATGTATGTATGTATGTAGTATGTATGTATGTAGTATGTTCAATCTGTTTCCAGTAACTTCTTAATACTTATCAGAATTCGACAAAGAAATATCATTATAAGCGTGTCTGGATCGTCGCTGGTTATAGGCTATATGAAGTTTCACAAAATCTAATGTGGCGCCCTCTAGCGGGACAAAACATACAGAGTAAAAAAATAAAGTAGGATAAAATATACCGGGGTTTGGTCTCATTTGAAAGCGCTTGACTTGATACATATTATCGCACTTGGACACCAAAATAAGTACAAATAAAATAAAAGTAAAAAAACTAAAACCCAACTTACGACAAAAAACGTCGCTGAAAAAGTATAAAACAAGCCTTCGTTGTCAATTTATGCAATATTCACTATGTAGAGATAAAATTTCATGTTTGGAAAGGCGTAGTCACACGTTAAATATACTACCCTTTGACAACGTGTGACTGCGGATTTCCAAACATGAAATTTTATCTCTACATAGTGAATATTGCATAAATTGACAACGAAGGCTTGTTTTATACTTTTTCAGCGACGTTTTTTGTCGTAGTTGGGTTTTAGTTTTTTTACTTTTATTTTTATAAGCCGCGGCTTTCAAGGGGGAGCAACCATGCCCGTCTCATCACACTGCAAACACCTTGGCACCAATAAGCCAACCCTTTCCACAATTTCTTGACAGTCAAGCCTACCCCGTAATATAGAGAGATAGTGTGATATCGTAGCCATTACTCTCCTAGCCTCTAAAGTTTCAATTTCAACCATCCCTAAAACAAACTGAGAGGGATACAGGTATGGATAGTATCCATGACATTTTTTATAAAGCCATGGAGCAAACTATGTGATACAATTAATGATATGTGTGGAGATCATTGGGGGAGGCTTATGTCTAGCAGTGGACGTTGATTAGCTGAAATCATGATGATGGTGATGACTAGGGCAATAAGTCAACGACTATTCATTTGTTTACTATTCATAGTCATTTGTCGCCTGTCGTTATACTTGAATGTGCTTTTACTTAAATAGATATTGTTCCCTGAACACTATGATTAGAGCGAATGAAATAATTCTAAGATAAGTAATAATCATCCGATCCATCTTAATGATCAGCCAATGTACGCAGGATGTAAATACCTCTAGCACAAGTAAACTTAAGTGCTCTAGTATGTGCGCAAACACAAGTGCACTCTTTGTTCCCTTCCCCTCATACTTCAATGGGACACGAACGACGAGGGATCGAGCGTAGAACCAACGAGTAGCGTGCTTTCCTTGTCACAGGGGTACAAGACGTCGGGCTGACACTGAGAATATCTCAAGAGAAAAACTCGGTACAAATTTTGGCCCGACTCACGGATCCAGGATATTAATCTAGTCATTAGGAAGTGTCCCAGTGGCGGCAGTCCCTCGGCCCCAACTGCATTGGTTTATACTAGTTTAGTTTGAGTTGTACGAAATTGCTTTTCTCGCTTTGGGCTGACGTTTCCAGGTGATGTTTGTATTTTCACCTCTATTTTGTTCATCACGTGTGGACTTTAAAATAGATTAGCACTAGACAGTGTCGCCCTGCAGCGATTTGAGCACAGGCTGTATAATTGATAGATAGATAGATAGATATTCTTTATTGCACAAAACAAAATACAAGCATGATACAACAGTAACAGACAGTACAATAAGGCGGTCTTATCGCTTGTAGCGATTGCTATGTTTTGGCTATTCTTGTTAGCCGTCTGCCAAGTAGATAGCAATCCGGGTTCAAAAACGGACATAGGAATAAGAAATCTAGAGGAGTGTGCTCCGATTTAAGTAGTAGTGTCCACAACATCATCATTTCAGCCAATAGACGTCCACTGCTGGACATAGGCCTCCCCCAATGTTCTTCACACAGATTGGTCCTGTGCCACCCGCATCCAATGGATTCCCGCAATCTTCACCAGATCGTCGGTCACCCTTGTGAGGGCCTGCCACGGCTGCGACTTCCTGTACGTGGCCTCCAATCGAGGACCTTTCCGCCCCAACGGCCGTCTGTTCTCCTCGCTATGTGCCCTGCCCATTGCCACTTGAGTAGTAGTGTACTCTATTTAATCCGAGCATGTAGTATCAGCCTATATACTGTCCCACTGCAGGGCAAAGGCCTCCAACATATAAATCAAGTTATCGCTACTATGATGGGATTAGGCTTAATCACCACGCTTGCCCAATGCGGATTGGTGATCACAAACCCTAGCTATGTTTGAAAAAATAGAAACATACTTTTCGCTCGACCCGGGAATCGAACCCAGGACCACGAGATCATGGCCCGGCACTTAAACCACTTGCCCAACAGGGCGTTCCAGCATGCCCTGTAGATAAATAATATTCTTTATTGCACAAAACAAAATGTGTGACTATCCATAGTATCTTAAAATATTGAAATAAACGTGTTTGATTTTAAGGTGAGAATCGATTGAAGAAAGACAAAATTGTACACCTTGATGTGTGGCTGTCCCTACTATCTCAATGAACTTAAAGTCTTTATGCTGCAAATAAGTCACCGTAGTCAAAAGGCTTCGACTCCAGGTCCAGTTTCAAGCGGCAAGACCTTGTTTGCACATCGTTAGAGCCCGACATGCGGTCGGAACTCTATAGCAAAATTGACTCCGGTCCTTGCATATTCTCCGGCAGTTATTTTAAAATTCAAATATAATCAAAGTCAGGTCATGTCAAATAATTCTTTATTTGCATAGGCTTACACAGGCGTACACATCACTTACAAATCGTCATACATTTGAATGATTTAAAACTATTTATAAACACTTTTGCATGTTTGATTTACATGGTAATCAATCAATCAATCAAATAATTCTTTATTTGCATAGGCTTGTACACAGCACTTACAAATCGTCATACATTTGAATGACTTAAAACTATTTATAGATACTTATGTATAATTTACATGTTAATACATATATATGTTGATACATAAAATATACTAAAGAAATAAATAAACATAATGCGATTCTACCACCGGCTCGGAAAGTTGTTTCTGGTCGAGAAGATCCGGCAAGAAACTCGCCAGTTACTCTTTTTTTAATCGCCAAACTTTCATACAATGTTGTATCATCGTCATACCGAGCCATACAGTTTAATTGTTACACAAAATCAAATAAAGGAAATTATAATAAAATAAATATTATGAGGTAAACCGAAGCAGACCAGTCCCCAAAGGTGGCACCTGTTCACAAGTATGACGTACGTGTCAGCCATCATTTCACTCAACCATATTAGAGGGAATGTAATGACCCGCCACCACCTCAGAGACATTTGAGTGAGCATGACTACTTAGGTTCCCCTCATAGGTCACAAAGAATAGTAGTTACTTAATCCAGACTAATAAACTGCAGGACGAGGTGTACAATAGTAGGTGGTTAGCATCTTGTCAATTATTGAATAATCAATATAAATCAATGTTTTATACAGTCAAAATCTAAAATGTCTTTATTCAATAAAGAACATTTATGAATGTCAAATATTATGTAATCTACCGCTGATTCGGAACGTCAATTTCTACCGAGAAGAATCAGCAAGAAACTCAGTAGTTACTCTTTCCAAATGATATGGTAATTACAACTTTCATTCTTATACAAATTATGATTACAGTGACAGTATGATATACATTGCTTATAATCAATATCGTTTAGATAAATCGTCAATGAAAAATTATGAAATGAATTATACATTAGAGGACAGGCGAAGAGATCAACATGTCCAGGATATATGTGGGATTATGAGAGAGTAAAACGGAATGGAAGACGCGTAGAATGGAACGGAGTAAGAGTGAACAGAGAACGAGTGAACGGAGGGAATGATTGAGTTACCTGTAGGTCGTCTCACACGACGAAAGACGGGAATAGGCTTGCTCTGCGATTATAATAAAATAAAGAAGATTGGAAGACCCTGAAATCCTGTTTACTTATCTCAAGTCCCACATTTACTTATATGCTAATGCATAAAATATACCAAAAAAAAAATGGGATTCTACCACCGGCTCGGAAAGTTGTTTCTGGTCGAGAAAATCCGGCAAGAAACTCGCCAGTTACTCTTTTTAATCGCCCAACATTCATACAATGTTGTGTCTTCATCATACCAAGCCAGACAGTTTAATTGTAACACAAAATAAAATAAAGGAATTAATAATCAAATAAATATTATGAGGTAAACCGAAGCAGACCAGTCCCCAAAGGTGGCACCTGTTCACAAGTATGTGTCAGCCATTATTATTGACGATCGTCATTGACCACCCCAGAGACATTTGAGTGAGCATGACTACTTAGGTTCCCCTCATAGGTCACAGAATAGTAGTTACTGATATCTAGAAGTCTTAAGTTTTCATACGTTATTATGAGTGGAATTAAGGTATATTCATTCATTCATTCAATGCTGGTTCTTGTGGCGTGAGGTTGAAGGTTATGCAGTTAGCTATCGGTGTTCAATTTATTTTATTTTAAACTTGCTATTCCCCACGCCATGATTTCACCCGCGTGGTGATAGAATTATCGTTATATTTTAGATATATAAAAAAGAAAGAAGAATTTATAAGAAAGACATATTTATTAATCCTGGTAATCTGTAACACAAGTTTTCCTAGTACGGATGGCAGTCTTTCACAATATAGTTACTGGAATAATTATTATTGGTAATTATTATTGCTATTATAGTTATAATTTTAATAATTTAAGGCTACATTGTAAAAGGGAAATAAATAAATATTAAATTAAATTAAATTATTACTATTAACGAATATCACAACACAATACCAGTAGTCTGATGAGCTGTTCACTGTACAATGTAATATATGTTACATACACTTACACTGAGCACAAAAAATAGCAATAAAGAAACTTTAACTTTATCTTTAAACTTAAAAATATTGAAAAACAATAAACAGATAATGACAATTTCATCACTTTTAATAAGGTCTTTTGGGTTGGAAGACTTGATAGAAGAGAAAATACAAAATGTGGTTATAAATTTCAGCGTATGTATTATTTTGATATGTAAACTATATGATTGTGAAGATTCATCAATATCAATTTTTCAGTGCTTTTCATGTAAGAGCTACAAACATACACATACATACATCTTCACAAACTTTTGCGTTTACAATATTAAGTAGTAGGATATAATATATTTCATAAAAAAATATTGAAATGTAAAGTTATTCCTTACATTTCTATTTTTTTTCGGCAAAACTAAGAGAAAACTCCTATAGTCTACAGTTTTTATTTTATGTGATAGGTGGCAGGCGAGCAGACGGATCACCTGATGATAAGCAATTGCCGCCGCCCATTGACACTCGCATCACCAGTGGAGTCACAGTGGGTAAATGTGGATACAGATGACGATGGAGCTATGCGTATACGATAAATTTAAACTATCAGCCTCAAAGCGACCTTATTCGATTGCACTGGGCTAATCAAATCCGGTGGGTATTCAAGCATCACATTGTCAGCATACTCCCGACGCAATGGACGGTATTTAGTTCAGGGTTGGCAAACATTTACAATAATGAACTGATTCTTACGTACTCCGATGGCTCAGCGACCCCTAATGTGTCTTGGCCTCCAATACAAGACTGCTCCATTGGTCCCGATCATTTGCGGTTTTATGCTAGTCGCTGACTCTTTGATCTGCACAATCTGCACGACATTATCCCAGAGATATCTGGACAAAGGGAGGTCCAAATAAGCTTCCTTGACACTGCGATCTTTTTTTTTTTTTTTTTTTTTTATTATGAACTGTAGGCCAACGCTTGACCACAATCTCACCTGATGGAAAGTGACGATGAGGTCTAGGATGTAACGCGTTTGCCTAGGAGATGCCTGTTCACTCTTGCCTTAAAGATGTCCAGATTATAGTGGTCCGGAAAAACAGACCTTGGCAAGGAGTTCCATTCCTTGGCTGTCCGCATTATGAACGTGGAGGCAAATCGCTTCGTGCGGATAAGGGGTAAGTCAACAACGTATGGATGAAACCCCTCGCCACGCCTTGTTGTCCGGTGGTGGAATGGGCTAGGGGGGATCAAATTATGCAGAACCTCCGCACACTCACCGAAATGAATCCGATAGAAGACTGAGAGACCTGCCACACGTCTGCGGTGGTCAAGGCTCTGCAAGCCTGCCCCTGAGAGTACGTCATCACCAATAAGTCTCTTCGCACGGTGCTCTATTGAGTCCAAAGCGTCCAGCTGATACCGGGCAGATCCATCCCAAAGGTGACAGCAGTACTCCAAGCAGGAGCGAACCTGGGCTCTATAAAGATGTAAGAGCTGCTCAGGCTTAAAGTACCGTCTGACCTTCCAAAGAATGCCAAGTTTTCTTGCAGCTGTTTTTGCTATGGACTCAATGTAGCGACCGAAATTGAGACTGGCGGACAGATCCAAGCCCAGGAGCTCTAGGTGGTCCGTCACAGGTACCGGAACATTTCGGAAGGTCGGAGTCAAGTGGAATGGACTCCGCTTCGCCGAAAACAGACAGGCCTGTGTTTTATTAGGGTTGAACCCAACCAAGTTAGCGTCTCCCCAAATGGAAACAGTATTCAGGGTTGCATCAACACTCTCCACCATCGTTTCCCTCATTGAACCGATGTCTGCACTGGACCTCGAATCCGACAGGTATCTTTCCGCAACTGTGCTGTCATCAGCGTACCCAAAGATTCCGGGTGTTAAAAGCAAGTCGTTGATGTGCAGCAGAAATAGAGTTGCGGAAAGAACAGATCCCTGAGGAACACCCGCATTGATGCTATGGTAATCAGAAGAGTAGCCATTAATGACTACCCGAATTGATCTGCCCCTCAAGAAATCCTCAATCCAAGTGCAGAGATCAGTGGTAATACCGTACGACGACAGCTTGCCAATGAGGCTTGCGTGCCAAACTCTATCGAATGCCTTAGAGATGTCGAGGGAAACAGCGAGAGCTTCGCCTTGCCTCTCGATGGCTTCGCTCCATAAGTGGGTTGCATATACTAGAAGGTCCCCAGTATACCGCCCACGGCGGAAGCCAAATTGACGGTCACTGAGAGGATCATTGTCCTCTAGATATGAAAGGAGACGGTTGTTCAATACACGCTCCATAGTCTTACAGAGTATGGAGGTGATTGCGATTGGGCGGTAGTTAGAGGGGTCAGCACGGCTACCTTTTTTTGGAATGGGTTGGACATTCGCTAGTTTCCAGGCGTTCGGGACCAGTCCGGTACGGAGAGATAGGCGGTACAGGCGAGTAAGAATGGGAGACAACTCGGGGGCGCACGTTCGGAGGACAATGGCAGGGATGCCATCAGGACCGCTAGCCTTATTCACATTTAGAGCGCAGAGTGTCTTGAGAACCTCTTTCTGGTGAATTTTAACCTCAGACATCTCGGAAGTGCACTGGGGTAACTTTGGAGGACTTCTGCCAGCTGCATCCAGTTGTGAGTTTCCCGCAAAGAGAGAAGCAAGTAAGTCTGCTTTCTCCTTGGCGGTGTGAGCTAGTGATCCGTCGGATTTCACCAGCGGTGGTAGCGACGACTGGCAAAAATTGGCTTCGACCGACTTGGCCAGAGACCAAAAAGCTTTACTCCCAGTTGGGTGAGAAGCTAATTTGGCACCTATACGGCTAATGTGGTCGAAGCGGGCCTTCCGAAGAGCACTTTTGCAGGTCTTAGCGACACTGTTATAGGCTTTTTTCAGTTTCCGAACATTCTGCGTCTTGCGGGATCGAGCATCTACCCAGGATTGGTAGGCGGAGTGCTTAAGCGCTTCGGCTTTGGCACAGTCTGCGTTAAACCAAGGGCGAGCTTTGTTCTGTTGTGAGACATCAGAGTATGGAATAAAGTATTCCATAGCCCGAAGTATCACGCCAGAAATTGCGTCCGCGCAGCGCGTCGGGTCGTCTGAAGAAAAGCAAGTGCGACGCCAAGGATAGGACGCAAAGAAGTGCCTCATTGCGTCCCAATCTGCTGACTTGTATCGCCATACTCGCCTAGTACCTGTAGTCTTCTCGCATCCTTTCCATGTGGCCAAGCAGTCGGGGTCTGTAAGCTTTTGTTTCTCCAATGTTTTCTATAAATTGATGCACCAGACAAAATTAATACTGCAACATTGCTACTTTCATGATCACTAGCTCTCGCTAGTCGGGGCAGTCTCCCTGTACAACCGAGTCACCGCAACGCTAATACACCATACAATTATGCTCTAGATCAAGGCCTGGTACTTAAACCACTAGCCCAACAGGGAATTTCCAGCATGCCCTGTACCTAGATCAATAGATGTTCTATATTCACAAAAAAAAAACAAAAATTGTGAGATCTCTAGTGATCTTAAATATGAAATAAAACGTGTTTGACATTAAGGTGAAATCGATTTGAAGAAAGACAGAATTGTACACTTACTGTGTGGCTTGTACTACTATCTCATGAACTTAAAGTCCGTTATGCCTGCAAATAAGTCACCGTAGTCAAAGGCTTCGACTCCAGGTCCAGTTTCAAGCGGCAAGACCTTGTTTGCACATCGTTAGGGCCCGACATGCGGTCGGAACTCGATAGCAAAATTGACTCCGGTCCTTGCATATTCTCCGACAGTTATTTTAAAATTCAAATATAATCAAAGTCAAGTCCAGTCAAATAATTCTTTATTTGCATAGGCTTGTACACAGCACTTACAAATCGTCATACATTTGAATGATTTAAAACTATTTATAAGCACTTATGCATGTTTAATTTACATGTTAACACATATATAAGTTGATGCATAAAATATACCAAAAAAATCAACAAACAATGCGATTCTACCACCGGCTCGGAAAGTTGTTTCTGGTCGAGAAAATCCGGCAAGAAACTCGCCAGTTACTCTTTTTAATCGCCCAACATTCATACAATGTTGTGTCTTTATCATACCAAGCCATACAGTTTAATTGTTAACTCAAAATAAAATAAAGGAATTAATAATAAAATAAATACTGGTGTTTTACTGTGTACCGTCATTATTTTAAATGTTTAATGTTATTGTTATACACTGAATAAATATTTTTCTTTCTTTCTTTCAAATATTATGAGGTAAACCGAAGCAGACCATTCCCCAAAGGTGGCACCTGTTCACAAGTATGACGTATGTGTCAGCCATCATTATTGACGATCGTTATTGACCACCCCAGAGACATTTGAGTGAGCATGACTACTTAGGTTCCCCTCATAGGTCACAGAGTAGTAGTTACTGCTATCTAGAAGTCTGAACTTTTCTTACGTTATTATGAGTGGAATTAAGGTATATTCATTCATTCATTCAATGCTGGTTCTTGTGGCGTGAGGTTGAAGGTTCTGCAGTTAGGTATTGGTGGTCAATTTATTTTATTTTAAACTTGCTATTCCCCACGCCACGTTTTTCCCGCGTAGTGATAGAATTATCGTTATATTTTGGATATATAAAAAAGAAAGAAGAATTTAGAAGAAAGACATATTTATTAATCCTGGTAATCTGTAACACAAGTTTTCCTAGTACGGATGGCAGTCTCTCACAATATAGTCACTGGAATAATTATTATTGTTAATTATTATTGCTATTATAGTTACAATTTTAATAATTTAAGGCTACATTGTAAAACAGAAATAAATAAATATTAAATTAAATCAAATTATTACTATTAACGGATATCACAACACAATACCAGTAGTCTGATGAGCTGTTCACTGTACAATGTACTATATGTTACATACACTTACACTGAGCACAAAAAATAGCAATAAAGAAAACTTTAACTTTATCTTTAAACTTAAAAACATTGAAAAACAATAAACAGATAAAGACTAATTTCATCACTTTAAATAAGGTCTTTTGGGCAGGAAGACTTTATAGAAGAAACAAATACAAAATGTGTTTATGAATTTCAGCGTATGTATTATTTTGATATGTAAACTACATATATGATTGTGAAGATTCATCACTATCAATTTTCTAGTGCTTTCCGTGTAAGAGCAACAAACATACACATACATACATATTCACAAACTTTTGCGTTTACAATATTAAGTAGTAAGATATATATTTCATAAAAAAAAAATTGAAATGTAAGGTTATTCCTTACATTTCTATTTTTTTTCGGCAAAACGAAGAAAACTCCTATAGTCTACAGTTTTTTTTTATGTGATAGGTTGCAGGCGAGCAAACGGATCACCTGATGATAAGCAATTGCCGCCGCCCATTGACACTCGCAACACCAGTGAAGTCACTGTGAGTGTAAATGTGGATACAGATGATGATGGAGGTAAGCGTATACGATAAATTTAAACTATCAGCCTCAAAGCGACCTTATTCGATTACACTGGGCTAATCAAATCCGGTGGGTATTCAAGCATCACATTGTCAGCATAGTCCCGACGCAATGGACGGTATTTAGTTCAGGGTTGGCAAACATTTATAATAATGAACTGATTTTTACGTACTCCGATGGCTCAGCGAACCAAAATGTATCTCGGACTCCAATACAAGATTTCTCCATTAGACCCGATCATTCGCGGTTTTATGCTAGTTGCTGACTCTTTGATCTGCACAATCTGCACGACATAATCCCAGAGATATCTGGACAAAGGGAGGTCCAAATAAGCTTCCTTGACACTGCAATCTTCCATGTGGCCAAGCAGTCGGGGTCTGTAAGCTTTTGTTTCTCCAATGTTTTCTATAAATTGATGCACCAGACAAAATTAATACTGCAACATTGCTACTTTCACCATTATGATCACTAGCTCTCGCTAGTCGAGGTAGTCTCCCTGTACAACCGAGTCACCGCAACGCTAATGCACCATACAATTAATGCGCTAGACAATTTACACTACCACACGCCGGCATCATTATGAGCACTAGCTATTGGCAGTCGGGGTGTCTCCTTGTACACCCCCACCAGAATCAATAAAAGAAGACATAAAGTAGATTATGGCGAAAATATGGTGATTTATTAAACGACATGCTGGTAGAAAAAGTGAGCAGATTGAAAGACTTATGTCAAGAACTGGATCACCATAAAGCCACCATGATGATGATGTTATAACATTACGTAAGCATAGATAAATATTGTATTCTATGAGGTATTACACTGAGCCGCGCATTGTTACTTAAGCTGGGTTTCAAAGACGCAGAGCAGGACTGTACGAACCGCTCCGTCTAACAGCGTGTCAAAGAAAACCCAGCTTAATTCTGGTTAATTCTAACGCGCCAGCGACATCAGCGTAAGAGAATAAAGCCTTAAAATCTCTTCTTTTTATTACCTTCAGGCTAAGGTGAACCAATGTACTATGCCACAATATTTTTTTTTTGAGTGGCAACCCTAATTTGGATGCATGCTTACCGTAGAGAGTCTTGGGGTTCGTAACTATGTGAGTCAATGCTAATTTGTGTTAGCTACTATCTACCTATCAAACATACATAACAGACTCTTCAGGAAGATCAAATTACCCAGAAATATTAGCTGTAGTACTGGGATGCTAAGCTGCAAATTAAACAAGCACTTGCACAACATGGGCCTTTCAGATACTAAAATCTGCAGGTTCTGTCGCGAGGACGAGGAAACGATTATCCACGTCCTCGGCGAGTGCATAGCGCTGCACCGGTGCAGAAGCCGGCACCTAGGAGCACACATGATCTCAGCAGACGAGATCAAAAGCTCCCCCATCAGCTCCATTCTCGGGTTTATCCTGGAACTGGAGCTACATGAGGTGCTGTAATAGGTTATGGGGCTGCCACAATAGATCATCTACTGGTCGCAGTGGCTATGAGACGCAGGGCTCACCCCATTTCTAACAAATAATAAAATATAATGGGATGCTAAGCTAAGCTTACTACTTAAATGAGCTTGGTAGTAGTACCTTGAATTGCGATGTTTAACCAGTTCTGTGGTGTTAATTAAGAGCTGCTTTTGTCTAATTAATATTGTAAGTACTGACTACCTCGGTGGCGCAGTGGTTAGTGGGTCGCACTTTAAAGCGACGGCTGTGCAAGAGGTCCCGGGTTTGATCCCCGGGTCGGGCCAAAAATTTGTACCTAAGTAAAAAAATCTTAGTGGCAGCCCGTGGTCTGGAAGTTGGCGGTCTTGTACCCCCGTGCCTCGGAAAGCACGTTAAGCCCCGATTCCTCTCCAGTCGTATCACAGTAGTGTCCCATCGGAATATGAGGGTAAGGGAGAGGTATAGACTGCACTTGTGTTTGCGCATACACTTGAGCACTACAATATATCCTGCGTAAGTGGCTGATCGTTGAGATTGGCCGCCGTAACTGTAATCGGTAGGAGGATATTATTGTAAGTATTTATTATTTTATAAAAGAGCATTCTTCGGAACTTATTGAAGAAACTGAGGCTTCTTAGGCCCAATGCGACCAAACTTTATCCATGGATAAATGTATGGTATAACGGCAGATTTGTACGGAACGACATCGCTATATCATAGATTTAGTATCGGAATAAGGTTGTAAATATAATAGTGATTTAAAAGAACAGCGGTTTTCTGCCAACATTTATAAAACAATGAGAGAACTTCTCAAATAAACCCAATCGATGTTCCAACAAAACTGGGAAATATTAAACTTCCCAGACAAGGATCCCGTCAATTACCTTCAAAGACTAGTCTGGAACAGTTGCGACACAGTAAACCGGATTACCAGTAGGACTTTTTGCTACTGGTTATCTGTTTACTGAAGAGAAAGGGTAGCAAATGATCAAGCGGGTTACAGAAAGAGTATTACTATCGCTTATGAACTTTTGAAGATGTAAGCTCGGTTTTTAAAGTTTTTGGCTTCAGCTGGACATAAAGTGACAAACAAAAACTCCAGCTCTTGGCCATGATCCGAAACTTTGTAAATACCATCAAAAAGGGGGAAAAACGAATACACAGGTAACGCACTAAGGTAATTATTGGAATTATTGATATTATCCATGGGCGGCGGTAATCACTTACCATCAGGTAGTAGGTCTGCTCCCTTCTTCTCTGTCGCTACACTCTTGCTAGAGCGGTCGTGGTCACGTTGAGGCGTCCTTGTTGGTGTTAGATGCGGACACAGCTTTCCTCACGATCTCTCGCCATCTCCCTCTGTTTACAGACTGTCTGACGTCATTACATAATATATTGTTTCCTCTCGAAAGCAAATGAAAATTATTTCGGAGATGTGTTCATAAAAAACCATAACACTGGCATTGCTTCTCTGTGGTTTTCCCGCAAAAGAAACTGCAGTCAGAACAGTTTGTATATAGTTATGATCTAACTCTTGAGATATTAGTTTAACTCGTGTAGATCCTGCTATGAGCAGGACGGCCATAGTTCATTAAATGTAAGTAAGAGGTTATTACGACAACTTTACCATCTGTCTTGGTAACTTGTAGATTGTAGAATACGTTAACCGATCTCTTGAGTAAAACAACCGTATACTTAAGCTATATTGAAGCTATTTTATTTGGATAGATTATTTAGTTATTTCGCAGGAGAACTAAGGTCACAGACATAGCCCAAAGGTTTGCATGCCTCAAGTGGCAATGGGCAGGGCACATAGCGAGGAGAACAGACAGCTGTTGGGGCGGAAAAGTCCTCGAGTGGAGTCCACGTACAGGAAGTGGCAGCCTTGGCAGGCCCACCACAAGGTGGACTGACGATCTGGTGAGGGTCGCAGGAATCCATTGACCAAGTCCGATTTGTGTGGAAAATATTGGGATGTCCAGCAGTGGACGTCTATTAGCTGAAATGATGATAGTGATTATTTATTTATATATATACGATTAAAGTTTCTAAGACCTATTTTTAGCCTGAAACACAGGTCACCCTAGTTCAGGCAAAATGTTAAATATGTGTACTATTATATAAGATTCATTGATCAAAAGTTGTATTAGACATAAGGTATTTGAAATAAATATTTTATTTTATTTTATTTATTTTGTAAGGTTAAGTACATTGGTATTTTTAATTATGTGGTTGAATAATTTGTACGCAGACCTCATCTAAACTCTTGAACTGTTTTGGGAGCATGCTCGTGCTGCCTCGTTGTTATGTAAGTCAAAGTAGACTTATTGCAAAATGGCTTACTTTGATCTTTTACTATGTAACAGAGTAGCTTGTTAACCTAACTCTGTATCAGATTCAAAAGGTGGCTTATTTTGACCTTTTACTATGTGTCAGAGTAACTTGTACTGTACTTGGTAAACGTTTGCTGAACTCTGAACTGTTGCAGGAGCACAATGACCGTGCTGGAGCTGTTTCGGAGCCGTGTTGTTGTGTTAGTTGGCAAGTTTCGCAATCTTTGTTCCTGTGATGCTGTTCTGGGGTTAATCTTCGGGAAACTTAAGTAACTCCTAAGTTGTAAAAATATTGCTAGGAAAATAAGGCTCGCTTTTTAAGTATTTTAAGTTTTATGTGTGATAGGTGGCAGACGAGCAGATCATCTGATGAAGAGTGATTGCCATCGCCCATGCACACATGCAACACCAGTGGAGTCACAAGTACGCTGCCAACCTTTAGACTCCCCATTACCTCGCATTGTAGTAATTAAGTAACCATTTGTGGATCACCGACACGAAATACAATTAGGTACTGGAGTTAGCATACACACCAATACAATAAAAGACAACACAATGAGACGAAAGCTTTGGGTCTCCCTCACTCACTCGGCAAAACAGCACAAGCGTTAATGCACGCCTTCTCTATGAGGCTATGGTTTTTTTTTTTATATGAGAGGTGGCAGACGAGCAGACGGATCACCTGATGGTAAGCAATTCCGCCGCCCATGGACACCCGCACCACCAGTGGAGTCACAAGTGCGCTGCCAACCTTTTCCCCTTCCCCCCCATTGGGCCTCCGGTAACCTCACTCACACGACGAAACACAGCGCAAGCGCTGCTTCACGCCGGTCTTCTGTGAGGACGGTATCTGGTCGGTAAGAAACATGACCATATTAGACATTATCTTTTGACGCCCTGATTCTTTCTAGTGGGTTAAGTACCGGGCCGTGATCTCAGGGTCCTGGGTTCGATTCCCAGTATGTTTCGAATTTTTCGAACATAGCTCGGGTTTGTGATCACCAATCCGCATTTGGCATGCGTGATGATTAAGCCTATTGCCCTGCAGTGGGACAGTTTATAGGCTGATACTTTACTTTACTATTGGAAATGGTGGAAATACAGACATACGTAAATGTGAAAATTCCAGAGGTGCTTATTCTCATTTGAACTGTTTCGTGTGAGTGTGATGATTTCAATATTTTTTATAAAATATGAAAACGTAGTTTTTTACGTATTCGTACCATGGAACTAGAAATGCGCATTAAACGGAATGTACCATTTTCGAAAAAAACGTCACAGAGTGTGAAAGAGTTCCAACCGGCCCAGACGCAGATTCTATACGGATGCGGTGGAGAAATAACGAAGCCCAGTGCTAACTCCCGTACTAACGGCTGAGCGCGGCTTCAACATCTATGGCTTTCTATAAGACACAGTCTGCTTGCATGTCTATGATTTATTCATACACAAAGCATCTCTTCATAAGGTTATTTGAAAGGAGAAGGAATTGAATGAAGCCATTTCCTCAGTCGTTCCCATGGTTTGCGCGGAAATGTGCAAAAGATAATGTGGAGCCAGTTGGACGAAGTTTACTTTGGAATTCATATGCACGGAATCTGTGTCTCGTAAAAATGAATGGTCAAAGCCGTTGGTCGCAGCCGTCGCTGGCGGCGACATACAAGCGCATAGGGATGGGAAAACATTCTACCTTCTATTATCTTGACGCTGACGGAACACATCATAAGGAAACTGCAATTCTCGGATAGTTCCTCAAAATTTTAAATACTGTAACGATGGTAAACTCCTTTGTTGCTGGCCGTATTAACACTGGCCAATAGGGTATTTGACTAAGCTCTCCAGCTTACAAAATATAAATATTTTATCAAAATATAGGTAAATATGTGCCAATAGCAACAAATCTCAATTAAAAATATAACGTCTAGCCGGTTTTATGGTCATTCAAAGATTCATAGGCAAGTCCATTTTAAAAGTATGAAATTATTAAAAATCCATTATACCATTGAATAACCCATACAATTTGCACCAACTATTATAATAGAACCATTGACATTAACGAAACATTTGGATATAGCTACCATACAACATTCAAATTAAATGCACACAAAATACTTGTTTGTGACATCACATCTCAGTAGCCATTTGGAGCGTTTTGGGTTTGCCCAAAAGAATGTGATTTTTAAGTTGTGATATCTCAGGAAGTTTAAATGAGAATCAAGTAATTCTTTCAACGATGTTTCTATCATTGAAAGGTATTTTGATTACAAAAAAAAGTAAAATACCGTATTATTTAAAAGAAAGTTGTCAATGCGACGGCCAACAGAACTGGGGCACTCTTGAAGTTTAACTCGTTGAGGATAGAGGGCACAACTAGCTTGACCTCCGGAGGACGCTTACCGAATAGCAGTCACTCTCCAAGGAATCGCGTCCGCGATATGACTATCAGTGTTATAATCATTTAATTACAGGTTTCCTTAGAATAAACGTATATGTATCTATTTTGAATTGCACTACCTGAGCGCAAAAAGACCTATCATATTTGAGATAATGATTCTGCCGTAAAGTCCTTGAGTGGAGACCGCGACTCGGTAAGCGTAGTGTAGACGCCCTGCGACAAGATGGGATGATGACATTCGAAGGCTGGCTGGTCTGGGCTGGATGAGAGTGGCCGAAAATCGGGAGCAGTGGCGTGCATTAGGAGAGACTTATGTCCAGCAGTGGACGAGTGTGGGTTGCTGATGACGATGATGATGAATGATTCTGAACTTGTAACCGTGATCCAGTTGGTCTGGTTCCCCTGTCTGAGTGTTGCAAATGTCAGACGGTTCGCTTCATTGTAATTACCAGACTTCTCGAATCCTGGATCATGGTCTAAGCGTACCCCGGGCTTTGAGGCGACAGCTTTGGATGCAATTGGGAATAACACGCTAAAATTGGGAAAAAATATCAATTATAGATAGCATTTTAATGCTCGGTAGCACCATTTGTAGTGACTCCACTCATACACTAAAGGTCGTGGATTCGGCCTCATCCTTAACAGGAGTCCTTGAATTCCTCGTTCAAGCTTGAACAGATTTATAACTTTTACAAGATTTGTTTAACTGCGAAATGTCGGCCTTTTTCATACTAGAGTCGGGGCATTGCAATTTTATGAGGAGTCCAAAAGTTAAATCCATTATCCAAAAGTTGACGTTTGACGAACCGAAAACCTTTGACGAATTTCAATACGGGATTCCATTAGCCGTTCTCCAATCAGGCGTGTTCCATTAAATGGAAAAGTCTGTCCTAAATAGAATGTCCCTGAACCGCCTCGGTCACTCCTTGTCAAACACAATATTTTAAGCAGGAAGAGACCCAGAATGCCCTGGTAAGCGAAAATGATCCTTATCCCGCAGCAATTGGGCATAAATTGCGGAACAAATACACTCACAATTCATGGAGTTGATGTAGGGATGGCGATGATAATGAAGATTATCTTGTGTAAGGAAAATACTGTTATTGTTTCATTTATGAATGAAATCGTAAAACATGATATAGAGCTAAAAGTTATATTTTCCCGACTATGGAAAAAAACAAAAGGAACAAAACATATTTGTATTGTATATACGTACGCGCATGTATGTATGTCAGTACGAGACATTATTGTACAAAGTAAACAAGCAGGCGGTTCGTCGTTTTTCCGGTAGATGGCGCTATGCATTATTGCATCGCGCAAGCAAAGCGTGTCACCGGGATAATGACCCCAGGCCGCCTGCCTAGGTTAATTAGTTGAAAAATAAAACTCAAGCATTCAAGACTGACCTGGTCTCTCATTTCAACCGTCTCCCTGTGAGCTTTAAGGGTACTTTATAATTTGCATCATAATCTTAGCGTTTAGTCGTAAATGCATCACTAGCTGTCACTTCGGAACTTTGGATCTGAGTTTTATTTTAAAATATTATGTAGTTTATTTTTTTAATTTTATTTCAGCATTACGTATTAATTTATGTATTAGGGCTTTAAATTTTAACATACATATTCACAATTTATCTCTTTTTATTTTTTTCTTATTCAATATTGCACCACCTAACCCTCCTCTGCTATTAAGTGTTTACTTCCCTTTAATAATATTCTTTACATGCAGGTTGTCAGGTAAATTGTACACAGAATTTATGTAATGCCTAGTACTTAAGTTGTGTATTTTGTGCATTTAAGTATATTTATATATTTAGAACACCACCTTAAAACACACTATCATTACAAGCATGCACTTAATGCGATAGTTAGTGGCTAAATTTAATAAAATTATATTATTATCGATTTTTTAAATTCATTGTAGGTATTATGTCAACTTAAAAACGACTTAATTATCTATTTATTAATTATTATTTACATCTATCTATCTATAACCCATCCATTTTGCAGGGTCGTTGAGATCCATGATTGTCAGTTTATTTGCACGCTTGCTACCCGTAGCGACATCAATGGACAATACGACAAAAAAAATATTAGCAATTTTATACGCTTTTCGAATAAATAAGGAGAAAAAAGATGGATCATATTTTTTAGTTATCTTTAAATATGTATATTTATTGAAATATTTATTTTTTAGATTATTAATTAATTTGCCGGAAGTGACGTAATCCTGAGGCTCAACGTATTGTGATGACAGTACTATACGTCCAATAAAAAAAATAGGGGACTTTAAGTTACTTACTGTCACTTTGTGATAGATTTTACTTTTTTTTGGGTCCATGAGCTAAAGACTAAGTAAAGAGCTAATAGACCTAAATTGTATAAGATATTTTTTTTTTGTCATATTCTTGAGCAGCAACCCTGCGATCTATTTGAAGTGGAGCGACATCCTCATGTCCGGCGACTTCTGTCGGGTACGTGTAAATTGAACAAGATACCGCCCGGCCCGGGCCGCGGCCCGACTTCGTCTGAATTATTCGCGCCGTATCCACTTCCCGGGCGAACGACTTCACTAGGTCTGTAACAAATCGACATATCGATAAAAATTTAGTGTCGTGCGAAGAATTATCACGCTGAAGTGGCAGTGGGCTGGCCACATCTGCCGTAAATCTGAAGAAGCAGCTGACGATTTTTACCGTGGGAAGGCAACGATTCGGCATGAATGTGCCATCTCAACCGGAGTGATACCACAGACTTACAGAAACATGTCAACGGGGGGCTTAGATATTGGCAGCGCAAGTGATCCCTCTACACGTTTACACTCACATAAAAGAAGATTCTTGAAATAGAGACTAACCATGGTCTCGCAAGCGTAGAGTATGCACTGCACCTAGTAAGATTACATCTAGGGATAGACCTAACGAGGTCTGCATGCAGTGACTGGATGAGGAAACTCTGGAATAGAAATCGCCAACTTGGCATGAAGAAAGCCTACGTTCTACTGCAGTGGCAGGAAAAAGCCTATTAAGTGACGAATTTAATTATTGCGGCGATATTTACTCGCACATTTAAACAAGATACAAAATTCGAATTTGGACGCTACCGAGAACTAGACGCTGAGATAAGAACAAAACTTAATTATCCATTTAAATTAAAACAATATTAATAATTTTAAAAACATCGATAATTTATCACACGACCCGCATCTCTAACTTCGACCGGCCATCTCGATTTGACAACCCTGTAGTGGGTTATGCAAATTCGTGTATAAATATCAGAGGCTGACGTTTTTGATGCGCCCGAAATGTGGTGTTTGGGGCCGTTTCGGTTCATGACGGGTATTTTCAATTTAAATGAATGTACATAAGGTTGACTTTCCGGGTCGGGTTGGTACGTTTTTAATTCACTTATTATTACTCCCCCTACTTGTATCCAAAGCTGTCACTTCAGAGCCCGGTGTGCGCTTGGACTATGATCAACTTCGTAGAGACATCGGGTCGCTAGAGTCTTTTACCGTCTATATCGCGGTGAATGCTCTGAAGAGTTTTTCTCCCTCATCCTACCTTCCCTTGTCAGTCACAGAACTACACGCACCGGACAACGCCGTCACCGCTTCAAAGTGGAAAACATTCCATCACGGGCTAAAAAATTGGCAGTTCCTACTTCTGCCGCTTCTTCGATGGCTTGGCCACCTCAAGAGACTGGACGAGAATCGTCTCGTGAAGAAAGCATACCAGAGCCGAACGATGGGCCGACGCCGGGTAAGCCGGCCTAGGTATCGCTGGAAAGACGTTGTCGAAAATGATCTGTGAGAACTTCAGGCCGGTGACTGGCGACAAGTAGTGCAGGATCGACCAAAGTGGCGTTCTCTTGTTTCGGATGCCAAGACTCGTTTCGGGTCACTGAGCCAGTGGAGTAAGTAAGTATTTTTGCCGCACCATCAAGAAATGGAACTCGTTGCCGGCGCATGTATTTCGTCTCTTATACAATATAGATTCCTTCAAACGAAGCGTGAAGAAGCATCTCGCGGGTCAGTATGGCAGTCCCAACATACGTGATGCCTGACGTCGCTTCCGTTGTAATTGCAACGTGGGGCTCTTCTTTTGCTTACCGTCAGGCTGAGGAGAGCCAATATACTGTGTACCTATAAAAAAAACGGGATTCGGAAAGTCTGCTAATTACAGTGAAGTGACTGACCCTAGCAACCCTTAGACAGGGGAACCATGATAAATGGATCACGATTACACGTTCAAAATCCTTTTCTCTAATTTGTAGGTATCTACAAACTATCCAAGACGTGCGGGTTGCCTCTCGATGTTTTTCCTCACCGCCAAGCTAATGGTAGAAATATGCACATAGATTTGAAAAATCCAGAGGTGCATGCTCGGATTCACTTACTATACTTACTTATTTGGATAACATCATCGTCATCATCGTCAGCCCATTTAAGTTCCCACTGCTGGGGCACGGGCCTCCCTCAATCACATGATGGGTAATTGCCATACTCACCACGCTTGGCTGACGGTTTGGCGAGGGTTTTGATATAAATGCAGAGTTTTCCTTCTCTGGGTGATGATCATGCCAGCAGCATTAGTCGCCTTTTACGACACCTCGGTAAGAGTGAGGGTGGCCTATTATACTCTGCCGGGGACCTCACGGCGGTTTGGATAACATAAACAACTTTATATAACATTTTTTTTCCTTAATCATTTTATATCATGCAGTAGTATTGTAATAGTCGGATCACCTGATGGTAAGCCATTGCTGCTGCTTATAGACACCCGCAATATCAATGGAGTCACAAGTGCGCTGTCAGCCTATAAACCCACATTTTTCCTGTATTAGGCCTCCGGTACCCCTTACTCACAAAGCACAGGCGCTGTTTTACGCCTCGTGTGAAGTGGTGGTGTCAAAGCAGGAAAGCGGATCCCGGGATCCGAAGTAACAGCTTGGGACGCTACCGGGAAAAACGCTAATCAACATCATCATCATCGCCAATATATGTATTACACCCAGACACCGAGCAAACACAAGTGTTCATCGCACGAATGTTTGTCCAGGGTGGGAATCGAACCCACGAAGTGGCGTAAGAGGCAGGGTCACTACTAATTGCGCCATCCGGTCAGTCAATTCATGCCAAAGTGCAGCTCTCTCAGCGTCAAAAAAAAGTTTTACAAAAACAGACTGAAAAAAGAGTAAAACTGCTATGAAACGGATAATTTCAATTTGAATATCCACCTTTATGCTTTCGAGTTAGCAAAGTGATAGTGTTGATGTAATTGTATCATCTAGGTACAGAGAGGTACAAACGAAATTGCCTCTAATGGATACACTGAGGCGGTATTGCACTAATGCAAATGCGCCATTTCACTCGAAACCCGTGAACAACAGTAAAATGCAATTCATAAAATACAGTAAGATATCTCTGACCAAAAATTGTGATTACCATTTTCCAGAATTCTGGATCATAGTCCAAGCACACCTAGGCTTCGAAACGAAAGCTTTGGACGCAGTTGGGAGTTACATGCTAAATTGATAAGGAGGATTTCTGATCTAACTATAATACCACAATACGGTTAGGCATGACTGGACCGGTTCAAAGTGATACCACAGCCTATTGAAAACCGACGAGGCAGCGCCTGCACTATGTTTCGTCGAGTAAGAGTATCGGAGAGAAGAGGAAAAGGTTGACAGCTTACTTGTAACTCCTCTGATGTTTCGAGTCTATGGACGGCGGCAATGGCATATTACTAAGATCTGTCATCTCATCTGCTACCACATAAAAAAAAACCGGCCAAGTGCGAGTCGGACTCGCCCATCATAGGTTCCGTAGCAGCAAGTTAGATATATGGAAGGTAAATTACGGTTTATAACGTATTAAAAAAAAACTACTCACTATATCTAGTTCAAACCAATTATCGTTGTTAGTTTTCATGATTATGTACATCATATGTTGTTTTAATTTTATAATTCATTTATTATCGAAGTTAGAGGGGAGGAGGACACACAATTTATCAATTTGGGAGCGTCTCATGCGCAAAGTATTGTGTTTAGAAAAAAAATGTTAAAAACCTCAACATCATTTTTAAAGTCCTATCCATAGATACCTCACACGTATAAGTTTGATGAAAAAAAAATTTTGAGTTTCAGTTTCAAATATGGAGACCCCCCAATTTTTTTAACTTTTCTAATTATTGTGTAAAAATCGTAATGCGGTTAACAAAATACATCTATTTACCATGTTTCAATGGAATAGTTCTAATAGTGTCGGATAATAATGGCTGTGACTTGCAGACGGACGGACAGACGGACAGACATGACGAATCTTTAAAGGTTCCGTTTTTTGCCATTTGGCTACGGAACCCTAAAAACCTTTCAAATCACGAAGAAGAAGAAAAAAGCATTTGTGAAGTCGTCCAATCCACAGTGGGCTAGCGTGGTAATACTGATGCTAATAAATCCCCTCGTCCCAAAACCAGAGGGCCACCTTTGTTCCTGTAGTAGGGGCGTTCAGTCAAATGAGACTAAAATCGTAATGCACATCCAAGATTCCTTTAAGAACAAGTTAAACTTATTCAACTCTGTGTTATTCTAACTTCAGTTAATGTACCATCAAGTTAGAGTGCTTTCCACAAGCCATTAGGTAACATGTTATTTCACTGTTATTGCTTTCGCTGTGTCTGTTCTGAAGATCGCATGCAAACGATTTTAACTTGCACAATAGTTTTGTATTTTTGTAATGGCTGCTTTAATCCAAGTGTTATGACGGCTGCATTATGCTAATCTTAAGTCATAACCACAATAAACTTGCTAAATCACCACAACGGAAATTGAAGGTTTATATTTTTTACTTTGTTTTCCAAAAGAAAATGCCTGCAATTAGGTAGAAATAACTTCGGGATGTAGGCCAAGCGGAGAATACTGCAGGGTTTGGTAGCCTTTGCCAAACTGCGTCAAGTGTTCTCGTCATCTCCACAACAATGTATCAAAATCAAAGCTTTCTATCTTTTTGTCCTACCCGTAATGAATTACGGTACCAAAATGTGAACCACTGACAGAACGGCTACCTCTCCTCATCTTGAGGTTGTAATTCCTAGTTGCGTCCAAAGCTATCACTTCAGCGACTTCACTAGGACCATGGTCTAGGATTCGGGAAGTCTAGTAATTACAATGAAGCAACTGCCGTCTCAAAGTCACCCAGAGAGCAATGGAGAGGGCTATGCTCGGAGTCTCCCTGCGTGATCGTATAAGAAATGATGAGATCCGCAGGAGAACTAAGGTCACAGACGTAGCCCAAAGGATTGCATGCCTCAAGTGGCAATGGGTAGGGCACATAGCGAGGAGAACAGACGGCCGTTGGGCCGAGGACCTTTCCCCTCGAGTGGAGGCCACGTACAGGAACTCGCAGCCGCGGCAGGCCTCCTACAAGGTGGACCGACGATCTGGTGAAGATCACGGGAATCCATAGGATGCGGGAGGCACAGGACCGATCTGTGTGGAGAACATTGGGGGAGGCCTATGTCCAGCAGTGGACGTCCATTGGCTGAAATGATGATGATGATGATGAACTGCCGTCTGACCTTCGCATCGCTTTAACAGGGGAACTAGACCAACTAGAATACGGTTGAACGTTCAGAATCGTTATCTCAAATAATATAAGGTATCCGCAATTCAGTCAGGTCTTTTCGCCATCTCTACAATAAAGCCTCAAAACCAAAGATTCCTACCTCTGTGTCCTACCCTAATGACCTACAGTGTCGACACGCGGACACTTGCAATACAGCTACCCAGCAAGCATAAAGCTTAGTCTTCAGTATCTCAAATAGCGTTTCTGCGACTGAATTTATTAATCATAAGTTAACGATAGCATGTGCAGGAACAGACGACGGCCGAAGAGATAGATAGATAGAGTGATCATCATTATTTCAGCCATTAGACTTCCTGCTGGACATAGGCTTCCCCAAAGTTCTCCACACAGATCGGTCCTGTGCCGCCCGCAATCAATGGATTCCCGCAACCTTCACCGGATCGTCGATGGATAGAGTGGCATGATTGAAAAAGAAGTGGTTAATTCGATGACGAAAGACAATGGAAGAAAAAGACCCAATGCGCTGATCACTAATAACCTGGAAACACGGCAGGAGGGTGATGAAGTTATCACAGTAAGGTCTCTCTATTTGTCGACTTCTATACCAATAAATAAATTTCACCGTGGGAGTGCCACGCTTCGGCAAGAATGAGCCGGCTCGACCGGAGTGATACCACGGCCTCGCAGAAAACCGGCGTGAAGTAGCACTGTGCTGTACTTCGCTGCGTGAGTGAGATACCGGAGGCCCAATCCAGGGGAAAGGGGGGTTTAAAGGTTGGCAGCGCATCCGTCTGCTCGTCTGCCAATTATCACATAGAAAAAAACCGCTAGTACTACATTTCATCATCCATATCGTAAAACGAAGCAGTCAACCAAGCATAATCGCTATGAATACCTCACACCTATCCAAGCGTGTCCTGTTATGTGTTGATCTACTCCTTGTAGCTACATACGTCTGGCTGAAGCCACTCGGTGTATTAGATTACCTGCTAATGATACTCCTAATGTACTCGCAAACCGCATTACCGTTGGCCATGCCCATTAGTTGGTCATATTGATTGCATTCAATGGCTATACGAAAGGAAAGGAATAAGGAGGTGTCATATCGAACTAATCTAAAGTGATATTTTGCACATTTTTAACCGACTTCAAAAAAAGAGGTTCTCAATTCGACATGTATATATATTTCTTTTTTTTATGTATGTTCACCGATTACTTTGCCATTTATGAACCGATTTAGATTATTATTTTTTGGTTGGAGAGAAGGTAGTCCCGAATTAGTACCATGATCAGGATATCAGGATCTGACGATGGGATCCTGGAAAAGTTGAGGGGAACTTTCAAATTTTATAAAGGTCTTTTTATATAGTGTCTCATTATTCTACCAAAAAATGAGACACTAAAAAGCTTGAAAAAAATTTTTCTGCGAAAAAACTACAAACTAAAAAATTTACATATTTTACACTTTATAGTTCATGGTTTTTTTCGCAGATTTCTTTTTTCAAAAGAAATATTGTATAGCATTCTTTATCGCTTTTGATACGGGGAGCGTTCTGAGCAACTGTTCGATCTACTTTCAGCGGCTTAATTCTTACATTATTTGTTTAAGTTTACCGCACGCAAGTTTTTGTCATTCCATCTTCATCATCTTGATACCTCAGCTCCTCAAGTCGAAAACAGTACCTCAGTTCTGTAGAACGATTTGGCTTCAGCAGTTTTTCCAGCTACGACTTAGGAACCTTCAAGAGAAGAGCGTACTTTCGTAATAAAACTGGCTATGCTTCAGCGACCCCAATAATTTAGCAGATGTTCATGGGCCTACCTTCGGAGAGCCACGCTTCGGCATGAATGGGCCAGCTCGTGATATCACGGCCTCACAGACAACCTGCGTGAAGCAGCACTGTGCTGTGTTTCGCTGCGTGAGTGAAGGTGGGATTGGGCCTCCGGTGGCCCAATCCGGAGGAAGGGAGGTATAGAGGTTGGCAGCGGGTGTCTATGGGCCACGGCAATCGCTTACCATCAGGCGATCCGTCTGTTCATCTACCGCTTATCGGGCGGTGGTGATTACTTACAATCAGGTAACCAGCTCGTTTGTCGCCTCTAGCATAAAAAAATATTTCGAAAATTCCAGGTGAAACGAAATACTCGTATCATGGGACACAGAAAACCGAACGTAACTCAAACATTCAATAACAACAGGCGCGAGTACATAAATCGAACGCAGCACTAATATTCAGGGAGGTTTGTTTACTATCGGTTCATCGCAGCGTCGCACGATCGCGCCATCGCGTCGCGGCGCCATGTGCCCGAAACGCGGTTCGTACACACCACAGTTGCGCACGGGCCACGCTGCGTAAATAAAGAGAGATGGGCAAAATTAAACTATCGATATTTTTCGTCAATTATTTTTATCCTGGTTGTCAGATTACTTATATTGTTTTACTTATATTGTCTTAGTTACTCCGCAACCATGGCGCTTGCAACAGTGCCGGAAATACCGGAAAGTCAAAAATAGGCTACATGGTAGAAAGCCAAACTTTCTAATCACTGTGCTGTGGCCACCAAGTTACAGGCTACACCTAGTTTCGGGCCCATCGATCCTAATTGAACTTTTAGCTTAAAATTTTGACCTATGTTATATATACATTCATACAGCTAGGGAATGGAACTCTCTGCCGGAAAATGTGTTCCCTGAACGCTATAATCTAAGCTTATCCAAGAAAAGAGTGAATAGGCTGTTACTAGACAGGCATGATCCATCCTCGGCCACATCATCACTTACCATCAGGTGAGATTGTGGCCAAATGTCTGTCTATTCTAATAAAAAAAAATAAACCATTTATTTATTTTTACTGTCGACATAAAAGGAACGGCTTGATAAGAGTGAAACAATGCCTGCGGCGTGTTTCGCCGAGTGGGTGAGGGTGCCGGAGGTTCAATCCGGGGCAAGGAAGAGTTTAAAGTTTGGCGCACTTGTGACTCCACAGGACTTGCGGGTTGTATGTGATTCGTCTGCTCATCAACTACTTAACACATAAAAAATAGAATAATTTATAAATATCTCAGTAAAATATAGCTTGATGAAAATGACGGATATCATTTGACCTTTATTTTTTTAACATAAGGTTTATTATTTTACTAAGTTTTATTCCATCAAATTCTATTACTATCTATTAGTAAAAATCATTTTCCATTATATCAATAGCTGTCACTTTTATAACTACTTATATTCTCAATATGAAAGTGTGTGAGGCTGTCTGTTTGTCCGTCACAGCCAAACAGAGCGACGGGTTAACGTGTTTTTTAAGTAGAGCTAGTTGTAGGGATGGAGACTGATATAGGCTACTTTTTGTCTCTTTCTAACCCGAGCGAAGCCGCGGGCAAAATCTCGTCAAGCTGAATTTGGCGGACATTAAGCATCGCTATCTCACCAAAACGATACGTCGATATCGATACGTAATCCATCCCTTTGTCACCGCGTTTGCATGGCAACGCATGCGACCAATGGCCGCGGGATAAATATGGTGAACTTATTGTGCTGACATCGTAGTGCAATAACAAATTGTCGCCTTGTTTCTGCTAACCTAGTTATGTAGGCCAATTTATAAATATTTTTGTTAAAAAATTCATGCCTACATGTCGTTATAACGGAAGTAGATACCTAACGAATTTGCCTCCCCGTTACAGACATTTGTAGCACTGTCCCATAGGAATAAAGGGTGTACCTACCTATAGAGAGTGCGCTTATATTTGCGCACACGCTTGCGTTTCAATATTCGATACGATAGGTATGTGACCGATTAGAATAGAATAGAATACTTTATTTGCATAAAACATGGTAATATACAGTTCTTCTTAATAATAGTAAGTCCACATGTTTTGCAATATTTATATTGCATGCAAACATTATATAACCCATACCAAATTATAATAATAACGTCTTAAATGCTTAAAATTAATTAATAATTAATACAATTTAGACATTTCATTTATATAAATTCATTCATCAAATAGTCGTCAATTTAATAAAAATTTTGCTGAAGGAGCCATTCATGTAAAACCTTTTTAAATTTAACAATCGGTAGATTTTTTATCTCGAGTGGCAACCAATTAAATATTTTTATGCCCATTGCGTAACAGTTGTTTTTATAAAGTGTGGTTCGAGGTGTAAAATCAAGAACTAACCTATTGGGATTCCTCGTATTTCTGGTGTATATTTCCGATGCTTTTTTAAATAAGTATGTTGCTTTACAAAACAGGAAATTTCGTAAATATAAAGGGATGGCAAAGGTAAAATATTTAATTTAGTAAATAAAGGCTTGCAGCTCTGCAATGGATGTGCCACACATGTTGCTCTAATGCATTTTTTCTGAGTAATGAAAACTCTGTTGATGTCAGTGCCATGACCCCAGAGAATGATGCCGTATCTTAAGACTGAGCTTACATATCCGTGGTAAGCTAGTAATGCAGTATGTTGAGAAGTTGTTCTCCTAAGTTGACTCAGAGCATACACGAATTTATTTAATTTCTGACATAGTTCTTTTATGTGATCTTTCCAATTAAGGTGTCTGTCTACTGTAACACCTAAGAATTTCACACTTTTAAGATCGTCAATAATATTGTCACAAAAATTTATTTTTAAATCATTTAATTTGTTAAAATTCATTAGTTTCGTTTTAGTCAAGTTTACATTTAAATTATTAGAACTAAGCCATGTCACTATTAAATCTATTGTATTATGTATGTCAATTAAATGAAGTTCTAATGAATGTATTTCGGATTTAATTATTATTGATATGTCATCTGCATATAAAATTGTTTGGTGTGATGTTATTTCAGTAATGTCGTTAATATATATGAGAAATAGTAAAGGACCCAACACACTTCCCTGGGGTACACCGATTGTTAAGAATAGCATACTTATTGTTATTACAATGAAATGAAAGCTACACGCAAGCGATTGTCACTTCCTTGATAGCTATGACATGGTTTTTTTTTTAAACGAGGTTTGAAAAGAGTTCTTCTTTGACGGTAGGCAGCGGCATGACTGTGCTGCAGCTTTGCAGTAGGTCAATGAGCGGCGGTTGCCATTAACCATCAGATGGGCTGCATACTCGTTTGCCTGTTTTCGTAATAAAAAACCGGCCAAGAGCGAGTCGGACTCGCCCGTGAAGGGTTCCGTAGCAGCAAGTTAGATATATGGAAGGTAAATTGCGGTTTAGAAATAGAAAATAATTTACTTCCTGACAAAAAAAAAACATATAAATATGTATACAAAGAAATAGGTATACATAGTGTCAGTGAAAAAGGCTTTCACTCAGCATAATGTCCAGTCGTCTACTGACGTCGCGACGCTGGTCTTCCGTGAACACCTCGAGAGACTACAGCGATGCGCATGAGAAATACTGGGCACAACCAAAAGGTACAAAAAGGAGAAACTAAAGTTAAAAAAAAGTTTAGGTATAATTTTTTATCAAACAACATCAACAACAAATCTAGACTAATTTATAAAATTGGTGTAAGTAGTGTAGCAGGGCTCCAACAAAGTCAAATTATTATACGCAAGTAGGTACTTGTGTGGTCGCCGTGTGGTACCGGCAGAGTAGAATAGGCCACCCTCACTCTTACCGAGGTGTCGTAAAAGGCGACTAAGATAAAGCTGCTGGCATGGCTCTGGCACCCAGAGAAGGAAAACTCGGCATTTACATCAAAACCCTCGCCAACCCGTCTGCCAGGCGTGGTGAGTATGGCAATTACCCCTCATGTGATTGAGGGAGGCCCGTGCCCCAGCAATGGGGACTTAAATGGGCTGATGATGAAGTAGGTACTTCAACAATAATCCCAAACTAAAAATTACTCCTCTGCGATTCTAAAATGAACTCTGTTAATAACGTATCAAAAAATAAACTACTGGCTAGATCTAGTTCAAACCAATTTTCGTTGTAAGTTTTCATGGTAATGTATAATTCATGTATTTTTTGTAGTTTTATAATTCTTATATTATAGAAGTTACACACATTTTACCAATTTGGGAGTCTCTTGATCAAAGTATTAAGTTTATAAAAAAAATATATTTAAAATTTCAACATTATTTTTAAAGACCTATTCATAGATACCCCACACGTATGCGTTTAATGAAAAAAAAAATTGAGTGATTTGAAGCATGCTTCAAATTGACACTCAATTTTTATGTAAAACCCCAAAAAAAATTTTTTTTCCTATTTTTATGTAAAAATCGTAATGCGGCTAACAAAATAAATCTATTTACCAAGTTTCAATATTATAGTTCTTATAGCTTCGGAAAAAAGTGGCTGTGACATACGGACGGACGCGGACGGACAGACGGACAGACAGACAGACATAACGAATCGCCATTTGGCTTTTGGCTACGGAACCTCAAAAAAGCTACAAGATTGACATCTATACACTTTTTCCATCCTGCCTGTATCTTGTTAACCTAGAAACACCACGAAATCTTATTCCACCAACTGAATCCGGAATTATGCGCAAGAAACTCATTTGTGCGCTTTCAACGCGGCCGTTCACTCACTGAATTGTTGAATGGGTGAACGAGACCGACTGAATGGGGAACCGGGTGGAGAATTAGTGCGCCCTTGAGTGGGGATTAAACGGGTATTCTGTAATTAAACCGGTGTAACTGTAGCCCAGGCCGAAATGAAGACAATCCGACTGTGTATATTATATTTGCTGGAAATGTGTGAGAAATGTCGCTTTAAATAATTGTTAAATTAATTTTCTTTATGATGCAATAGCCTCGCTAGAATTTAGTATTAAAAACAATTTCAAATCATAATTATTCAGATACATTAATTTGTAACCATATTCAAAAATGATTCAGATGTGGGTCAACTGATTTTGCGAATGTCCATTGGCGGCAATTGCTTTTTTTATGTTAGAGGCGACAAACGAGCAAGCGAGTAACCTGATGTTTCCATCAGGCGGCGTTGAATACTTTCGTATTCAACGCCGCCCTGTACATCCGCGAAATCAGAGAGATCGCTAATGCTTGCTGGCTTTTTTAAAAAAGATTAAGCTCTTCTCTCAAAGGTCCCTAAGTCGTAGCCGTCCTGAAATACTCCTACAGCCAAACGTTCCACAGAACTTAGGTACGTGCTTATCATCAGGTGATCCGTCAGCTTGTCTGCAACTTCATATCCCTCCAGCACTTCTACCAACCATTCTGAACCACGTTCGTTCACCTGATTGTAAGCAATTGCCGTCGCCCATAGACACCTGCGACACCAGTAGAGTCACAAGTGCGCTGCCAACCTTTAAACCCCCTTTTTGCCCCGGATTGTATGAAAGTTTGGGGATTAAAAGAGTAACTGGCGAGTTTTCGCCGGATTTTCTCGACCAGAAACAATTTTCCGAGCCAGTGGTAGAATCGCATTATGTTTCTTTTTTTAGTATATTTTTTGTGTCAACATATATATGTATTAAACATGTAAATTATACTTACATAAGTGCTTATAAATAGTTTGAGGTCATTCAAATGAATGACTATTTGTAAGTGCTATGTACAAGCCTATGCAAAGAGATAATTATTTGAGTTGAGTTGAGTTGAGTTGGGCCTCCGGTACCCTCACTCACGCAGCGAAACAAAGCATGCAAAATCGAACATATTTTTTTTATGGCATAGGTCGCAGACGAGCAGACGGATCACCTGTTGGTAAGCGATTGATCGATGTGATCGACTTTGTATAAAAAGTTGTTATTTTTTTTTGTGGAACACGAAAAGTTCCAGAACAATCTTTGTTCAGAGTTGGAAGAAGAATTGGTTAAAGGGATATTCTGTTTAGGTCGCGAACAACTCTAGGATATCTCAAGACCCTTCGAGTGAAAGGACTCAGTGAAAATCTTTTTCAAGACGGCCGCTGTTTTGGGACGGAAGTTTCTAAAAGATTACGGTTCGTTGCCTGAATTCAGTATTTTGTTACGGATAAAGTTTTGAAGAAACAAATTAGCAAAACATTAGGGTTCTTAAAGGGTATTAAACCATATTGTATGGTCAGCAATTTGTGAACAAATTGTTAGTACAGCCATCTTCCATCAACATCAAAAGTGTCGGATCTTGAATATGGTTGAGATAACAACTGCCCTGGACAGTTATTCGGAGTCCAGGGTTGTACTAAGGCAATGATAAAAGTCAATGATACTCGTACTTCGATCTCAACAGGAGAACTAAACCAACTGACTGGGTCAGGATTGCACATGTTGGTTATGATAATAGTAGGTATAAATTTGATGGTTTGAGAAAGTATCCGAAATGTGCAGTTTTCTGCACGATGTTTTCTCTATCGCCGAAATCTCCGTGCTACAAACACAAAAAGATTTGAATATCCTGAGGTACAGACAGGGACGGCTTAAGCCCAAGAAGCGCCCGGGCGCAATCAATAACCTGGCGCCCTCTTGTTTCAAAATGCGCGAACAAAATGGTTTACTTACAACATGTTTCGTCTACCTATGGGCAGTCGCTTTATTGTAATTATCAGACATCCCGAATCCTATGTCATGGTTCAAGCGTACCCCGGGCTTCAAAGCGACAGCATTGGTTGCGACTGGGAATCACACCCTAAGATGAGGAGAATGACCAGTACTTGCGCCCGTTCCTTGCGGAGCGTTACCGTGGAGGCTCTATGTGTAGCGAGGGGCTCTTGGCGCCCTCTAAGTTCCGGCGCACGGCACTATAGGTAAAGACGCCCCTATACAGATCAGTTCACGAAAGGGTCACATTTCAACGAATGTTTATGGCGATCGCCTAAGCACGTGAACAATGTGTTTTGTGTTAAGTTCGAATGTGTTTTGTCGTAAGACAACATTTTCCGAAATTTGATCGATTGCCCCCAACTCTTAAGTAAGTTTAAATTAAAAATTTCTTTCCGCTTTCCTCGCAACAAAATAAATATGTTCTTATGCCCGCCACAACGTCGAACACTTTTCGGTGCTAGCTCCCCTATTCCACTTCTTTGTAAACTGTAGGTACAACAAATGTGACTTTTTGGATATCCACTGGGACTCAATCTTTCAATTTAGGAAAAAATTAAGATCTCTGAAATCAGAACCATGATCTTGATAAGTAGGTTGTGCATCAAGGAAAATTTCCTTGAATAAAATTGTCTCAATTAAAATCAAAATGTAATAAGTACGGTTTATTTTTAAACACTGTTGGTATTTTAACATTTAATTATTTTTTTGTGTATGTAAAAGTGTTTTTTTTTATATATTTAATATATTCGTACGAATTGTTACTGTGCATGCTGTGTTTATCTCTAAATCTATTGTGCAATAACTTGATTCCTACAAACATGTGTCCTCTAGACTTAAGAGACATTGTAACAATAGTTGATAGACCTAATAAATAAATAAATAAAGACCGTTTACGCATAATTCTGTGCGTCCTGTGAAACGTGGTTTAAGTCGACTTATATCGAATTCAATTTTCTTCTTGCTACTGCATCACAAAAAAATATGTTTTTCGATCCTCTAAACAAACTGTTGCGATATGACCTGTCCTTCCGAAGAACGAGGCGACTATCTTCTTTCCCACACTGCGACCTCTCTTCACTTTTGTTGGCAACTTCTCGAATGGAAACACCCATTCAGCAGATTGTCTTTTAGTTTCAGGATCATAACAATAAATCTAGCTTTCGTCACCTGTTAGTATGTCAAACGCAGCATTTGAGTCACCTCCGTTAAATCTTTGAACCATTTCGCGGCACCAATCAATACGACGTAGTTTTTGGGCCTCTGTCAAATTATGAGGTATCCACCGGGCACAAAGCTTCCTGGCCCCTAAATGTTCATGAATGATTTTGTGTACTTGACTCATACCAATTCCTAAACTTGTACGAATCTGCAGATAGGTCGCTCTTTTGTCGGCCTCTATCATACATCACACAACACTGATGTTATCTTCGGTAGTCGCCGTACATGGCCGTCCCTCACGCATATCATCGGTGAGATTAGTGCGACCACGTTTAAAATCATTAAACCAGTTGTAAACAGTGGCAGGAGATGGGGCTTCATAGTGAAAATTGGCCTTTCACAATAAAGCTCCATCTCGTGCGAAGTCTATCATAACTCTCTTGTTGACTTATTTGACATCGAAAGTAATAGAAAGTCTTTGCTCGGAAATTTTCTCGCGTTAAATTCATGCTCACTTGTTAAATGGTAAGCGATTTGCCGCCAAATTGGAAAAAAAAGAGAATCGAATTAAATGCATAGACAATAATATCGGCAAAGAGTTCCATTTTCAAAATTTAAACTTATTTTTTTAATCATCGTCTTATAAGTGGCCAGGTCCAAAACCTTTCAATGTCTTCCTCGTATATAAAAGGACAACCTGAGTTACTAAGGTATTAAGTGACTAGGAATGCACCTACAGCCCAAATTATTGACCCTAGAAACTCGAAATTTGAGGAGGGGGTTCCTTTAATAGTGAAAGTGAGCACTAAGAAGGTATTTGTGAAAACCCTTAAGGGGGTAAAAAGGGGGTTAAAAGTTTGTATGAAAGTCCGCCATCTTCGATGTTAGAAATGTGAAAATTTCTATTCAGACCATTTAACGTATTTTGAAAATCACCCTTAAAGGGGGTAAAATAAGGGATAAAATAGGCCAGTTTGAGGGTTTAGCCTTTTTAAAGTATGAATGTTGAATATCGCTATACGTTGTAACCAAGAACAAGTTGTTTTAACATTTTTACAAATTCAATCTTTAAGGGGGTGAAAAGGGGTTTGTATGGAAGTCCGTCATCTTTGATGGGAGCAAAGTAAAAAATAGTATATATACGTATAATTAAAATAAAAAGTACTTCACTTAAATGTTTTTGGAAAATCACCCTTTGAGGGGATAAAATAGGGGATGAAATGCAGTATTGGGGATTAGACAGTTTAAAAGTTATAATCTTAAAATTGATGTTTAGAAGTCGGTTTTGAATAAAAAAATGACTTTTGAACATTCAACCCCTAAGGGGTAGTTGCGCGGGTTTGAAGTTTGAATGAAGACTTTTTTAAGAAAAACGAATACTGCGTGAGTAACGGATTCTATCATCTCAGATATTATTTTTAAACCCAAAAAGATCTACCACCTTGACTTTAGACACTTATCATAAACTAAATAAATAAAAACACTTAAACCGTCTCACTCCAGTAAACACAAGGGAATTTCTGGATGAAAAAAAGATACCTACTAACTTTTTCGTGCCTCAGAGCCGCTTGAGAAATTAAAACAAAATTTAATTGCGCTTTTATCAAAATTCATTACCAGTTTACGGGGTCGGCAACTCCGGACGTCCCTAGTAGGGAGCGCCGCTACTCCGGGATTCCCCGGGATGTAATAACGATTGAGAGATCGAGACAATAATGACAATAACAACTATCTACTTACCTGACATTATACCTAAGATTTTTAAAAAATAAATAATTCACTTCATCACACACATTGATCTGCGGATCTCTAAACCAACAGCGGAATTACATAATAATTTTCTTTTCTAAATATTTACTTATAATACATAGAAAACACCCAGGCCAATACAAACAGACATGTTCAAGCACACAAATGTTTGTATTGTGCGGGGATCGAACCCATAACACTTGCACCAGAGGCAGCGTTCACTACTCACCACTGATCCAAACGGGTCGTCAAGATACGTTGCGGCTAAAGGTTTAGCGTCAGCTAGATGGCTAAAGATAATGAGGCAAATTAGTTTCATGATCGAGAGTGACAAACGTACAGAAATAACTATTATATTTATAAATATTTTTTTCAATTGATGGAATAAAAGTTATTTAAAAAATAACGAATTTACGAAGTTTCAGCGACAAGTCCGCGGGCCAAATAATTCATACTATTTTTATCGTGGAAATGTTTGATGAAAATCATCCCTCTCCAATTGGATTTCACGCCATCGCTGTATTGTATTGTTTGTTTAACTATTTAGTCATGAAATTTCTGTGTCTGACTGTAGGCATCCCAGGGGACAACACCTTACTTTTTTTGGTAGAAACATAGCTGGATATACTAGTGTATAGTGTTGTGGAGTGTAGTGTGTGTAATGAGGTAGTCCTCAGCTACTTCATGGCATTTATCACGCTATAGTTCCACAGAGTACTTCCACTCTGAAGAACTACAATACTGTGTATGATGAACACATCAATTTAGGGTTTTTCATGTGATAGGTGAACAAGCAAACAGATCTGGTAACGGAATCATATGAAGTGTATTTTTTTTTAGGGGAAAGAGGTAATCTCACTCACTAGTCGAAAGACAGCGCAGGTGCTATTTCAAGCAGGGTTTCTGTGACACCGTATAGGTCACTCCGGTAGAGCCGTTCCATTCGCGATATAATATTTTGTATAATTTTGATACCAAAAACGCAAGTGCTCAAGTTACATAAACCTTCCTAGTTACTTTGGGTCAGACCCCAAAATTCAACCTCCAAACATCTGAGGGTTGTTAAAGTCTCTCTAGCATAGTAGATCAACGATATAAGTGAAAAAAAATAGCGCTTCCATACAAAATAGAATAGAATATCCACTCCGCAAAAACGTATGGATTTAAGTCCCCACTGCTGGGGCACAGGCCTCCCTCAATCACTTGAGGGGTAATTGCCATACTCACCACGCTTGGCAGACGGGTTGGCGAGGGTTTTGATATGAATGCATAGTTTTCCTTCTCTAGGTGCTGATGATTATGCCAGCAGCTTTACCTTAGTCGCCTTTTACGACACCTCGATAAGAGTGAGGGTGGCCTATTCTACTCTGACGGGGACCACACGACAACAGAAGATATTTTTCGTTTACACATAATAAAGATATGATAAAAAATACTTTATTCAATTTAGGTCCATACGTAACACTTATGAATGTCAAAATATGTACACATACGCGTATTATCATCTAGCTGGTTTGGAATGTCGATTTCTACTATTCTTTTTTATTCTTATTATTTATCAATATGAATGTCACACGATCACTTGTTCAACCAGAAAATTAATCCCATCACTCAAGGTCCAAGCTGAAAACCAGCGCTGCAGTGGCTTCAAGCAGTTGTAGCACATGCTGAGGTTGGACCTTGTTGTCCATTTGATTTTACTTTTTTTTTTATAGAAAGGCCAATCAGGATCAACTTACTCCGCCTGATGGCAAGCGGCCGCGAAATCCAAATATGAGGCTGACAGGCACAAAAGAACTAACAAAGTACCCATTGTGTCCGCCATCCTCACCCTAATGGCCCGCTGAGATGCTTACTTTACTTATTATTTGTTCCTTTCTGTCAATAAATGTTTTACTTACTTACTTATTGAGAATATCATTGATGTAACATATTTCGGCATTTGTAAGATTTAGAAATAACGATGCATTTATTAATCCCGTATCCCGTTCTTTTTCCCACCTCTAGCTGGCCCCCGCCGCAGTTTTTACAAACATTAAGGCTGTTTATAAAAGATCGGTGCCCTGATTTTCTTTCATTAGCTTTGTCTTAGAACGCTTGTTTAATTTTCGCGTTAAACATGCTAAAACTCTCTTTGCCTATTGTTAAAGATTTGTATTGTCGTTCTTTGTGTATTTTGGGATTAATTTTTGGTGCCGTTACATAATGTCGCTATTGAATGTAATGGACACTTTTTGTGTTGAATAGACTTGGCCTGTTTTGATGAAATTTCAAAAGGATCCTTTTAAATGTCGCTCGCTCTTTTTGATAAGAATATGTTAGTAATATAAGTTTTAGCTGTACATAAGTCCTCTTATACCAAAAGGTGGTTTAAAATAAGTAGTGGGTTTAATACTAGAAATAATTGGAAACCTAGAATAAACATTATTAAAAAACTAAGTTTAACGTATATCAAACATAATACTAATGTTAAACCACCCAAACCTGTAGATTAAAATGAGTACTAAAATAATATGCTCAAAATATCGATTTAGTGACACTGAAAGTTTGTCCATGTCACAGTTCATTCCGTTTTACGGTATGTTATTTGTGAGAAAGTAGTTAACTTTTTTTTGGATTTCATTCCTCATCATATTACTTGGACATCTTACTTAATACAATTTAATAATATATTGTTACCTAAAAATATTTTTACTTCAGACAACAAAACAAGGTTATGTAAAACGAAACGTCACTGAACGAATGATTGAATGATTCGATCGTTTTGACACTATCCTGCGGTACTAAGTGATTTATGGTTAGTCGAGGATTTGTAATAAATAATGAAGAACTAACGTTATTCCGTATTAATCATGAACTTGCTAGTTTACAGAGTAGTTTTTTGTTACAAGAGGAAAGATGTCTTATTATAGTTACTAAAAATCGGAATGCATCATATAAATGTCGATGGAGAAGGAAATCGTCGTGCGAAAACCTTTACTTTTTAAAGCATGTTCAAGTCTTGAGAAGAAGTTTAATAATATTACGAGTATTATTACAAATATCTTTATTTGAAATGGGTAAATAATTATCCTGAGATTTGAAAAAAGAAATAAAAAAAATCACGAAATATATTTTACCGACCACAGAAATATTAAGTACCATAACACAAACAATATGACATTAAGATGTACAATACGACAGCGGAAACATTTTTTCGATTGATAGGTATAAGGTAAGGTAAGAGAACTGAGAAGGGATGTGGTCAATCAGATCCCGGTCTGAAGGGCAATTCTCGTGCAATCGACATTGAAGTCAAGTTTAGAGATTTCATACATTCGTCCATACAAATCGAGTGTCGAGTGGTCGAGAATAAGCATCTCAGAGCATTCACTGCTACACAATAAAGAGATTTGAGATATTCTTTGGAGAATATCTTCTCCAAAGAATATCTCAAATCTATAATTCTCTTGAGAAGCTTCTCGACCTGATACCACCTTCTCATTTCTACCACCGGACATTGCGGAAGACGACAGGAATCCATCCTTACACTGTGGAAGTTCCTCCAGCTCGTACTAAGCGTTTCGCTTCTTCTTTCTTGGTAGGAACTGCTAAGGAATGGAACAACTTGCCGGCTTCTGTATTCCCAGAGAGCTACAATTTGGGTCTTTAAGTCGAGAATGAATAGGCTTCTTCTGGGTAAGCACGCTACATTTTAGACTTTATTTTCACTTTCCATCAGGTGAGATGAGGACAAGTGCAAACCCATTTAGCATAAAAAAGGAAACGATTAAAGAGCCTGACCTAAAATATAAATAGCAAGCGGGCCAGCTGATGGTAAGTTAACAGTCACCGCCGCCAATGAACGTAATGTAGAGTAGTCAGAGTTTCCGGCCATTTAGAAAACAGACAATCCTCGAGTACGGTTGTCATTTGAAGGTCCCTAAGTCATAACCAATATTTCCGCGGCTAAACCATTCCACAACTTTGGGATGCTTATAAATATGTACAAACTAATGAAATGAAAACTGTTTTTTATGTTGTAATAATGTTGTTTTTATTTAGGTTATCCGTTTGCTTGCACGTTACATGAGAGAAGAAGGAAGAAAAAAAAAATGTTTTACCAACCGTAACAAAAAACAGTTTACCAACTTAATATTATAATTTGTGTTGCCATATTATTCTAACACCCCCTCTCAACACAAATTATAGTTTCTTAGAGATTCAATATTTAAATACAAGGAAAGGCAACTTTGGCCTACAGCTTAGCATTAATAATTTCTTAAATTTGCTACACCACATTTGTTTAAATGTTTCAAGATCAATTCCTTACTTACAACTTTGGTTAATATATCTGCAGGTTGCTCATCAGTCTTTACATACTTAATACAGATTTTCTTTTCCTTCACTAGATCTTTTACAAAATGATATCGAATGTCTATATGTTTCAATCTTTTAATAATATCAGAGTTTGCATTTATTATTGCTGACTGGTTATCGCAAAATATATTAACAGGGCAAATATTTTCACAGGTAAAATCAGACAATAAATTTATGAGCCAAGATACGTCACTAGCAGCCATACTCAATGATACATATTCTGATTCTGTGGAGGATAGACTTACTGAGGTTTGCTTTTTAGAGCACCAAAGAACCAAACAATCTGACAACTTGAACATATAACCAGAGGTGGACTTTCTGTCCAACACATCTCCCGCCCAATCAGCATCACAAAACCCTTGTAAACTAATATCTTTACATTTAAAAACCAATTTGTAGTTCAATGTATGTTTAGTATATCTCAACACTCTCTTTAATGCACTTAGTAACTCATTATTTGCAGTAGATTGATATCTACTCAGCAAAGAAATTGGAAAACAAAGATCAGGTCTTGTACCGGATGCGGCATACATTAAACTACCTGTTATTTGCCTACACAACTTTTCGACATTTTTATCTTTATTCACAGTTTCATTTACCAGTATTTTAGTGTTAAGATTGACATCCATAGGGGATGACATATCTTTACAATTTTCCATATTAAACTTCTTTAAAATACTTTCCAAATAACTTGTTTGATCCAGTTCAGTAATACCTGTTTCTAAGTTTTGTTTTACATTTATACCCAGAAAATTTGATATTAACCCCATGTCTTTCATTTCAAATTCTTTATTCAATATGTTCTTAAGTTCTACGATATGCCTCTCATTTGTACTAAAAAACAAAATATCATCGACATACAATAAGATATACATTTTATCCTTGCCAATACACCTCTTAAATAAACATGAATCATTTTTAGACTTAATGAAGCCCTCTTTACTAATGACAGAATTGAATTTATTGTTCCAACACTTGGGCGAATTCTTTAGACCATATAATGCTTTCTTTAATTTTACAACATTTTTCTCCCCATTATAAGCCCCTTCTGGCAATTTTAAATAAACATCTGTATCTATATCACCATACAAAAAAGCCCCAGTGACATCCATTTGGTATATTGGTAAATTTAGATGAGTAGCTATCGCGACAAAAACTCTAAAGGTTGAAAGCTTTGCAACAGGAGCATAAATTTCACCTAAATCAAAGTCACTATCTTGTTCAAACCCCCTAGCCACTAGTCTGGCTTTATATTGGTTGTTACTATTCCCCTTGAACTTAAAAACCCACTTGCTACTTACAATATTTTCACTCACCGGTGCGTCGCTAAAAACCCAAGTATTATTATCATTTAAGGTTTGTAATTCTTTCTCAATTGCCTCTTTCCACTTACTTGCATCCTTCCTTCCCATAGCCTCTTTGTATGTAGTAGGTTCACTCTCTTTACTTACAACATTATGGCATTGATAAAAAGATGTCTGCTTCCTCACTCTCCTACTCCTCTCTTTCTGAGCCTCAGTTTCCTCCCCCTCTGAAGATTCATCATCGCATGGTTCATATTCACTATGAGACTCGCTCTCCCCTGTAGATTCTTTATTGAGCCTGGTGAGCGTATCGCTTGTATTTTGAGTTCCTCTGTCTTCAGTCACCTCACTCACTTCTGTTGTCTCTAGAGTTTCAGGTTGAGTGAATTGCCCATTCAAATCCAACATAATCATTGGTTCATTCTCTTTACAAACATCTTGATTGAAGAAAACCACATCCCTCTTTGTGTCTACACAATTCCTCTCAGAAAAATAAACCCGGTAGCCCTTCACATATTCACCATAGCCAACCATTATGGCCTTCTCCCCTTTTGTGTCCCACTTCCTCCGCTTCTCCTTTGGAATGTGTACATACACAGGGCAACCAAACACCTTTAATTGATTAATGTCGTAGTTTTTGTTTGTGCACATTTCATAGGGTGATTTTCCCTCTCTGCCTTTTCCTGTCCTGTTTAACACAAAAGCAGCTGTATTTACTGCTTCAGCCCACAGTTTCTTAGGCAGATCTTTAGCATGTAACATAGTCCTTGCGGCTTCGATAAGTGTTCGATTTTCCCTTTCAGCCTTCCCGTTTTGTTCCGGTGTATAAGTTACAGTAGTTTCATGAATTATTCCTCTTTTCGAACACATTTCTATCACTTCCTTGTTTATGAATTCTAATCCATTGTCAGTCCTTAAAGTCTTAACTTTATTCCCAGTGACATTCTCCGCCTTATTGAGAAAATCCTCCAGACAGTGTTTAATCTCATGTTTTGCTTTGACAAAATAAACAGTCCTGAAGTTGGAAAAGTCATCCTTCAAAACAATAAAGTATTTGGAACCGCCGATCGATTCTTCTTCCATCGGTCCACATGTATCCGCATGTATTATCTCACACGTCCTGGTGGTTACGCTGTCACTTTTCTTAAATGGTAACCGGTGAATCTTTCCCTTCAAGCAGCTTTCACATTGAGGAACTGAAGACTGTTTTATTTCAATGTTATTCTTGTTTAATACTTTCTTCACGTAATCAAAGTGTTGGTGAGCCAGCTTTTCATGCCACTCGTTCAAATCATCTGTAGATACCTTTGCAACACTTGCAACTTCACATTTGAAACGAAAATCCAAGTAATATGAGTTCTCAATTCTTTTTCCAATTGCACAAACAACGCCATTTTTGAGAAATTTGCACGAGCTGTCATCTGTCATTATGACATATCCCCGGTCAGCGGCGCGGTTCACAGAGAATAAATTAGTCTTTAGGTCAGGAACGAACAACACATTGTCTATTGTCGAGTCAATCCATTCATTTCCGTTATTGACTAGCACCGCCATCTGTCCATATCCTAACACACTAATGGCCGCACCGTTACCGACTATTACCGATTTTTGTGAAACACTTTGAAATGATGAGAACAATGAACGATCGCGGCACATATGCTCACTTGCTCCAGAGTCAATTAGCCACTTTGATTCTTCGTATTGTTATGCACTGAGTCCGACACAATAAACGCATTACTCATCTTCTTGTTGTCCTTTGACCTTTTAAAACGACACTGTGCTTTGTAATGTCCGATTTTTCCGCAGTAAACACTTATTATCGTTCACCTTTTTCTCACTATCTCTATTACTTGGGCAATCTGTTTGAAAATGTCCCGATTTACCGCATTTATAACACTTAAAGTTTCTTTTAGCTACAAACGCTGATGAGGGCGGTGTACTATCCTTTTCTTTCAGCCTCCTCCTCCTCGATAAGCAGCCTAGCCACTAGATTATCAAAAGTCTGTTTGTCTTCTGGAGCTGATTCCCAGGCCGAAACAAAGTGTTTATACTCGCTCGGTAAACTCATTAACACTTTAGTTATAGCGAACTTATCTGAGACTTCCTCGCCCAACTGCTTTAGTTGATTTTGAATTTCCTGTATCTTAGACAAAAATACAGACATTTCAGTTCCTTTTTCATATTTAAACTGGAAAAATCGCTGTTGGATAATGTGTATACTTGTTTCAGATTTCTGCTGGTATATACTGAGAAGCTTCTTCCACATTTCAAATGCAGTTGTACATGTGACAAGATGTAGCATTACATCTTCAGACATCCTTGTCACTAGAAGTGTTTGAGCTTTCGCGTCCTTCGTCTCCCAAGCATTTCGATCAGTAGCATTCTCAGGTTTCACAGTTAGTCCTTCTACAATATCCAGCCAACCCTGACCCTCAAAAGTACGGTCATTTGGAATTTCCATATATTCCAGTTTCGAGCTCCTTCCAGTTTCATGACATTACTCGCGATATTTATTGGATTTGCTTCCATGGCGCTGTCCTTCCTTGCTATTTATCAAGAGCAAGTAATTCCTTCTCGACGAAAATTTTATTGCCACGTTCAGGTCTAACCTCACTTTCGCCGATATAAAAAATAACGCTCGATGTTATCACTGATTCTACTTTACTTTACTAACAGGTATGCGCTTCTGGGCCCATAACCTGTACAAACTAATGAAATGAAAACTGTTTTTTATGTTGTAATAATGTTGTTTTTATTTAGGTTATCCGTTTGCTTGCACGTTACATGAGAGAAGAAGGAAGAAAAAAAAAATGTTTTACCAACCGTAACAAAAAACAGTTTACCAACTTAATATTATAATTTGTGTTGCCATATTATTCTAACACCCCCTCTCAACACAAATTATAGTTTCTTAGAGATTCAATATTTAAATACAAGGAAAGGCAACTTTGGCCTACAGCTTAGCATTAATAATTTCTTAAATTTGCTACACCACATTTGTTTAAATGTTTCAAGATCAATTCCTTACTTACAACTTTGGTTAATATATCTGCAGGTTGCTCATCAGTCTTTACATACTTAATACAGATTTTCTTTTCCTTCACTAGATCTTTTACAAAATGATATCGAATGTCTATATGTTTCAATCTTTTAATAATATCAGAGTTTGCATTTATTATTGCTGACTGGTTATCGCAAAATATATTAACAGGGCAAATATTTTCACAGGTAAAATCAGACAATAAATTTATGAGCCAAGATACGTCACTAGCAGCCATACTCAATGATACATATTCTGATTCTGTGGAGGATAGACTTACTGAGGTTTGCTTTTTAGAGCACCAAAGAACCAAACAATCTGACAACTTGAACATATAACCAGAGGTGGACTTTCTGTCCAACACATCTCCCGCCCAATCAGCATCACAAAACCCTTGTAAACTAATATCTTTACATTTAAAAACCAATTTGTAGTTCAATGTATGTTTAGTATATCTCAACACTCTCTTTAATGCACTTAGTAACTCATTATTTGCAGTAGATTGATATCTACTCAGCAAAGAAATTGGAAAACAAAGATCAGGTCTTGTACCGGATGCGGCATACATTAAACTACCTGTTATTTGCCTACACAACTTTTCGACATTTTTATCTTTATTCACAGTTTCATTTACCAGTATTTTAGTGTTAAGATTGACATCCATAGGGGATGACATATCTTTACAATTTTCCATATTAAACTTCTTTAAAATACTTTCCAAATAACTTGTTTGATCCAGTTCAGTAATACCTGTTTCTAAGTTTTGTTTTACATTTATACCCAGAAAATTTGATATTAACCCCATGTCTTTCATTTCAAATTCTTTATTCAATATGTTCTTAAGTTCTACGATATGCCTCTCATTTGTACTAAAAAACAAAATATCATCGACATACAATAAGATATACATTTTATCCTTGCCAATACACCTCTTAAATAAACATGAATCATTTTTAGACTTAATGAAGCCCTCTTTACTAATGACAGAATTGAATTTATTGTTCCAACACTTGGGCGAATTCTTTAGACCATATAATGCTTTCTTTAATTTTACAACATTTTTCTCCCCATTATAAGCCCCTTCTGGCAATTTTAAATAAACATCTGTATCTATATCACCATACAAAAAAGCCCCAGTGACATCCATTTGGTATATTGGTAAATTTAGATGAGTAGCTATCGCGACAAAAACTCTAAAGGTTGAAAGCTTTGCAACAGGAGCATAAATTTCACCTAAATCAAAGTCACTATCTTGTTCAAACCCCCTAGCCACTAGTCTGGCTTTATATTGGTTGTTACTATTCCCCTTGAACTTAAAAACCCACTTGCTACTTACAATATTTTCACTCACCGGTGCGTCGCTAAAAACCCAAGTATTATTATCATTTAAGGTTTGTAATTCTTTCTCAATTGCCTCTTTCCACTTACTTGCATCCTTCCTTCCCATAGCCTCTTTGTATGTAGTAGGTTCACTCTCTTTACTTACAACATTATGGCATTGATAAAAAGATGTCTGCTTCCTCACTCTCCTACTCCTCTCTTTCTGAGCCTCAGTTTCCTCCCCCTCTGAAGATTCATCATCGCATGGTTCATATTCACTATGAGACTCGCTCTCCCCTGTAGATTCTTTATTGAGCCTGGTGAGCGTATCGCTTGTATTTTGAGTTCCTCTGTCTTCAGTCACCTCACTCACTTCTGTTGTCTCTAGAGTTTCAGGTTGAGTGAATTGCCCATTCAAATCCAACATAATCATTGGTTCATTCTCTTTACAAACATCTTGATTGAAGAAAACCACATCCCTCTTTGTGTCTACACAATTCCTCTCAGAAAAATAAACCCGGTAGCCCTTCACATATTCACCATAGCCAACCATTATGGCCTTCTCCCCTTTTGTGTCCCACTTCCTCCGCTTCTCCTTTGGAATGTGTACATACACAGGGCAACCAAACACCTTTAATTGATTAATGTCGTAGTTTTTGTTTGTGCACATTTCATAGGGTGATTTTCCCTCTCTGCCTTTTCCTGTCCTGTTTAACACAAAAGCAGCTGTATTTACTGCTTCAGCCCACAGTTTCTTAGGCAGATCTTTAGCATGTAACATAGTCCTTGCGGCTTCGATAAGTGTTCGATTTTCCCTTTCAGCCTTCCCGTTTTGTTCCGGTGTATAAGTTACAGTAGTTTCATGAATTATTCCTCTTTTCGAACACATTTCTATCACTTCCTTGTTTATGAATTCTAATCCATTGTCAGTCCTTAAAGTCTTAACTTTATTCCCAGTGACATTCTCCGCCTTATTGAGAAAATCCTCCAGACAGTGTTTAATCTCATGTTTTGCTTTGACAAAATAAACAGTCCTGAAGTTGGAAAAGTCATCCTTCAAAACAATAAAGTATTTGGAACCGCCGATCGATTCTTCTTCCATCGGTCCACATGTATCCGCATGTATTATCTCACACGTCCTGGTGGTTACGCTGTCACTTTTCTTAAATGGTAACCGGTGAATCTTTCCCTTCAAGCAGCTTTCACATTGAGGAACTGAAGACTGTTTTATTTCAATGTTATTCTTGTTTAATACTTTCTTCACGTAATCAAAGTGTTGGTGAGCCAGCTTTTCATGCCACTCGTTCAAATCATCTGTAGATACCTTTGCAACACTTGCAACTTCACATTTGAAACGAAAATCCAAGTAATATGAGTTCTCAATTCTTTTTCCAATTGCACAAACAACGCCATTTTTGAGAAATTTGCACGAGCTGTCATCTGTCATTATGACATATCCCCGGTCAGCGGCGCGGTTCACAGAGAATAAATTAGTCTTTAGGTCAGGAACGAACAACACATTGTCTATTGTCGAGTCAATCCATTCATTTCCGTTATTGACTAGCACCGCCATCTGTCCATATCCTAACACACTAATGGCCGCACCGTTACCGACTATTACCGATTTTTGTGAAACACTTTGAAATGATGAGAACAATGAACGATCGCGGCACATATGCTCACTTGCTCCAGAGTCAATTAGCCACTTTGATTCTTCGTATTGTTTATGCACTGAGTCCGACACAATAAACGCATTACTCATCTTCTTGTTGTCCTTTGACCTTTTAAAACGACACTGTGCTTTGTAATGTCCGATTTTTCCGCAGTAAACACTTATTATCGTTCACCTTTTTCTCACTATCTCTATTACTTGGGCAATCTGTTTGAAAATGTCCCGATTTACCGCATTTATAACACTTAAAGTTTCTTTTAGCTACAAACGCTGATGAGGGCGGTGTACTATCCTTTTCTTTCAGCCTCTCCTCCTCGATAAGCAGCCTAGCCACTAGATTATCAAAAGTCTGTTTGTCTTCTGGAGCTGATTCCCAGGCCGAAACAAAGTGTTTATACTCGCTCGGTAAACTCATTAACACTTTAGTTATAGCGAACTTATCTGAGACTTCCTCGCCCAACTGCTTTAGTTGATTTTGAATTTCCTGTATCTTAGACAAAAATACAGACATTTCAGTTCCTTTTTCATATTTAAACTGGAAAAATCGCTGTTGGATAATGTGTATACTTGTTTCAGATTTCTGCTGGTATATACTGAGAAGCTTCTTCCACATTTCAAATGCAGTTGTACATGTGACAAGATGTAGCATTACATCTTCAGACATCCTTGTCACTAGAAGTGTTTGAGCTTTCGCGTCCTTCGTCTCCCAAGCATTTCGATCAGTAGCATTCTCAGGTTTCACAGTTAGTCCTTCTACAATATCCAGCCAACCCTGACCCCTCAAAAGTACGGTCATTTGGAATTTCCATATATTCCAGTTTCGAGCTCCTTCCAGTTTCATGACATTACTCGCGATATTTATTGGATTTGCTTCCATGGCGCTGTCCTTCCTTGCTATTTATCAAGAGCAAGTAATTCCTTCTCGACGAAAATTTTATTGCCACGTTCAGGTCTAACCTCACTTTTCGCCGATATAAAAAATAACGCTCGATGTTATCACTGATTCTACTTTACTTTACTAACAGGTATGCGCTTCTGGGCCCATAACCTGTACAAACTAATGAAATGAAAACTGTTTTTTATGTTGTAATAATGTTGTTTTTATTTAGGTTATCCGTTTGCTTGCACGTTACATGAGAGAAGAAGGAAGAAAAAAAAAATGTTTTACCAACCGTAACAAAAAACAGTTTACCAACTTAATATTATAATTTGTGTTGCCATATTATTCTAACAAAATAAATAAGAATCGAACGACATCAAAATCCTTATTTTAAACACTGTCTTAATCATACTAATATTATTAATAAGAAAGTGTATATGTCTGTTGCTTTGTTTGTATGTCTTTCACGGCAAAACGGAGCGACGAATTGACGTAATTTTTTCATATTATGGCTCTACCCAAAGATATCTGGCCAATGACAATTAACTTATTGAGAATAAGTGGGAAGTAAAAAGTCGAAGTCAATAAAAGTCACAATCACACAATAAAACGTCGGTGTTTTACGTTTTATCGACCTACGGATTTTGGCGATACCACTCTAAACACAATTGCTGGTTTCAAGACTCTATTAGGTCCAAGCAAGTTGTCCGTGACAACTCACTCAACACACAATAGCAGTGTTAAAAACGATACAATTCAACGATTCTTATTATCAGGATCACTTTGTCCCATTTTTTAATCCCGATGTTATTTTTAAGTGGAGATAGCTGAAGGGATGGAGAATGACATAGTCACTTTGTGGCAAACTGAATCGCCACGCGAGCGAAGCTGCGGGCGACCGCTAGTAAGTATTTATTTATTTAATACATATTACAGATTACAATGATTGAGAAGTACATTATTATTCGTTCGTCGGTTTTTATCTAGATTATAATAAAAAAAAAGTGTATTTCAACACAGTAGTACAAAAAATTAAACACTATATAATTATTATATAACTAGTAAATTTGTATTAGGTACTCAGTAGGCATGCCCACTAGACCCAGAACCGGAGCAGTATTAAAAGACGCATTATCAGGGTACTAAATAAATACAGACAAGTGCTACAAATCACTTAGACTTACATTAAAACAGCGCCATCCATTCTGAGCGAGAATAGTCGCGGCACTAACGGCGCTTTTATGAGACTCCCAATGAATTTTTATAACACGCTCCGGAACGACCACTAGTGCGGCGAGTGCGGGACTAAATCCCGGGCTAATCCCGGGATCGAGGTACTACGCTGTTTAGCCGAGGATGGGGAAGTTCTTATTATGTTATCGCTCGATTTAAAAATAACTATAACCTAACCTTTCTCGATTGGCGTTAAAAGTTTTTATTGTGTAAAGCAAATTGCTTTGTTGCTCGTAGTGTGTTATCGTAGCGCACTAAAAGGTTTACCGTAAAATATACAGTGGTTAGTAAGTCTCGCCTTAAAGCGACGGTTGGGCAAAAGTTTTTGGGTTCGATCACTAGGTTTGGTCAAAATTGCAACTAATTCAAACGGTAAGAAATTATTTGTGTCAGTGAGTCTGGAAATGGGTGATCTTGTTCCCCCATGCCTCGGTAAGCATACTGAGCCGTAAGTCTTACGCCCGATCCCTCTCCAGTCGCGTCACACTGGTATCCCATCGGAGTATCAAGTATTAGAGAGAGTCGTATAATTTCAAAAGCGCATACAAGTTGCATGGAAGATTTCTGAGAGTGAAGTGCACTCGCAGTTGGCTGGTTTTTTGATATTAAACCTTGTCTATCGAAGTAAAATTGAACTATTTCCGTGAGCCTAAAATGTATTACGCACGTATACTTTCTACCTACAATCTGCATGTTTCCATAGTCATTACTTTTTCAGATACAGCCTTCTACTACCGAATAGATTTTATTTAGTATTATAGAGTTTTTGTGTAGGGTTAAATTGGTCAAAAAAAGACTCTATTTAATTTCTAACTGTTGTTGATAAATGGCAATGCGCTATTAACTCAGTATATACATGTAAACCAACTTTAAAAATGCGATACAAAAGTACTGACCCTTGAAATATTAAAAGCCTAAACGTTTCCTTTCATTCCTTTTTTAACATAAAAGGCCCATTTATCATCCGGGGTTCCTTCAGATTTGCAGCATTGCCGTGTTGGAATTGTTACCTCCCCCGTCGCGTGAATTAAACAATGCACGCGTCTAAGCAATGTCGACTACAGGTTGGCTCAAACAGTTTCTAAAACGTGTAATCATGATTCAGTTGGTTTTTTTTAAATGTTTGTTTCCTTTTAAATCACTCTTTTATTCATACACTAGTAGCTCACCCTCACTTGTTTTCGGGACATTAGTTCAACTTTCTACCAATAGATGGGTGCTGATTACATTGCACAAGCGTTTCGTGTTTTCGTATTACCTATAAGCGTTGCCGTTGTCTGTAGGATTAATCTCAGCATAAATAATATAGATGAGGAGGAATACCTGATTCCTCAAACCCAATAATAACATGCGAAAACTCCCATCGGCCCTCATTTTAACAAAATTGATTCTGTTATTCGTCCCCATCGTTAATTCTTACCATTGTCATTTTATCCCGACCTTATTATTTCTTGATCAAAACCATTATTCCAACGAGGTTTTCACTTGGTAGACTTTGGTGATCCAATTTGGCGAACCTGCCAATCAAATTTAAGCTTTGTTGGGGGAAGGGAGGTGTCATAATGGGGGTAAGCCGACTGTTTCGTGGCGAATTGGCCGAATCGGAAAATTGTTAGGTAAATATTGTTTTGGACGTTTTTCGGGAAAATGGCCATCGTGAAAATTAAGCCAAGTATAGAAGTCAACAAATGTATAATATTTATTATCAATATAATTTAGTTTGAAATATCCTAGAGTTGTTCGCGACCTAAACAGAATATCCCTTTAAGGTGACGGGTAGGGCACACTATCGACGCTAATAGATTTTGATTTTTAACTATGAAATCGGATCTATTTTAACCAATTTGGGGTTACAATCTCTCGGCAAACACTTATACTATTATTAAATAACCATGCAAAAATGTTAGGTCCGTTTTTGTACGGGAAACATTGACGCGACTGAAGCGGCCACTTTTGGCTGTAATCCAAAATTCGAGTGCAAAAGCAGACCAAACAGTTAACTATAAGTATTAAATAAATAGGTAGTATAAGTGTTTGCCGAGAGGTTGTATCCCCGAAACTGTTTAAAATAGATCAGGCTTAGTAGCTAAAAAGTAAAATCGATTGGCGTCGCTAGTGTGCCCTACCCCTCTTTGTCACTTTAATATGGGCGAGACTTTACTTCGCTGATACGCACAGAAACATAGCATTTTGTCCTACGTACTAGCCAACGGCCGTTGTTTAGGCGAGGCACTTTAGCCTCACTATGTTTTACGCACAAGATTTTTAGGCGTTATAATTCTGCTTATGGCGACATAATTCGCGAAATTAGCGCCGCCACTTGATTTATATTAATTGTGGCGATTAAGAGATTTTAAAAATGTACTTAAAAAAAAAACGAAAATCATTATTTATTGCTATGGACCTATGAATGTTGTCTGCAATAAAGAAATTTGAAAATTTGAATTTGAAATAACAAATATTTACGACCCACCTATGTAATATTTTTTCTTACAAGTAACAATGTCTCTTTTCGCAACAATCAATATAAATCACTTGACGGCGCTTGTCGATACTAGCGGTATCACGTGTCACCTTGGAACTAAACGCGGCGGTACTTTGCCTTATGTCTGGATTAAAATCTCGAACATTTTGTGTGTCAATGTGACCCCAGCTCGGTAAGAAATATTCTGGTATTTAAAATTGCCCACTGATCCGAGTTAACTTTAAATCAACAGTAATCACACTTTAACCGTGCTTGCTATTGTTGTTAGCATGGTTAAAGCGTGAAAAGTTGGTGAACTCCCTAATTAAATTAAATTAAATATTCTTAATTTCAGACCATAGATCCATATTTGTGTTAGTAAGATTACTTAATATCTATTGTTAAGCCATTGGTCTCGTTTTTTTGTATGTATCCATTATCCTACCATGATCAGAGACCCTTCGAGCGGTTGAAGCAAACTTGAAACAACTATATCAGCCGACACTGATAAGAAGTAAAGATAGAACTAGTCACTACCGGGCTTGCGGAATAAAATAAATATAAAATAACAGGAAAACCAGTCAAAACTCTTGGCCAGCATAAGTCCTGGTTTTGTCGCGCTCCCGGGAGAGGCAGGGATGGGTATGCCGGTACCCGGCTTAGGTAAATCTGTAGTTAATATTGCGGGGAAAATGCTAAGGGTGGGTGCGACGCCCACTTTTTAATATTAGAAAATATAAAATGTTTATACGTGTTCCTCAAAAAAGGCATCTTGTCGCCACGTGGAAGAACCACGCTTCGTCATGAATGGCGCTCGACCGAGTGATACCACAGCCTCACTGGAAACCGGCGTGAAGCAGCACTGTGCTGTGTTTCGCACAATTTTTTTTTAGTTACCTTATTCTAAGTCCCCTAGAGGGCGCTGTAGTTAATTTAACGCGACGTCAATTCGCCCATAACTAGAAAACAATGACACCTTAATTGTTCAAACTTCTAATGAACACCTCATTTGTTCAAATATGATAACTAGTTTAGAAGTTATGAGGGAACAGATGAACAACACACATAAATAGTAAAGTAAAGTATCAGCCCGTAAACTGTCCCACTGCAGAGCAAAGGCCTCCATCATAGAAATCAAATTATCGCTTCTATGATGGGATTAGGCATAATCACCACGCTTGCCAAATGCGGATTGGTGATCACAAACCCGAGCTATGTCCGAAAAATTCGAAAGATAAATAAAAACTTTTTATTTGCTAGAAACACAGTTGAGATAGAGTTCTTTACAAATTATCTTGGGTACATACTTTTCGCTCGACCCGGGAATTAAACCACTAGACCAACAGGGCGTCCTCATACATACATACATAATATCCTCCAACTGATTTCGGCTAAGCCGGTCAATCTCAACGATCAGCCACGTACGCAAGATATATTACAGTGCTCAAGTGTGTGCGCAAACACAAGTGCACTCTCTATTCCCTAGCCCACATAACCCGATGGGACACCAGTGTGTCACGACCGGAGAGGGATCGGGTGCAGGACCTACGGCTTAGCGTGCTCTCCGAGGCATGGGGGTACAAGACCGCCAAATTCCAGACTCCGCGCTGAGACTGAGAATTTCTTAACAGAAAAACTCAGGTACAAATTTTGGCCCGACCCAAGGATCGAACCCGGGACCTCAAGCGCAGCCGTCGCTTTAAAATGCGACGCACTACTCACTGCGCCAACGAGGCAGTCATACATACATACAGGTCAAAATCATAACCCTCCTTTTTGCTTCGCCGTAGTCGGGTAAAAAATTGACTTCTGGTGACGTAGACCAAGAGCTGACGTCAAAAAATCAACATTATACCCGCAATGTGTTACACGTGCCCGGGTAGTAAGTTTGGGCTTTAAAAATGCATGTCCTCTTAATAAGTTACGTGACTTGGCCCGGTCCAACCTCGACTGTATTATTCAGGCGCAAAAGCGTTGGGGCTGGCTTGCGAAGAGATCTGATTTAGAATAGCCTTAAGTTTGATGTGTGGCATCAACATCATCATAGTATAATAACGCAAAATGTAAAATAGTTCTCACTAAGTGGCTAAAAGCAAAGAGCTATTACGTGTTGCCTATATTCTACGTGTTGGCTTCGGCTCCACGCACGCCTCCCAAAAATTCGGGAAATAATTGCCCGAGATTATGGATCTAACGACAAACTTTATAATCATCATCATCAGCCCATTTAAGTCCCCACTGCTGGGGCACGGGCCTCCCTCAATCACATGAGGGGTAATTGCCATACTCACCACGCTTGGCAGACGGGTTGGCGAGGGTTTTAATATAAATGCAGAGTTTTCCTTCTCTGGGTGCTGATGATCATGCCAGCAGCTTTACCTTAGTCACCTTTTACGACACCTCGGTAAGAGTGAGGGTGGCCTATTCTACTCTGCCGGGGACCACACGGCACTACGTTACGTTATAATAAATAATAAAAAATAAATATAATTATTGTCTGTTACATACTTATATGCCGGGGGATATGATATATAAATATATATTATAATACTAATATAGTCGGTAAGCATTACTAATCAATGAGTAATTGTTACTCAAATCAAAATTGAATTTGAATTGAATTGAATAGAAAAAAATTCAATAACCAACTGTTTACCATTTATGATAAATTATAACATTTATAACTTATATTATATATTTTTATGAGATCGTGAGACACAAGCATGGACACCTTGAGCTGAAGGAGAAGCGTACCAGCCGGCCTTGTTAAGGAGTGCACTCTTCCTGAAGGTACCTAATAGTATAAATATGATAGCGTGTGTGTCAGTGTTGGCATTTTACCAACATTAATAGGGCTTACCACCCGAATGCACAAAAGCTGACAACCCGAAATTAGATTTCTCATGTTGTCAATTAGCTTTATTGTTGTGACACTCAAAGAGATAGTTTATTTATTAGAACAGTAGCGATTTGACCCTTTAGACCAATGGCCGTGTTTAAATACTATCCAATGTGCAGTTCAACTTATGTCGCGAATGCATTTACAAATGACAGGTAGCTTTTCTGTTGAAATTAGCACCCCATGGCGCATTTACATTCATTAAATCGAAGTGTTTGTATAAAAGAAGAGTTGCAAGTATAGATAAGTAGGGATCTAACCTAAAGTGCAATAATTACTTAGTCATACTTAATGTGTCTAAATAACATCAAAATATAGATCTATGGCCGTGTGGTGCCGGGCAGAGTAGAATATGCCACCCTCACTCTTACCGAGGTGTCGTAAAAGGCGACTAAGGTAAAGCTGCTGGCATGATCATCAGCACCCAGAGAAGGAAAACTCTGCATTTATATCAAAACCCTCGCCAACCCGTCTGCCAAGCGTGGTGAGTATGGCAATTACCTCATGTGATTGAGGGAGGCCCGTGCCCCAGCAGTGGGGACTTAAAAGGGCTGACGATGACAATGACGATGATGGATCTATAAATGGATTGTAAAGCTGGTAAGATTAAGGTGGCGCCAATATCAACAATTTCATGTTATAAAAGAATCATCGGAATAGCAAGCTTAAGTGGCAGCGGGCTGTCTATATTAGCCGCAGAACCGACAACCGATGGGGTAAACGGAGTTCTAGAGTGGAGACCACGTCTTGGCAAAGGTAATGTAGGGCGCCCTCTGGATAGGTGGGGGACGATCTGCGCAGGATGGCTGGCAAGAGCTGGATGCTGAAAAGCCATGGATAGATCACGGTGGCGAACAATTAGGAGAGGCCTACGTCCAGCAGTGGACTGCAATAGGTGGATGATGAAAAGAAGCATCTCAACCAGCTGTCAATTTTCTAATTATTATATTTTGATAAATTCAAACAGTCGGTCTGTGTGTTTGTCCGTCTTTCACGGCAAAACGGAGCGAGGGATTGAAGTGAATTTTTTAAATGAATACAGTTGAAGAGATGAAGAGTGGCATACGCTACTATTTTGTCACTTTCACTTATGTATATTTACTAAAAAGTAAACTATCAGCCTACATAAATGTCCTACTGCAGGGCAAAAGCCTCCATTACAATAATCTTGTCATCGCTACCGAGAGACGAAAGTCAAGTCAAGACGAAAGTCTTCAATGCGTGTGTGGTGCCAGTGATGACATACGGAACCGAAACATGGCCGCTTACATTGTGCCGATTAAGAAGGCTCAAAGTCACCCAAAAGCAATGGAGAGGGCTATGTTCGGAGTCTCCTTGCATGATCGTATTAGAAATGATGAGATCCTAAACTAAGGTCACAGACACAGCCCAAAGGATTGCATGCCTCAAGTGGCAATGGGCAGGGCACATAGCAAGGAGAACAGACGGCCGTTGGGGCGGAAAGGTTCTCGAGTGGGGGCCACGTACAGGAAGTCGCAGCCGTGGCGCCCCTACAAGGTGGACCGACGATTTGGTGATGGTCAGAATCCATTAAATGCGGGCGGCACAGGACCGATCTTTGTGGAGAACATTGGGGACTATCTCTATCTCCAGCAGTGGTCGTCTATTGGCTGGATTGGCTGAAGCTTAATAACCACTAATTATTTAATTTTTTGTAAGGTTCTAACTCTGTGGTCTAAATAAAATGGTTGAAACGAAAAACTCACGCACCTCGTAATTTTCAAGACCAACCAAAAACCAACTTTGGGTTACTAAGCGTCGTCATATCGTACATGTAACTATTTATTCGCCCTGAAAACATCTGTACCGATGTAATACCCTGTAACATTGGGCAAAGATTATCCTTTTCGCTTGAGCAAAATCCTGTGGTTTCGAGGAAAATCGAAGTAATGTCGCTTAGCAACGCCTGGTTGCGCGGTCACTACGCTCCGAGACAACCTTCGTAAGCGGTTTCATGAATGTTGGGAACGTCTCAAAGCGAATTTATATTAAGGTGATGGGTAGGGCACACTAGCGACGCCAATCGATTTTAATTTTTAGATAGATAGATAGATATACTTTATTGCACAAAATACATAACTTAAGTACTAGGCATTACAGAAATTTTGTGTACAATTTCGGCGGTCCTATCGCTGCTATTATTATTAGCTACTAAACCGGATCTATTTTAAACAATTTCGGGGTTACAGTCTCTCGGCAAACACCTATACTATTTATTTAATACTTATAGTTAACTGTTTGGTCTGCTTTTGCACTATAATTTTGGATTACCGCCAAAACTGGCCGCTTTTGGCGTGAATTAATTTTTTTGCGTACAATTTGTGAATGGTTATTTAATAAATAGCATAAGTGTTTGCCGAGAGATTGTAACCCCGAAATAGTTTAAAATAGGTCCAGGTTAGAAGCTAAAAAATAAAATCAATTGGCGTCGCTAGGATGCCATATCCGTCACCTAAAGTAAGACAAAACTAGCGCCGCCAGTAGATTTATATCATCTGTGGCATTTTTTTTACGTGATAGTTGGCAGACGGGCAGACGGACGGAGCACCTGATGGTAAGCAATTACCGCCGCTGCCACCCTTAAACCCCCTATTCCCCAAATTGTCATAGTCAATGACTATAGTCATTTATTCACCCAATTTGGAACTATGGTATATAATAAATCATACATTTTTAGAGCAGTTGTTTATGCTAGGTTACAAACTAACCTTTACAAGGCATTAGTGAAAATATTAAAATTAATTATTTATACAAACTAAAATCAATAAAGTAATATAAAACATTCCAATAAAAGGACCAATGACTTAACTGGCGTTAGGGAGTACAGGGGTACGAGACCGCTAAGTTCCAGACAGAAACTGATAATTATTTTAACTAAAAAACTCTGATACATATTAGTCATAGCTGACAGGCAAATCAAACGTTGCATTAAAGTACGACCCACTGGCTTCTGTCCTACCGACGCAGTTTATACCATCGTAGTATATTCTAAAGTAGCATTTACTATAGTAGTATATACGTGGTCGCTTACAATGTGCCTATTAAGGAAGCTCAAAGTCACCCAGAGAGCAATGGAGAGGGTTACGCTCGGAGTCTCTTTGCGTCATCGTATCAGAAATGATGAGATTCGCAGGAGAACTAAGATCACAGACATAGCCCAAAGGATTGCATGCCTCAAGTGGCAATAGGCAGGGCACATAGCGAGGAGAACAGACGGCCGTTGGAGCGGAAAGGTCCTGTAGTGAAGGCCGCGTACAGGAAGTCGCAGCCGTGGCAGGCCCCCCACAAGGTGGTGTGTGGAGAATATTGGGGGAGGCCCATGTCCAGCAGTGGACATCTATTTGCTGAAATGATGATCATGATGAGTATATACTATACAACCATACTTAAATTGTCTAAGCAACCATACTATAATATAAAATTTGCTGCTACATTCTCAATAAATCCCGGTGCACCCACTAATAAATTCATAATGCAAATCGCACTCACATCACAACGACGGCAAGTTTAATAAAAGCCAGAAAGTGAATACAGTATATAAGTGCTTGGCAGTGAGCCTTTTATGGACACCCGCTACATCAGTGGAGTCACAAGTGCGCTGCCAACCTGTCCACTCCTTTCCTCAAGATTACGATTGGTATGAGGACATAGACAGGCAACACATGTCGATGCGCAGGGTGGCGCAGTCGCGAAATACCTAACATAAATAACGTGTGTGTTGACGCACAAAACGCACATGTGACCTATGAAACGGGTCCGCTAATGCACCCGAGTCCTTACGCATTGATATAAAGTGAGCTGACTTTATGCAGCTGCTCTAGAACGAACAGCCGCTGAGGCATAAACAGGTTTTTTTCTTGGAAGTGGCCTTTTATGGCAAGGTTAGTGTAAGATGCGCTTGGGCTAAGTGGAATGATGCAAGATGGCTGGCAGGAGCTGAATGTAAGTAGTCAAGGATCAATAAACGTGACAAATATTTTAAAAGTCTATGTCCTACATATACTGGACTGTCCCACTGCAGAACAAAGGCCTCCATCATAGAAATCAAGTTATCGCTACTATGAAGGGATTAGGCTTAATCACCACGCTTGCCAAATGCGGATTGGTGATCACAAACCCGAGCTATGTTCGAAAACTTCGAAACATACTTTTCGCTCGACCCGGGAATCGAACCCAGGATCCCGAGATCACGCCCCGGTTTTTAAACCACAAGACCAACAGGGCCTTAGTGGACTGTAATAGCCTGATAATAATGTTGCTAACTGCAAAACGGAATTATGAGACTCTCCATTTTTGAGTTATTGAAGTAAACTTCTTTATACCGTCGCCAATGGACTTTCAACACATCATTTCAAGACTTTCAAGACATCACAAATGCGTTGTCAGCTCTTATAGGAGGAATAAGCTCTTTTCTTAAAGAGTACCAGGTCGTATCTGTGATTTATAAACGGTATTCGTCGCTAACCAGTCATAGCTAACCATTTCAATCGATCAACATCTACTAATTCTGATAAACAATTTTAGACATAGATAAATACTCTTTATTGCACAAATTTTTTGATGGTCACTGGTAAATACAATCTTGGCGGTCATATTACAAAAGATGATTTGCTGTAGTTTCTCGCACTGTGGTCCACCATGTTGATGCATTTTCATTTGAGACTTCCACGTACGCTGTGAATGCGCCTTTGGGAGCACGTATTATTGTTTAGTTTTATTAAAGTCTTCAAACGGAATATTTTTATTCAATTTTCTTAGAAAATTTGAACTGTAGTATAAAACTGTTTGGCCGCGCGAATTCCTTGAACCGATGTGTGTGAACATTGGGAAAAGCCTACGTATGTGCAGCAGGAGGTATCTATTGATGAACCAATCATCATCATCAGCCCATTTAAGTCCCCACTGCTGGGCACGGGCCTCCCTCAATCACATAAGGGGTAATTGCCATACTCACCACGCTTGGCAGACGGGTTGGCGAGGGTTTAGATATAAAAGCAGAGTTTTCCTTCTCTGGGTGCTGATGATCATGCCAGCAGCTTTACCTTAGTCGCCTTTTACGACACCTCGGTAAGAGTGAGGGTGGCCTATTCTACTCTGCCGGGGACCACACGGCCAATATGATGATAAAAATGTTGAAGCTACTCTCTTCACCTTTTTTAAAACCTAGTAACGCCGGTTTCTAAAATGGGTCCAGGATCTGACAAAACTGCCCTGGATTGGGCCTCCGGTACCCTCACTCACGCAGCGAAACAAAGCACAGTACTGCCTCACGCTGGTTTTCTAGGAGGCCGTGGTATCACTCCGGTTGAGCCGGCCCATTCATGCCGAAGCGTGGCTCTCCAAAACATTATTGTAACATTTCAATCGTAACTCAGCTTTCAGTAAGGGGTTTCTAAAAACCCTATGGGGGAAAGGGGATTTAATAGTTTGCATCACACTCCGCTGGTGTTTTGAGTGTCCATATGATCATGTGATCTGTCTGTTCGTCTGCTTCCGATTAAGTAAAAACGCGTTTTTTTATTCGTTAACACTGGATTTTTAGCTATTTTCTAGAAATAAGTTAATGCAAGCCAGCTAATGGCAAAGGACCATGGAGAGAAAAAAATGCTGGGCATCAGACTCCAAGATCGAGTCCGGAAATCTGAAATCCGGCGCAGTACTAAAGTCCAAGATGTCGGATCTCGAGTGATGGAACTAAGAATTGGGAAGAACACTTGGCTAGGTTCGGTGATGGAAGTTGGAGTAAAGTCCTGACCGAATGGTGTCCTAGAACTGGCAGACGAAATCCGGGTCGTCCAGTGTCACGATGGATCGATGACATCACCAAAATCGTGAGGAATACATGGACCTGTGCCGTTCATCAGCCCGGGTATATTGGTATAAGGGAAAGAAGGCATATACTCTGTAGTGGGTACTACCAACCTGATGATGATGATGAAGCCAGGGATATTTATAGGGATAGGAGGCAGATGGTAAGCGATGGTAAGCGACTACCGCCGCCCATGAACACTTGCAACACCAGAGGAGTCACAAGTGTACTGCCGACCTTTTAAAAAAGGAATACGCTCTTTTCTTGAAGGTTTGCAGGTCGTATCTGTCCGGAAATACCGTAGGCGATAGTTCATTCCATAGTTTTATTTGCTGGTTAACTATTTTTTTTCATTGGAAACAGCGTTTCGTTTTTGACGAGTGAATGAGGGTATCGATATATGGCCCCATCGGGCCATAAAAGGGTTGGCAACGCAATTATGATTCCGTTGGTGTTATGGCACAGTAGATATATACGCTAACGCAGTATGGACACTACGAACAAACGCTCGAATGACGCACGCACACAGACGCACACTTTACACGGATTCTAAGGTCCAATCGGAGTACAATCGCAGGTACTAAATTCAGGGTTGTCGGTTTTTCTCGATTGCCGCTTACTTTAGTTTGGTAGAGAAAATAAGTAGATACATTATGTAATCTTATAAAAAAAAGTTTCGTTTTAAAGTTAAATATTTTAGTCCAAATTGACTTTAATTAAAATTATTTACGAGTTACAATCACAATTACATTTTGGGCGGTCGAAGAGGGGGAATTTTTTATATGACCTCCCATATGGTGGATGGTGGGACCTCACTGTGTCTAGGTCCGAGCGATCGTTTTCCGAGTAATGAAACAAAACATTATGAAAAGAATGTGTAATTTTGTGTATCTTTTCGTAGCTTTTTGCAACTTTAGCCATCATTTCGTGTACCTTTGTGCACAAATTATGTATGCTAGTATTTTGCTTATTTCTTAAGAAATATCATTAGTTCTAATTTCACACCATCACCACAAGATGGTCCTTGTTGCACCTAGGACCCCGCGATCACGGTCCGGTACTCAAACCAGTAGACCAACAAGATGATTTTGGGGTGGTGGGGCTTGTGAGGATTTTGTTATGGGGCGATTAATGTTTTAAACTTCATGCTAATATGGAAAGGTAAGAATAATATTTTACGAAAATAAGAGGACAACCCTACACACTAGGTAACTTTCTGTCAAAGATGGCGGAGTGTCGATACTGCTTTAGCGTATTTATCCACTGTGGTTATGGTGGGTTTATTATGTATGCTTCGTCCGCCATAAGTCACATAAAACAGAACTTTTCTATCATAACCATGTTTTTTTTTATGTGATAGATGGCCCACGAGCACACGGATCACCTGATGGTAAGCGGATGCCGCCGCCCATGCATACTGTGGAGTCACAAGTGCCTGCCAACCTTTAAACCCCCCTTTTCCCCCGCTGCTTTAGCCGGTATTCTGTAAGGCCGTGGTATTGCTCCGGTCGCGCCGGCCCATTCATGCCGAAGCGTGGCTCGTCCATGGAAATGTTTAAGAATTACTCAACACCGACTAATAGGCCAATATTAGAGATTTTGTATGAATTTATTATTATATTCTGTACCTACCTATGTACAGTTACGTAGAAAATCATTGGTTGGATATCCTCTCCAGCACTATACCCTAACAATATGAAACGGGAAGCTCGGATTAGTGCTTAAGTACACACTATGTTCCTGAACATACACTGCGCAAGAACAAGAATGTTCGACCTCGCTAGTTGCAGTTTAGTTCTGGTTACTTAGTTCATCTGAACTATCTTATCTAAATAAAATATTGAGTTAGGATTTTCGAGGTATCTCTGAACCTACGAGAATTTACGAAGAGGATTTGGAACTCTGACAAACAAATGAATCCGAATTCCAATCCTAGCTGGGGAGGTTAGCAGCGCACTTATGACTGCAGTGGTGTTTTCAATGGGGTGTCATTGGACGGCAGAAATCGCTTACCATCGACTAAACATGCGTAAATTACTACCTAGGTATGCTTGTTTTATTTATATGTTTAATGTAAATAAAGATTTTTTGTATTTTTATATACATACTTCTTTGATACCCATAACACAAGTGCTTAAGACATTTTACATAAGCTATTTATATTCATCATCATCATCATCAGCCCATTTAAGTCCCCACTGCTGGGGCACGGGCCTCCCTCAATCACATGAGGGGTAATTGCCATACTCACCACGCTTGGCAGTCGGGTTGGCGAGGGTTTTGATATAAATGCAGAGTTTTCCTTCTCTGGGTGCTGATGATAATGCCAGCAGCTTTACCTAAGTCGCCTTTTACGACACCTCGGTAAGAGTGAGGGTGGCCTATTCTACTCTGCCGGGGACCACACGGCCAATTACATTACATACACATTATACATAAGTACTTATACATAGTTTTAAATTACTTAAATGTATGACTGATTTGTAAGTGTTGTGTTCAAGCTTATGCAAATATGTAAATAATTTTATTTTTTTTTACTTTAGAATCAGGTTGGTTCGATGCGATGTCCTTATTTATTTACTTTAGTAATTATTTTCACCTGTCTCAGCCTCAACCTTATTTCTTACATTTCGTCTTAAATTAGAGTGCCTAAATCTGGGCAGCGGCAGAGGGATCCCGAGTTACTTATCTCGGGCCGTGATCAAAATTTCAAGCGAAATATTAACATAGTGTTGCTATGTTATCGATAGTTTATCTATCGAAAGATAAATGGAACATGAATAGAATAAACGTTTTTGACAGTATTCCAGTATTTCATATAGTATTAGTTGTGTTTTTTTTTTGTTATTTGTGATCAATTCGAGTATTTAAAAAATGACAGTATTTAAAATTAATTATTTTAATAATTGTAATATTTCACAACATCACATATATTGATCTGACTCCGATATAGGTAGCTGAAACACCTGAGTGTCGGATATCAGAACTAACAGTAAAATTACAAATAAATACATTTATTTACTTTTGAAACTACATACTTTAATACATAGAAAACACACTTAGATATTATGTTCATTGTTTTATGATTTGTAAATACTATGGTCAAAATTAAGTTTCCTTACCTGATATCTACCTGAATATTTTTATAAAATAAATGTAAACAAGGAATTAAGTCTGCACTAACATTATATCAGTCTTGTAAACTGGTGGTTTAATTTGAAGCCGTCCTGTATGGAACGAGAAAATACCTGCCGCATCCAAACGAAGGAGACACACAGTGCGTGTGACAGAGAGGGAAACTACGATTCGGTAGTAACGTCTGCTTTAAATTAGGCCCTCTGTTTCTTGCAAGGGAAATCGACTCGACAGTTTAAAACTATTTTTTTTACTATGTTCACCTATATCTGTGATAATAACTATTAAAACATATTGTTATTGAGAATAGTATCAAACATTTCTGTGAAAAAAAAACACCTTCAAAAACCACGAACTAAAAAGTGTAAAATATTCCATGCTTTTTAGTATATAATTTTTTGGCAGCAGTCGATAACTGGCGGAGAAATCAGTGATCATACCTACATAAAAAAACATATACTTACAGTCGAACATAAAACCTCGTCCTTTTTTGAAGTCGGTAAAAAAGTTAAAAACTTAATTGATAAGTTATCAAAATAATCGTTTATTTGAAAATTAGTCTTTATGTACATACAACACTAGATATTTTATTACAGAAACCGAATATAAATCTCCGTTCGTACAAGACCTAATTTCTTTGGCAGGGAGACTTAATAAACGTGACAGAATCCAAATTTCTTATTTGAGTTTTAATTTAAATGAAAAAAAGGAATAGAATATTCAGTAGATAGGTCAGAAAAAGTTATTTTTTTTTATGTGAGTTTGACTTCGATGATAATTCAAATAACTTTTTTATGAGATACAGGGCACACGGATCACCTGATGGTAGATTTTCTATGCACATGGACACCTGCAATACCATCGGGAAGTCTACACGTGTGCTATCGGCCTTTTAGCCCTTTACCAGGCAACTAGACATCATTTATTTCACTTGGTTTTCAACTTATCTCAACAGCACAAAGTTCAAAATCTGGTGGTCTCGTATGATTATTTGCCTGGTTAAACTTATGGTTAAACTGGTTAAAATATTTTTTTTTCACTTAACCAGGCACTGGATCATACGGAACCACCAGATTTTGAACTTTGTGCAGTTGAGTTAAGGTTGAAACCCTAATGAAATAAATGATGTCCTAGTTGCCTGGTAAAGGGTTATAGTCACATTGTACCGTAAATACGAACGAACTATCGTTTGCAGTATTCGGTAACGGTATCGGTTGCGGTATTCGGAAACTTTCTGTCTCGTGCGACAAAAGTACAGTTTTGTCGCACGAGACAGAAAGTTTCGGACAGAAATTTCATTTCATTTCATGTTCTCAGACTTGATGACTGTGTTAAAAGAGCTTTAGATGTAAATTATTAGCTCATCGCTCATTTGACTGCCCCGGCAGCGCAGTGGTTACACTTTAAAGCGACGGCTGTGCAAGAGGTCCTGCTTTCGATCAGTCCCGGGGTTGAGCCATAAATTTGTACCTATGTCTTCGGTAAGAAATTCTTAAACTCAGCCCGGAGTCTGGAAGTCGGCGGTCATGTACACCCGTGCCTCGGAAAGCACGTCCTGCGCCCAATCCCTCTCCAGTCGTGTCACGCTGGTGTCCCATCGGCATATGAGGGTAAGAGAATAGAGAATGCACATGTGTTTGCGCGCACATTTGATCACTATAATATGTACATACATACGTAGCTGATCGTTAGAGATTGGCCGCAGTAGGCCGGTAGCCGTTGGAGGATATTATTAGCTCATCAATAAAAGACTGTAACTTGACTTGACTGAGACTGGCTTTTTTCACGTTGAACACGCTGGCGCGATAAACTCCTGAGGGTTGAGAAGGTTCTCCCTTATATTGTTCTTGGCTCATAATACAGGGTATGCATTTGAGATTCGGTCTTCAGTGTGAATGTGTAGCATATTTTTTTATTATCTGTGTGAAAAGAACGCTTCTAGTAATTATTTTAGAACCCTTAAAGTTAAGACGCCACCTGTTGGTGGCCTCACAATTCCTTTTTTTTAGTCAGTTTACTGAGTCCTACTGCTGGGTAAAGATCTCCCTCAGTCTCGGCATTGCTCCCTATCCTTATGTCTTTAAGTGCTTGCCATTCTTGAACATACGCATTGAAACCGTTACACCTAATTTTTTGGCCTACCGCGCAGTCGGCGTCCAACGATTGGTTGCCACTGGGTGACGTTTTTTATACATATTTCAACCGCCAAACTTTTATTTTAAAGGCACATTTATGAAAAAGGCTTTTGAAGTCACCGTTTTTCCTTAGTAAAACATAATCCCCTTACCCACCATCTCCGTTCTATCTTCGCAAGAATTAGAAACAGATAAAAGTTTCTGTTTCCAACTTCATACATTTGAAAAGTGCCAGTGCCAGACTGATTTGATCCGGCGTGATAAGTCACCGACATCGCTCGCGGACTGGCAGGCGAGCGATAACGGTAATGGGTTCGATGTCCGGGCTAGGGATTACGAAGCAAATGCCACTCGAGTCATTTGATACAATACCGCTCGAGAACACTCAAACCCGAAAGCCACAAGCGCATATGTGACTCCACTGATGTAACGCGGGCAACGGCGATCCAACCAACCAGCTCCCAAATTCTCAGCTGATTCAAAGTTGATTCTCGTGCTCGTGACATTTATTATCATACGACATATCACTACAACATAGTTTTTTTGTATGGTTTTCAGCTGAAATCCACCATGTTTTCAAAATATCACGAGCCTGAGAATTGGGCGTCAGGTCATCCGTTTGCTCGCCTACCGAATCACCTATCACATAAAAAGGCATGATTTGTTCCTTTAAATCATTCATGAGTGTATCATATTCACTGATAAGATCACACACATTAAAATATTAAATGAACCTAGTAATCTTTTTTTATGCGATAGGTGGCATACGAGCTGATGAATCACCTGATAGTAAGGGATTGTCGCCGCTCATAGACACTCTAAATACATAATGATGTCACAAGTGCGCTGCTAACCTTTTAACTTCCCTTTCCCGTTGATTGAAAACAGTGCTGGATCCGGGGAAAGTCACCCCGGTTTTCTTTGCCGTAGCATAACATAACTCCGATTGAGCCGGTCCATTATGCCGAAGCAACCTCTATAGGAAAGGTAGTCAATGTTACTTGAGTAATTGCAGCACTCAATTCGTCCCATCACTAGTCCGGTTTCACTCTTGAAGGAGAGAACTTTAACTTAAAGTAGTGACGTATAATTCGCCGATCCATTCGGCTGAACGATAACATCTTTGTCGGGACTTGGCTGGTACGTGTTTGCATAAAGTCTCGGCGTTTGTGGGGAGCGTGCATTTTAGATTTACGTGTTGTCCGTGTTATACTTTATGAGGTTCTTATGAGTATATGGACCCTTGCTTGTCGAAAGGTATAATTTTGGCACACACATTTTACCATTTTGGGAGCGTCTCTTGCGCAAAGTATTAAGTTTAGAAAAAATATATATTAGAAACATCAACATCATTTTTAAAGACCTATCCATCAAACCCATATGGTGTCAAACCCATCTGGTTTGACACGTATGGGTTTGATGAAAAGAAAATAGTTTCAGTTCTAAGTGGACCCCCAAAAAATTTTTTTTTCCTATTTTTGTGTAAAAATCGTAATGCGGTTAACAAAATACATACTATATTTACTAATTTTCAATAATAAAGTTCTTATATCTTTACAAAAAGCTGGTGTGGACCGCAGATATGAGCAAGTATCCCAAAAGATCGTGCACTCACGTCCTTGTCACTGCCAAGCACCGCACTGTCGCGTTTCGTGGATCCTTTAGGTTCGCGTCGAGTAAACCTTGGAACAGCCTTCCACCACCTGTGCGTGACCTGGAAACGTTGCACTCTTTTAAACATCTTTATAAAAAATATTTAATTGCAGAACAAAAGTGTGGAAACGTACCTCCGGGGTATTCACGGGGCTCCTGGGAGGTTGTATCCTGGCGCTGAGGATTATCATCGAAACCTGGGTAGCAGCGAGGGTTGATTGACTGTCTGCGTGACTGATATACGTAATCGCATATATTGCTGTTGGGCGCACGCGCTGGTCAGGTCGCCCGTCAATACGCTTCTCCCGTGCAGTAGGTTATGTCATGTACGATATTCACTCTGCATTGAACCAAAACATATCACAATCTCGCCCATTTTATATCATCACTTATAGATTATAATAGGTACTCTTTAGTCATACATAACCCAAGTAAAAGAAATAGGGTATATGACTAAGCTCAAGATTTTACAAAATATAAATATTTTATCAAAATATAGGTCAATATGTGCCAATGGCAAAAATTCTCAATTAAAAATAAACGTCTGGCCTGTTTTATGGTCATTCAAAGATTCATGGGCAAGTCCATTTTAAAAGTATGAAATTTTTAAAAAATAATTATACCATTGAATAATCCATACAATTTGCACCAACTATTATAATAGAACCATTGACATAAACGAAACATTTGATATAGCTACCATACAAAATTCAAATGAAATGCATACAAAATACTCTAGTGTGACGTCACATCTTAGTAGCCATTTGTATGGAGCGTTTTGGGTTTGCCCAAAATAATGTGATTTTAAAGTTGTGATATCTCAGGTAGTTTAAATGAGAATCAAGTGATTCTTTCAACGATGTTTCTATCATTGAGAGGTCTTTTGATTGCAGTAATAAAAAAAAAATAGTCATATACCGTATTCCATTCCATGCTGTTGTACGTGGCAAATATGACGTAACGAACGGAACGGATGCATTCCGCTTGTGTCTCGCGGCTCGCGCACAGATAAACCACGCCGGTTCAACCGAGTTCGCAGAGCGGCGCTTCCACACGTTGTGTGCGCGAAACGTCATTTTATTATATTTATGTACTACATATTATGCCTTCAGTACCATTATGTATCTAATTTTTGTTTATTATACCTACACATTTCTATTTATTTTCATTACTATGTGCTGCTTCGTTTTTATTTTATACACTTGTGGATTATTATTTTAAGATAAGATAATTGTTTATTGTTTATTAGGCATCTTAAATTTTCTTCCTGTTATGTACTAATATTGATTTTGTATTTATTATTATTATTTTTCCTTGTTTTGTCCTTCTTCTTTCTTCCTATTGTATGTTATGTATGTGTGCACGTACGTCACCCAAGGCTCTGCCTGAAAACCAGCGCTGCAGCGGCTCCGGCCACTGCAGCAAATGCTGAGGTTGGGCCTTGTTGGCTACAGTATTTGTCATACTTTATTTATGTCACTCATGTTTGATTTGTGTTCTGTGGCCAATAAAGAAATCTTTATCTTTATCTTTATCTTTATCTTTATAGTTTCATACGGACGGACGGACGGACGGACAGATGGACAGATGGACAGATGGACAGACGGACAGACGGACAGACGGACAGATGGACAGATGGACAGATGGACAGACGGACAGACGGACAGACGGACAGACGGACAGACGGACAGACGGACAGACGGACAGACGGACAGACGGACAGATGGACAGATGGACAGATGGACAGACAGACAGACAGACAGACGGACAGACGGACATGACGAATCTATAAGGGTTACTTTTTTTGCCATATGGCTACGAAACCATAAAAATCATAGACTAAATTCTATGAGAAAAATATAACTATGTAGAAATGATGATATACGTAATGCGTAAGACAAAACAAAAGGTACACGTATAGGTATGTGTAGAAAATCCCGAGTTTCGATTACAGGTTAGGTAATTTCAGAAACGAACTTTTCTGACTTGTGTCTTGCGGCTGCACTCAGAAACGTCATTTAAGCTAATGTTCATTAACTTTAGAATCGGAAGTCTTTATGCGTATCTAAATAAGTGTCAATATTTTTTTTAGTAGCCAACTAAGTTAATCAGCGACATTGAGTGTTTCAGCAAGAGTCCTAAGATTGCGTATATATCTTAGGAGACTCTTTCAGCTTTCATAACTAGAATTCATATTAGCGGGTATGTCATGAAAAAAAATCCGTGGGAAAGTATTTCGCAATGAATAGGCTGGCTCGACCGTAGTGATACCACGGCCTCTATGAAAACCGATGTGAATCAGTGCTAACACTGTGTTTCCCCGAGCAAAAGGAGCTAAAAGGTTGGCAGTGCACTTGTGACTCCAGTAGTGTTGTTCCGTTTCATAGGGTGATTTGCCACTTATAGCATATAAAAATGTCCTGTTTGAGACTAACTGATCATTGTGAATTTTTTGGCGAATTTTATTAGCAATACGAGCACCATCAAACGAATATTCATCATAGTATTTCCAGGCAGCTAAGACGAAGCCTAAGCAATTTACTTTACCCTTTTTTAGCATACAAAAGACCAGCTCAAATTCTCGTCTCTAGTCTGAGATATTGCCTATCGAGGTAGGGAGCCTAGTTCTTTGTCAATAAAGCTACGGCGAAGGCACTCTGTCTGCGCGCGGAGTGGAGACGCAATACATCACGCGGGCTCGGGCTGTCTCTTCGTTTGTATGCAGCCCGGATCGTAGCCGCCACAGTGGAGTTAGCGAAGTCGTAACGAACATAACCGTATGTGATGCGAAGGACTTCAAAATAAACTCGCTCATTCGTTTGAGAAGCAGAAGACGTCAAATATCATTTTAAACTTTCGCTCTGCATTAGACTAATGGATAAAACCGGGACTCAATGTGATCGTGTTTAATTAAATAAATGTATTGTATTGAAAATTGACTCCATTCATCCAGAGACCTGAAATGCCTCAACTGTGTCCTATTGAGAGGCGTGTCATACTTTAAAAGTTAGTATCCCCCATCACCCAGATCGTATGGATGACCCAGATTGAGTTTCATGAATACATAACAAATAATATTCACAGCTTGGCGTTTCGACCGCGTACAGCACCCGTTGTAAAAGCCGTTAAAAGA
>CM032467.1:15664444-15712953 GCA_019059595.1 Marasmia exigua | reverse complement strand
ATAAATGCGACGGAAACACCACCCAACTTTGCGATCAAAGCTCATAACTCTCTCTGTGACAAGGAAACTAACTGTGATTGTGAACAGCTAGTAGTGACTGACAGTCATAAATACCTAGGAGTAATAGTTGACCAGAACCTAAGTTGGCGTTCGCATATCATAGCACTTAGCAAACGAATTAGGAAACTTCTGCCCATATTTAGAAACCTTCGGGAAGCGGCGGACTCTAAACTTATAAAAAATATTTATTTTGCACTCTGTCAGTCACTACTGACATACTGTATCACGGTGTGGGGTGGAGCTGCTATCACTCCTCTCCTAGAATTGGAGAGAGCTCAAAGGGCGATAATTAAAGTAATGACTAGTAGGCCACGAAGATATTCCACAAAAAAACTTTATGAGGAAACTCAACTTCTTTCAGTTCGGCAACTGTTTATACTAAACTCTGTCATGCGCCACCACAGACAAGTAAAGCCCACTCACCTAAATAAGCAGCGCAAAAGACGCGTCCGTACTCCCGTTCCTTCATTCAACACATGGTTTGCTAGACGACAATCATATTGGACTGGCCCTTACCTATACAGATATTTCAACGACTTGTTTGATATCGCTAACCTTAATAATAATTCATTGAAATCACTTTTGAAGAAAACTTTATCGTCACTAGACTATATTAAAACAGAAAGTGTCTGTAAATACAACTAAAAATTAAATAAAAATAAAATTAAAATGTCATTATCTGGCGTTAAATAAAATAATATGTAAAAAAAAAATATTAAGCTTATTCAAATAAAATAATTGTAAAATATAAGAAAAAAAAAAAGTAATCATAATGGTAATTTAACTGGTGCAGTATTCATTGTATTCCATTAAAGCGAAGACCCACAAATACAGTTATACACAGGCTCCATATGCCCACGGAACTACTATACTTCACTCCCCGTTCACTTAACATATTACATCCCTCCCGATGCCCCGCTACAGCGCGACACGGGCAAACTCACTGCGCGCCATTCACTTGGACCACACGCCTATGCCTACTATTAACAAACGGCTCGCGGGGCACGGGTAAATCAAATGTACCCTCGCACTTATTTATATTCGTGTTTCTGGTGGATATGTGTAGCTCTGTTTTGGTGCTTGTGTTGACTAATGTTCTGATTGAATTAACTTATAAAAAGAACTTGTAATGGTGCGGGGTGGAGGATCGACGACCTGAGACACAGGACTAGTCCTAGTTCAGGTGTCGGTCCGCCATAATCTTAAAGTAATGGCATATTGTAGTAAAATAGTAATAGTAATGTAAGTAAATAACTATATTAGATATTAAATTTACCTAAGTTACCATATTTTGTACTATGTAAGAATTACAATAAGCCTAGAATTGTGTAAGATTATGGTGAGAAATAAAGTATTATTATTATTATTATTATTATCTGCGCAGGATGGTTGGCAAGAGCTGGATGTGAAAAGCCATGGATAGATCACGGTGGCGAACAATTGGAGAGGCCTACGTCCAGCAGTGGACTGCGATAGGTGGATGATGAAAAGAAGCATCTCGACCAGCTGTCAATTTTCTAATTATTATATTTTGATAAATTCAAACAGTCGGTCTGTGTGTTTGTCCGTCTTTCACGGCAAAACGGAGCGACGGATTGAAGTGATTTTTTAAATGAATACAGTTGAAGAGATGAAGAGTGGCATACGCTATATTTTGTCACTTTCACTTGTGTATATTTTTGATAAAAAGTAAACTATCAGCCTACATAAATATCCTACTGCAGGGCAAAAGCCTCCATTACAATAATCTTGTCATCGCTACCGAGAGACGAAAGTCAAGTCAAGACGAAAGTCTTCAATGCGTGTGTGGTGCCAGTGATGACATACGGAACCGAAACATGGCCGCTTACATTGTGCCGATTAAGAAGGCTCAAAGTCACACAAAAAGCAATGGAGAGGGCTATGTTCGGAGTCTCCTTGCATGATCGTATTAGAAATGATGAGATCCTAAACTAAGGTCACAGACACAGCCCAAAGGATTGCATGCCTCAAGTGGCAATGGGCAGGGCACATAGCAAGGAGAACAGACGGCCGTTGGGGCGGAAAGGTTCTCGAGTGGGGGCCACGTACAGGAAGTCGCAGCCGTGGCGCCCCTACAAGGTGGACCGACGATTTGGTGATGGTCAGAATCCATTAAATGCGGGCGGCACAGGACCGATCTTTGTGGAGAACATTGGGGCTATCTCTATCTCCAGCAGTGGTCGTCTATTGGCTGAAGCTTAATAACCACTAATTATTTAATTTTTTGTAAGGTTCTAACTCTGTGGTCTAAATAAAATGGTTGAAACGAAAAACTCACGCACCTCGTAATTTTCAAGACCAACCAAAAACCAACTTTGGGTTACTAAGCGTCGTCATATCGTACATGTAACTATTTATTCGCCTGAAAACATCTGTACCGATGTAATACCCTGTAACATTGGGCAAAGATTATCCTTTTCGCTTGAGCAAAATCCTGTGGTTTCGAGGAAAATCGAAGTAATGTCGCTTAGCAACGCCTGGTTGCGCGGTCACTACGCTCCGAGACAACCTTCGTAAGCGGTTTCATGAATGTTGGGAACGTCTCAAAGCGAATTTATATTAAGGTGATGGGTAGGGCACACTAGCGACGCCAATCGATTTTAATTTTTAGATAGATAGATATACTTTATTCCACAAAATACATAACTTAAGTACTAGGCATTACAGAAATTTCGTGTACAATTTCGGCGGTCTTATCGCTGCTATTATTATTAGCTACTAAACCAGATCTATTTTAAACAATCTCGGCAAACACCTATACTATTTATTTAATACTTATAGTTAACTGTTTGGTCTGCTTTTGCACTCGAATTTTGGATTACCGCCAAATTTGGCCGCTTTTGGCGTGGATCAATTTTTTTGCGTACAAAAACGGACCCAGCATTTGTGAATGGTTATTTAATAAATAGCAGAAGTGTTTGCCGAGGGTTTAAAATAGATCCAGGTTAGTAGCTAAAAAATAAAATCAATTGGCGTCGCTAGGGTGCCCTACCCGTCACCTTAAGTAAGACAAAACTAGCGCCGCCAGTAGATTTATATCGACTGTGGCGTTTTTTTTACGTGATAATTGGCAGACGGGCAGACGGACGGAGCACCTGATGGTAAGCAATTACCGTCGCTGCCACCCTTAAACCCCCTATTCCCCAAATTGTCATAGTCAATGACTATAGTCATTTATTCACCCAATTTGGAACTATGGTATATAATAATCATACATTTTTAGAGCAGTTGTTTATGCTAGGTTACAAACTAACCTTTACAAGGCATTAGTGAAAATATTAAAATTAATTATTTATACAAACTAAAATCAATAAAGTAATATAAAACAATCCAATAAAAGGACCGATGACTTAACTGGCGTTAGGGAGTACATGGTTACGAGACCGCTAAGTTCCAGACATTAGACAGAAACTGATAATTATTTTAACTAAAAAACTCTGATACATATTAGTCATAGCTGACAGGCAAATCAAACGTTGCATTAAAGTACGACCCACTGGCTTCTGTCCTACCGACGCAGTTTATACCATCGTAGTATATTCTAAAGTAGCATTTACTATAGTAGTATATACGTGGTCGCTTACAATGTGCCTATTAAGGAAGCTCAAAGTCACCCAGAGAGCAATGGAGAGGGTTACGCTCGGAGTCTCTTTGCGTCATCGTATCAGAAATGATGAGATTCGCAGGAGAACTAAGATCACAGACATAGCCCAAAGGATTGCATGCCTCAAGTGGCAATAGGCAGGGCACATAGCGAGGAGAACAGACGGCCGTTGGAGCGGAAAGGTCCTGTAGTGAAGGCCGCGTACAGGAAGTCGCAGCCGTGGCAGGCCCCCCACAAGGTGGTGTGTGGAGAATATTGGGGGAGGCCCATGTCCAGCAGTGGACATCTATTTGCTGAAATGATGATCATGATGAGTATATAAGTAGGTGTTTTTTGGGCATTTCACTTCACTTGATTTTTTTCGAAATCGCTCTCTGCGTTCGCTCAGTCGCAAAAAATCAAGTTAAGTGAAATTGCCCAAAAAACAGATAGATAAGTGTTAATTTAAAATGCGGTTACGTTAGATCTTAAGGTCATTCTATTGTGACTAATACACCGCTGCAGACACGTTATAAACAATATAATGAAGTTGGTCAAACAAAAAGAATCGCTTAAATTAGAATGCATCTGTCCTGCGTCATCTAAAGAGCCAAAACGACACGGAAATTTGTTACCTAATACAATACGTTGTATTGTTTGTGGTCCGTCTAATAGTGGAAAAACCAATTTAGTGATAAGTTTATTATTACATAAAAATGGTCCAAGATTTCGTAACCTATATGTGTATTCAAAATCTTTGTATCAACCTAAATATTTATATCTTGAGAAGGTTTTGGACATGGTTCCTGGAACATCATTTAATAAATACAATCATAATGGTGAAATATTGAGTCCACATGATGCTTTACCTGATTCGATCATCATTTTCGACGACGTTGCTTGTGAGAATCAAAACAACATTAGAGATTATTTCGCCATGGGACGCCATAAAAATATAGATTGCTTCTATATCAATCAAACTTATACAAAAGTTCCAAAACAACTTGTCAGAGACAATTCAAACCTCGTGGTTCTATTTAAGCAAGATGATGTTAACTTGAAGCACGTATATGAGGAGCATGTTGGTACTGATATGTCAGGGTCTCAATTTCGTGAGATGTGCTCTTCTGTTTGGAATAAACCCTTTAGCTATCTTGTTATTAATAAGGATTGTGACAAAAATAACGGATGCTACCGATTTAAGTTCGATACATTCATAGTAATAGATGAACATACATAAAGACCGCTGTGTTATTTTTTAATCACTCGTACTCACGATTTAGACCTGAGCGGAATACTTTGAAATGGAGAAAAATCTTAAAGAACAAATTGTAAAATCAGCAGCAGCTGTTAAAAGAAAAGTTGCGATGATAAAAGATGTTGAAAATACTAATAATAAAACATTAGAAACAATATTGAAACCTATTGTTGATCCACTTACATTATTAACAGATAAAAAAAAAAACTCTCAACTTAACAAAGATGAGCACTTTGAACCAGTGATGAAAAAGTTTAAAAATGATAATAATCAATCATTTGAAGACGAGAACCAGTCATTATTTGTCTCTGATGAAGATTACAATGAATCTATTAGTGAAGAAGATGAAGACGATGAACAAGAACAATACAACGATTACAACAAAACCCTTGTTGTATCACCGTCTGAAGACCACAACGTAAGCGTGGGATCATTCAAATCTGTACAGTCATCGCCAAGTCTTAAGAATCAATCACTGTCATGGTCAACATCGTCTGAAGTAATGAAAGATGTTCCGTTTGGAATCAGAAATGAGCGGGGTAAACTGTTACTAGGCAAAACCCGTGTTCATGACGACGGCGTTATTCTTAAAATAGGAACACTTACTGTTAAAAAAACGAATGGCTTGAATGAACTTCTTTTCAAAAAGAAACCAAATTTAGATGCTGTAACATATGATGATTTACAGAATTACAAGTTACTTCTTATACCGAAGAGGTACCAGGTACCTCTGAGGCTATGCTCTTTGGTAGCGATACTGAGGAGCATACTATCACTGCCGAAGCACCTGGGACTGATGGACCGGGTACTTCTAACGCGGAGTCGACCCCTCTGGGTGCAACGCACCAAAGGGACTCGTCGACCAAGGGGCCAGAGAGTAAACCCAGGGTTAAGCTCTCTGGAGCTGATAGGAAGCAAATCTATCGGCTCGTAGCGAAGGGTATGACCTTCGAGCAGGCGCTAGAACTGCGCATGAGTGAGAAGGCTAAGCAGAGGACCCAAGAGGAGGGGGAAACGAGGGAGCGGGCGACTAAGCGCCCTCTCAATACCTCGTCTACCTCGAATCAAGGCAATCCTACCAAGGCACCGAAGCTTGGCGAGCCTTCCACCTCGAAGCCTACTTTTAAGGAGGTTGCTGGGTCCGTCACGTGTGGCATCACAGACGCCCTGGGAAAAATGGACCAGGAGAGGGTCGAATTGCTTCAAGATGCTATCTTGAAGTGTATTGACACCTCAGATGATGGGGACGGTCCCAGCTTTATTGGATGCAAACCGCGCTCGGGTGGCATCCTTTTGGCGTGCGCAGATGAGGACTCGAAGGAGTGGCTCATCCGCAAACTGCCCAACATTAAACCCTGGGATGGGGCTAATCTCTCCGCTGTAAACGAAGAGGATATGCCCAAGCCTAGGTATGGCACGGCCTGGATACAGGAAGCCAAACACGACGCAGGTACCATCCTGCGGAGGTTGGCAAAACAAAACAAAGGTTTAGACCTCTCGAGTTGGAGGGTAGTCAACCGGAAGCCCGAAGCAAAAGGTCAAACAGTGACCTTTTCCTTCGACGAGGCGGCCTTGGAGACTATTCTTCAACGCGAGGGGCGTCTCTACCTTGACTTTGGCCTTATCCAGATAAGGGTCAAAGGGGGCAAGGTATCCGGGGACAAGAAGGAGGGGGCAAGCGTCGAGGTTCGTCCAAGTACCTCCAACTTGGTCTCGGGTACGGAACCCTCAAGAGGAGCAACTGGAGCCGACTCCAGCAGCACCACACCTCCACCCGTCCGGGGGACGCATGGAGTCTCGAGGGGCAACAGTCGTGTTGCAGGACCCTCGAGAGGCAGGAGCACCACTACCTGCCAACCATCTGCCCTAGACAGCAGAGGTCGTGGTCGTGGTGGTCGAACACGACCAGCAGGGGGACGCGGCAAGAGAGGCGTTGTGCGAAGGCCGGTAAATCTACCGACCCTAGCACAGGAGCACTCCAGCAGGAAAGCCGCAAGCAACCTGCTCAACAAAAACCACTAATCCCCCCCCCCCCCCCCCATCCCCGTAAGAAACAGACACAACCCACCTACACAAATATCCTCCTATCCCTTCCCTCCGAATTTAGAAACTTTCTCCCAACCCTTCCCTTCCCAATCCCCAAACCCAACAACATAATGATTAAGGTGATACAAGTAAACCTCCAGCACTCAAAGGCAGCCTCAGCTGCCCTTTGCCAAAGATTCCTCTCTGAGGACCTGGACATCGCCTTGATCCAAGAACCGTGGGTGAATAAAACCACAGTAATGGGGCTAAACTCGGCAGGTAAGATATTAAGTAACACCTGCGGAGCAAGGCCAAGAGCATGCATGCTCTTCAAGAGAGGCATAAATTACCTCCCGATCCCTTCTCTGTGTACAGATGATGCTGTTGCAGCGTATATAGACCTACCCGGGGGGAAAGGTGGGGAGACATTCATAGTCAGCTCCATGTACCTACCCGGTGAGGACCAGGATCCGGTGAACAAGGTGACGCCGGTAGTGGAATACTGTCTGGAGAGAGAAACCCAGCTGCTGGTGGGTACCGACTGCAACTCCCACCACACATCATGGGGCAGCTCCAACACGAACGCTAGAGGTGAGTTACTGTTTGACTACTTGCTCACTAATAATCAATTTGTTCTTAACGTGGGTAGTAAACCAACCTTTACCACACGTTCTAGGCAGGAAGTACTAGACATAACTTGGTGTTCAGGTAATCTCGCACACCGAGTGACCAATTGGCACGTCTCAGATGAGCCGTCCATGTCCGACCACACCCACATTAGGTACGACATACTATGCTCGGGAACAAAGGAACCGAACACCTACCGTGACCCCAAGGGAACAGACTGGGAGGGCTTTAGGAACTCCCTTAGGTTATACCTTGGAGATTTTAAATACATCAAAACTGTGGACCAAGTGGAAGCCGCAGCAGAGGACTTAGGCAAGAGCCTAATGAATGCGTATCTAGAAAATTGTCCTCTCAAGACCACTAAGAGCAACAGAAACACGCCTTGGTGGAACAAAAACCTGGAGCATCTGAGGCAAAAGGCCCGTGCCTTATTTAACAAGGCAAAAAAAGACAAGAACTGGGATGCTTACAGGAAGGCGTTAACACGTTTCAATAGGGAGCTCAGGAAAGCAAAAAGAAGATCCTGGCAAAAATTCTGCGGGTCAATCAAGGACACTGCCCAAGCTGCCAGGATCCACAAAATACTATCCAAGACACCTGAATCCCATCTAGGCCTGCTAAGGAAAGCGGATGGATCTTTCACAGAATCTCCGGAGGAAACACTGAGACTGCTTGCTCAAACGCACTTTCCGGAATCCGTGTACATTAATAACGAAAGAGAACTTCAGGTCAGTAAGTCTCCGGACAGGAGACCGAGGAATGAAGACTGGAGGAGAGCTTCCGTTATTTTTCGTCCCCAGCAGATAATTTGGGCCATTAGGAGTTTCAAGCCTTACAAATCTGGTGGGGTCGATGGTATCTTCCCGGCTTTGTTGCAGCGGGGCGAAGATATCATCATCTCTACGCTGATAAAATTATACCGTGCAAGCTTTGCTTGGAGTTATCTGCCATCAGCGTGGACTCGGGCGAGAGTCACTTACATTCCCAAGGGAGGGGACAAAGACAAATCGCAGCCCAAGTCCTACAGACCGATAAGTCTCACCTCATTCCTACTAAAAACGATGGAAAAGGTGTTGAACAGTCACATCAGGGCAACATACCTCGTTGAAAAACCCCTGAGTGCAAGACAACATGCCTACCAAACAGGCAAGTCCACGGAAACGGCACTTATTGACCTGGTGGACAGAATTGAGAAAGCCATAGAAGACAAAGAAATTGCACTCTGTGCCTTTCTTGACATCGAAGGGGCGTTTGACAACACCAACTTCGATGTTATAACACGTAGTATGGTGAATCGTGGAATCGACGACACCACCACCAGATGGATGGGATCCATGCTACAAAATCGGACTGCAACAACAACGTTGATGAATAAAACCCTACATTATAGAGTGACCAGAGGATGTCCACAGGGCGGAGTCCTATCACCCCTTCAATGGTCATTGGTTGTTGACAGTCTCATCTGCGAGCTCAATGAAGCCAGATTTCTGACTCAGGGTTACGCAGATGACATAGTAATAATGGTCATAGGAAAATGCCCTAGCACCATTTCCAATCTTATGCAAAGGGCCCTACGAATAGTAGAAAACTGGTGCACGAGACACGTGCTAACAGTCAATGCACGTAAGACGGTCTTAATCCCGTTTACCAAAAGAAGGATACTAGAGGCGCTACACACCCCAACACTTCTTGGTACGAAGCTATGCTTGTCCAACGAGGTCAAATATCTCGGAGTCTTTTTAGACCAAAAACTAACATGGAACAAGCATCTCGACTACATCACTAGAAAGGCAAAAATTGCGATGGGGGCAAGCAGTAGGTTGGTGGGGCTAAAATGGGGGCTACGGCCCATGGCCGCACTCTGGATTTATAAAACCATAGTGAGGCCGATCGTCACTTATGGCTGCTGTGTGTGGTATAAGAAGACGCACCAACTTAACTGCGTAGAGAACCTCAGCAAAGTTCAAAGAACTGCCTGCCTTATAGCCACTGGCGCGCTTTCGTCCTCTCCCTCTGCAGCACTGGATGCCCTCCTGAACATTCCACCTCTGCACATTCACGTGCAGATGGAAGCGAGGATGGCTATCACGAGAGCGAAAATCAGAGGGAGGACGAGATGGCATTCTAGGGTCATGAGAGGCCTCTACAATGAACTAATGAAAATTCCGGTCATGGATATGCCCTCTGACTCCATGGTCCGTGAACACCGCTTCGATAAGCGGTTTACAGTCTTGTTACCAAGTAGACAAGACTGGGAGGCTGGAACTCCCGGAAATGTTAAGCAGAATGACATCGTTTGGTATACAGATGGCTCCAGGAAGCAGGGCATATCTGGGGCGGGATTTTGTAATGATCGCTGCGGAATACGCAAATTCGCCAACCTGGGTCGCTATACCACAGTGTACCAAGCGGAAGTCTTCGCAATAATTGGCTGTGTCCAAGAGAGTCTACAAATGAATCTCCAGAATAAGAAGATATTCATCTTCTCAGATAGTCAAGCTGCCCTCAAGGCGTTAACATCCTGTGAACTTGACTCCAAACTCACTAGCGAGTGTGTCCTGCTCCTAAACCAGCTTGGCAATGCCAACATTGTAAATCTGATTTGGGTACCGGGACACTGCAATATCAGAGGCAACGAAGTCGCTGACGTGCTAGCAAAGGCCGGGGCAGAGAGCCCACTACTCGGACCGGAACCAATAAGTGGCGTTCCAGCATGCATGGTCAGGTTCGAGTTAAAAGAGTGGGAGAAAAAACAAAGCACTGAATTCTGGAAAAGACTACCTCGACTAGAACAGTCTAAGGCGTTGATACAGGCGTTCGATCAGAAACGAGCTGTAGAAATAACAAAACTGAGTAGAGGACATGTTAGGGCACTCACTCGGACCCTCACAGGGCACTGCAAATTAAATAAGCACCTGCACAACATGGGCCTTACAGATACCAAAATCTGCAGGTTCTGTCGCGAGGACGAGGAAACGATTATCCACGTCCTCGGCGAGTGCATAGCGCTGCACCGCTGCAGAAGCCGGCACCTGGGAGCACACATGATCTCAGCTGACGAGATCAAGAGCTCCCCCATCAGCTCCATTCTCGGGTTTATCCTGGAACTGGAGCTACATGAGGTGCTGTAATAGGTTACGGGGCTGCCACAATAGATCATCTACTGGTCGCAGTGGCCATGAGACGCAGGGCTCACCCCATTTCTATCAAATAATTATATCAGAATAATTACTTCTTATAGAAACCAATGCTCATCGACGTAATTGTGAACCATCCAAACCTATAAACAGCAACAAAGGATTTAAATATATGAATGTAATTAAACCTTTGTTCAAATTCTCTCGAAATCCAACTACAAGTGTAGAAAGTATTCCTCAAGGTAAAGGTATTTCTCTTTTAAAGACAGTAAAATCAAACACTGATTTAGTTTACTGGGATGATCCAAACGAGTTAGTCGAACGATTACAGTTACTACTTGCATCTTGGGAAGCGGGTAACACTGGTGTAAATAATGAAATAATTGCTATTATTTCGGAACTGCATGAAGCTGGTATCATAGATGTGGAACATATAAAGAAAAAACCAGGAAAATTGGGCAGTATTCTTTCCGTAGTCAACCCATCAAGACAGCAATGAATATAGACAAGTTCGGACATCATGTTCATAAGCGTTTACGATTGACAGAATACATTGAAAACTTCAATGAAACATTGGTGAAATCAGATACCGGACACTACGATTTAAAATCTTCTAAATTAAAAGGGCTATCATATCCAATCGAAGACGATGAAGCAGTAAACAAAGCTTATTTAGACAAAACCATTCAAGAATTACGAAATGAAATTGAAAAAGTGAAGCTCGAAGTAAAATTTCATTTGAAGAACTTGGAAACCGTTACAACAGAACATTTGAATAAATCATTTTACTCAAAGTCGGAAATAGACAATTTAATTCATGTAAAAATAAACAAAAATGAGCAAAAAGGCCATAATTGATGAACTTCACAAAGCAGTCAGAAGAAATTTTCCGCGTAGACGCACATTTATAAAAGGAATTGATGATCTCTGGCAAGCCGACCTCATAGATTTACAAAAATTTTCACATTTTAATAAAGGACACAACTACATATTAGTGGTGATAGATACTTTGTCAAAGTATGTATGGACAAGTCCCTTAAAATCTAAAAAAAAAAAATGTGTTGCTAACGCAATGCAGCAGATATTTAAAAATTCATCTAGAAAACCTAAACATTTACAAACAGATTTAGGCAAAGAGTTTTATAATGATATTTTCGGTCAACTGCTAAAAAAATATAATGTTAACCATTATTCTACTTACTCCATCAAAAAAGCTTCGATTGTAGAGCGAGTCATACGTACTCTAAAATCACACATCTTTAAACTTTTTAGTTTATACGGTTCCTATCGATGGCTGGGTAAATTACTAAATACTGTGATAGATAACTATAATAGCACTACTCATCGCATAACTAAATTTAAGCCCAATGACGTTAATAATACAAATGAAATGGTTGTATTGCGTAATATTAGCAAAGCGTATAGGAATCGAAAACACTTAAAACCTAAGTTTCTAGTAGGTAATCATGTACGTATTAGTAAATTTAAAGGAGACTTTTACAAAGGTTATACTCCCAACTGGTCTACTGAAATATTTACAGTAACAAAGGTGAATAATACAAATCCACCAACTTATCTTCTGGAAGATAAGAATAAACAGGTTATATTAGGGGCTTTTTATGAGTATGAATTACAAAAAACTAAATACCCAGATATTTACCTCATCGAAAAGATTATTAGAAGAAAGGGAGATAAATATTTTGTGAAATGGTTAGGTCTCAGCAATGAAGAGAACAGTTGGATAAACAAAAACGAGATAGTTTTGTAATATGAGATATTTTTGCAATATAAGTTTACTTTTAGACCAAATCTATTCATTCTAAACATATCAATGAAGGAGGGAAGTGGTATTATAGACAACGTAATAAACTATTTACCGTTCGAGCTACATTTACCTGGTTATCAATATTGTGGCCCCGGAACAAAGCTACAGAAACGTTTAAAAAGAGGTGATAGAGGTATAAATAAATTGGATAAGGCTTGTATGTTCCACGACATTGCTTACAACGATAACGATTCAAACGTTCGACGTGAGGCTGATATGAAACTTTTAAATATGGCTAAGAAACGATTAAACGCTAAAGATGCGAAAAAGGGTGAAAAGGTGGCATCGTGGATAGTAAAAAATGCTATGAAGGCAAAACTAAAGACAGGTGCCGGTACTCGCTCATTTATGGCAGCTGTGAAAAAAATTAAATCTCAAATAAAAAAGTTGAAATCAAAAGGCAGTTCCACAGCAATTAAATGCGCTTACGCCGCAGCCAAAAAAATATTTAAGAATAAAAAAGGCACTCGCTTGCCGCGCTGTATTCCTCTACCAAAATGTGGTGGACTGCTACCTTTAATCCCGATCTTTGCGGGGCTATCGGCTTTGGGTTCCTTGGCAGGAGGAGCAGCCGGTATAGCAAAAGCAGTGAACGACTCTAAGGCAGCTCAGAAAAGTCTTCAAGAGTCTGAACGTCATAACAGGATGATGGAAGCGGTTGCGGTTGGCAAAGGATTGTACATCAAACCTCATAAAAAAGGCGCAGGGTTATATTTGAACCCTTCAAAAAACTAGTTAAACGGCTGCCTAGACGTGCACTAACAGATTTAGATATATTAGAGCATGCTGCTGATATACCATATTTCCGCGGAGTATTTATGAGAAATACACTTCCATTAAAACCTCGAAAAATGGAATGTGCAGTACTAAACTTGGATAGCTCTGCTAATCCGGGGACACACTGGGTAGCCTACGTCAAACAAAATGATTACTGTGAATACTTTGATAGTTTTGGCGACTTAAAACCTCCATTAGAATTAATAAACTATTTAAAAAACATGACTATTAGTTATAATTTTGCACGGTATCAAAAGTTCGGTACTATGAATTGTGGTCATCTCTGTTTACATTTTTTAAAAAAATATTGGAAAAATCATTTAAATAAAGGACAAAGTAAATAATCTTTATCAGTATAATAATGTCTTTCACTGTGTCTATAACTGACAGAGACGCTTTTTCAATAACAAATTACTCTCCTACATTAGAATTAAGTGGAGAGTATGAGTGCGGTCTTCTGTATTTTTCTACATTCAACTCTATTCCTAATATAGATGAAAGAAACAATAAATTTTATTACGGTAATAATGGAGTAATAGAAATACCCGAAGGATCGTATGAATTACAAGATATTTGTGATTATCTTCAGTGCAACATCAAAAATGCTACATTGAAGTTAACTGCCAATAACAATACTTTAAAAACGTGTATTTTCTGTTCAGAAGATGTTGACTTTGATAAAACAGATTCGATTGGCAGGATTTTGGGTTTTGGTCTTGAAACGGTAAAAGCTAATATAAAAACCGAGTCTCCGTATCCTGTCAACATTCTACCAACGACAATAGTACGCATCGAATGTGATGTTGTAAGCGGATCGTTTGTGAATGGAAAAGCAAGTCATATAATTTATGAATTTGTGCCAAACGTACCACCTGGTTATCGAATTATTGAAATACCTAAGAACTTAATCTACTTTCCTGTCAATCAAAGTTCAATAACCGCTATCAGTATAAGATTGTTAGACGGAGAAAATAAACAAATTAACCTACGCGGTGAAGAGGTACAGCTGTATTTACACTTTAGAAGAAAATGTTAAATTTCAATAAAAACCTAGCGGTCTCTCGAAATCAAACCAGTTCCAAGAGGACATCGCATAAAAGAGCACCACTTTATACGAAAAAGAAGCTGACCAAACAAAATAAGACATTTTTGAAAATACTTGGATTGATAAAATGAACATTTTAAATATTGCACAATCTCCGTCACATGACAACAGCATTGAAAGTTTTGAATTTCATTCCTACAAGCCATATGTAACAAGTTTCAACAAGAATGATGAAATACGAATACCCATTAATCAACAAGATTTATACGTATTACCTGCGCTCAGCAGTTTGTATATCGAAGGCAGAGCCGATGTGTATAAACATAACAGTACTACAAAAGAAAAGGAAAGAGTATCAAATGTACATTTTGTCAACAATTTCGCTTTATTTTTATTTCAAGACATTCGTTATGAAATAAACGGTATTGAAATAGATAGAATCAAAAATGCGGGTATTACAACCACAATAAAATCGTATCTATCGTTAAATGATAGCGAGTCTAAATGTGCCAATGTTTGGGGTTGGTCCCCTCATGGTATATCCAATACTAATAATGGTGTATTTTCAGCCTCTATTCCATTAAATAAAGTATTAGGTTTCGCAGAAGATTATGAAAAAATCATTATAAATTGTAAACATGAATTAGTTCTTTTAAGAAGTAACACAAATCTTAACGCTTTGAAGTTAAGTGCTGGTGAAGTTGTTCAGGATATAATAATAAATAAAATAGTTTGGCGAGTCCCACATGTCAAAGTATCAGACCGCGAAAGAATTAATTTGCTAAAACATTTAGAAAGAGACCGAGCGATAACAGTTGCGTTTCGTAATTGGGACTTGTACGAATATCCATTGTTACCCAAAACCCGGAAACATACTTGGTCTATTAAAACTTCATCACAGATTGAAAAACCTCGAATGGTTGTGATTGCTTTACAAACAAATCGCAAACATAATGCCTCCATGTCAATGGCGGAATTCGATCATTGCTCTGTACGTGACGTTAGGGTTTTTCTAAATTCAACCTACTATCCATACGAAAGCCTAAATATCAGTTTCTCTGAAAACAAATATTCATTAATATACGAACAATATGCAAGATTTCAACAGTCTTATTACGGACGCCGAGCTGAACCGTTGCTGAGTTTTAAAGAATTTAAGGAGTTCGGCTGTCTTCTGCTCATCGATTGTTCCAGATCACAGGACAATTTAAAAAATTCTGTCGTCGATGTTCGTGTTGAAATAGACGCTGAAGCGGAGATACCCGATCAAACTTCCGCTTATTGTTTGATACTTAACGATTGCTTATTTGAATACAAGCCTTTAAGTAATATTGTGAAGAAATTATCATGAATAGCAAAACGGTTATTGTGGATCTGCAAGGCTTTAAAAATGAAAAAAATGATTTCATATTAAAAGAATTAGCAATTAGCACAAAAGAATATACTCAAACATTTTTAATAAAGCCTCCCTGTCCATTCTCGGCACTGACTATCGAGGAAAAGAAACGCGTACGGTGGATAGAAAGAAACAGAGGACTCCGATGGAGCGAAGGATACATTGACTATAGGGAATTTAAAAGGATTATAAAACCCTATTTTGATAAATGTAAAATCATAGTAAAAGGAGAAGAAAAAGTAAAATGGGTACGAGAAATATGTGATCATGAAAATGTGTTAGATATAAGCTCTAGGGATATACCTAATTTAGACACTTTAAGTAAATTATATTGTCAAGACGTTTTAATGTATAATTGTTTTAACCATAGCAACTACTGCGCTTTAAGAAATGTAATTTGTGTAAGAAAATGGATTATAGAAAATAAATTATCAACGTCTGTTTTCTAATAAAAAGTTTTTAAAAAGAATAATGTATTTTTTATTAAATGCCCAATTATCACCTACTCAAATAATTGATGACTAAAGGAAATGAAATTCATAACTACATCATAGTTATTTATTAAATTACGATAAAAACATGCAGTCAAAAAGCGGTATACAAATAATGTAAATAAGGAATTCCAATGATCTAGGTTAAGTTTTATAAATGCCACAGTAACTATGCAAAAACAAACAGTAAAGTATGAAGGAGTCAACATTGTTTATTCATTAATTACCAAATCACATAAGGTAACTTAAACTGCTAATAATAAAAACCATCTTAACAAAATGGAAATAATAAATAAATAGGACCAATTCGACAATCATAATCTGCTCCAACTACGCACATGAATACCTCATCCAGTCACGCGCATGCCTACATCGATGTATTTGCTGTAAAGTTTCTTATTTCATTTACGCTTACACTGCCATACGGGCTGACAACAAATATTCTACAGATATCACCTAGATACTACCTAAATATCAGTATCATAATAATTGCAGATATTTTAAAGTAATGTAATACTTTGATGTACTTATGCACGTCAAAATTGTATTGTATCTGTACGGTTTTTCAGTAAGTGAATTTGTTATTCTTATGAGTTATAAATGACTTTAACCATTAAAGGATAGGGTAAGCACATTAGCGCCGTCATTTGTTTTAAAATTCTAGCTATTAAACCGGATCAATTTTTAACAATTTCGAACCTCCGGCTCCTCGGAATATCCATTATACCAACTAACAATTATTCAATAAATTAAAAGTAGGTATGTGTTTTTCATCAGGCTGGAGGTTCTGTTTATTAGCTAACAATTTATATAATTTGTAGCACTAGTGGGCCATACCCATCGCCTTAAATTAATAATTATTAGATAAGTACATTGCATTACAGTTAATTTTGATTTAAATGTCTCTCTATAGACGTATCCGTGACAAGATATCCCACGCATAAAGTCTATTTGAGAAGTTTAATTTTAAGAAAAGTATAGATTGTAGCCTTAAAAACTAAGGCTATATCCACACAATTTCTTTGAAATTGTGTTCACCACCCCCTCCGTCTGATCCAATATCGGGTCTATAGGATCCGTCACCACATACTGGGCGGAGAGAAGGACGTCCTCGGACTCATCGTCCCAACCATCCTTCTCACAATCCACAATTTCAATCCGGATAATACGTCGGGCTCGAGAGCCCGACGTACTTTTCCTTATAAATGACACCGATGTTGGATCAGGGTGGGGACGGTGCTTGACACAAGATGTCCGCACTGGATTTACACGCTTTGCAGAACGGCGAGCGCGAGCTTTTATTATCTTCCTCTGCAGAGGCGCCTCTCCTAACTCCTCCGACCAAGGTGGGAATATTTGGGACCATCCTTCTAAGGGGTCCTGCGCATCCTGCAGAGGCGAAGGTGGGTACTGCTCGCCATCGCGTGTAGCTTTGGTAGTGTTCTGAAAAAAGAAAACAATAAGTTACCTCGTAATAAATGAATAAATGGACTGCACTCTCCAGACAAATAATGTATTCGTATTAAAATAACTTACCATGTTTTAAGATGATAATGTTATTAGATGGGTTGTTAACTTATTGCTGCGTGTCTCCAAAGCAAGTATCATTCTCATGCGCTTTAATGAAATATATACCACAAGTATTTGTACGTGTGAGTTTGTAAGTGAGTGGAATTAAAAGCTGACACAGTGCATTTTTTCTTCATGTGTACACGTAGGTCTGTGTGTGTTCATCAGAATACACGTGTCCAATAAAATAAACAAGTTCAGACATGATTTTGTGCTAAAACTGTATGTAAAATATGTTGTAGGTACATTCAGCTACACATCAGGTAACCACAATCTGTTAAATTTTCTTGATCGATATTGAACCAAACAGGTTTGACGTAAAGATGAGAATAGATTGAAGAAATTTAGAGATTTGTGTACATTGATGTGTACCTGTACTTTCTCTCTGTAATCTTGATAAAATCAGATCATATTAGAATGAAACAACGTTTTATATTTACGACATTAGGTATATTCATTTAAATAATAATTAATGTTATTAACATTTCAACATTTTGTCTTAAGTAGTCGAGTGCACAACTCTTTAAATTAGGTTTTCTATGTTATCATTTTAACAAAAACAATTTTTAAAAATGGCCACCTTATGACCTCATAAAAAAGTTAAATGTTTTATTTATCATCTTCAGTAAGAACACAAAATAAACAAAGTTATAGCTATATAAAACAAAGATACGATACGTACCTATTCACATAATATCTATCCCTACCCGGTATTTAAACGTAAGCGACACAATAATTAAAATAGAGTTTGCATAAAAAGGCGCTTACAATAAAAAAGTAGGAAAGGTTCGATATCTACTATCATGGTTGCCACTCAAATCTACAGTTTAACCTTAGTTTATGTCCCTAGATTACAGAAATTAATCTAATTTATTTTTTACATTATACATACTACGCTATTATCATAGAAAACACTGTGAAAACATACCAACATTTCTAAAAATAATATAAATCTTAAAAAATGCTATTCCGATGACCCCATGATAAGGTTGAAATTTTATTTTTTAATATGACGCGTTTGTCGTCATTAGACGACAAAGCTACTTTTTCCTGTTCTTGGGTAAATATTTCATGTTTAAGAGATTTAAATATAATATTTTTTTTTCGTAAAAAAATATTTTTATTTAATACCTTAAAGTAATCTTTAAAATGAACATTTTTCAAGACCGGTTTTTGTACCCCTTTTGCTTTTTTATATTCCTCTTTTTCTGTTTTAATGCTATACAACTTCGACCTTAGACCTACAAACTCAGATATTAAATTCCCGCCTAGTTCGTCCTTAAAAAGACCTGGCACTTTTTTATTTAAGCCTGGAATGTTGTAACTGTTATTTAAGGGGTAATTGCTGGTATCGAAATAAGGAAGGAAATGTATCTTTAAATCATTATAAAAATCTTTACTTTCGATTGAATAAAGAAAACTGTCAGTATCCGTATAGCAAAGTTTCAACTTTTCATTATAAAAAGGTTTCATAATAGAATAATGAAAATCAAACATATGACTTTTAGATATTTCCAAAACGGAAAAACCAATATATATAGGTTTATCCAAAGTTATTGTTTCAGGTTTCATTTGAACAGCTACAAAGTTTTCTGTAAAAATAGTAACACTGTGAAAATTAGGTCTAGATATCAATCGCTCAGCACAAATACTTTTCTTTGTTTTATTCTTATCATCATTCCATTTATTTACCAATTTCACATCAACCCTTTTCTCCGTATCTTCTAAAGTCTTCCCGAAAATACTATTATTCAAAAGTTTAAAAAAATCTTGTTCAAATGCTGATTTTGCTTTTTTTCTTAGTTCAGTATTCATATCTATGTACTGTTTTAAATAAGGACTCTGATTAAATTGAATTACTCTATGAATTTTTTTTAACAATAAACCATGTTTTAAACATGTCTGCAGGTGCGCATAATGGATGACATACAAAAATTTATCGTATAAATTTGGGATTAATTTACATGTTTTTGAACCCGGTGGAATAAACTTTTGCGCACAAAAAGGAAAGTCATTATGATTATCATGCAATTCTTCTGGATATTCTATGTCTACTTCTAGTATGTAACCAGTGTCTCCATTAATTGACACATTTTGAAAATCAATTCTGCTAATTTCATCATCATTTAATAACTTGAAATGTGAGTGAGGTAGATAAGCGCACATAGCAAAGCCGTAGAGATTATTACAGTCAATGTAAACTAAAAAGTTATCTCTTTTTGTCGGGTCATAAGAATTTAAATATTTGTTGTTAGCTTTTGAATACCTTGTTGAACATAAACAAATTCCGCCGCGAATACCTTTTTGAATCATTCGTAATATTTCCAAGTCATTAATTAATTCTAATTTAACGTCTGTTTTTAAAAGCATAGCATCAAAACTCAGACTGGGTGCTGTTATGTAAAAAGCGGGATCTAACTTGTAATTTGTTTTACAAGTTTGACGAAAACTTTCGAAGACGTCTGCTAGTAAAAGAACATCTGTTTTAAGATACAAATCGGTATATTCTCCAAGATTTGATAATTCAAAAGTTTGCCAAACTTTTGTTGCATGTTCGTAATCTTCTGACGAAATGTTACTATTATGCAGTTTACTAAAAAAACATTCCTGGGGAGGGAGCTCTTCCTCCTCATACGTGGTCCAAGTAGTTATGTATTCATAAGGATAAACTCCTTTGCGTCTCAATAAATTAAAATGCTTATTAGATGGATAAAACCGCGATAAATGACTAAAATCATTATTATTTAAATTTGCTGCTAGCTTCTCAAGGCTTGTGCCTAAAAATTTAAAAGAGTCCACAAAACGAACTGGTATGATGTCAGTACCATTTACTTGGAAATATTTTGTGAATGAAATATAATTTTCCTTAGTTTTTGCTATTACTTGAATTCTACCTGGCATTTCTCCTAATTCTCGTATAAAAAGATGACTATCATAACCGGCTAAGTTATGAAAAAAAATAGGTACAAATTTAGGCAGTCGATACTTCATATTACAATAAGAATGTGCTGCACCGCGATACCGTCCGGTAAGATGGCAGTGGTCTTTTACTTTATCATCAAATAATATTTTACCACATAGAAAACAGTTTTTTGCTTGAGAAAAATTTGTTCTGTCATAATCAGTTAACGTTATTGGCAACGGTGACTGCAAAATATTATAAATATTAGTTATGTCGGATATCAGATATTCAAAGAACTTTTCAATACAGGTAGGTCCGCGATAGGAGACAAATTTGTTGAGCGAACTGTCGTAAGAACAAACAATATAGTAAGCAAATGCAGCTGGTGTGTGTTTGTGCAATGATGCTGTGCAACTTGATTCTGAATTGCATTCAGTTGGCTCTAACAACGATTCAAAATCTGCGTACAAAACGAAGGGCATGTCTTGCATACGCTCGTAGTGGTCAAATTGTATTCGAGTTCCTTCATTGGGTAAAATCGTTGCCACACCACTACAAATGTGGGCATCAAGTTTATCGTTGTTGTCAAAAAAAATCATACAATCTTCACATAAATATACTTTCGAATGATGTTTAGTTAACTGCTTGCGAAGTAATTTAGATAAATCTTTAATAAGACAGTAATGTGTACGTTTTTCTTTTTCAAGGAAAAGCATGTTAACGTGATGTTCTTTTCGGCGTTCGCTTTTGTACAAAGGCCCAACAACGTTACAGTTCTTTTTAAGACCATAAATATTAATACTTATGCGAGGATTGTTTTTTTCAAAGATTTTTATATCCGAAAACCCAACTGGAAAAGAAAGGTTCTTAATATTAAGAACAGTTTTGAAGTGCGGATAAGAAGTCGTTCGATGAGCATTACTTTTAGCAGGAAAAAGTGATGCCATAACACACCATAAAAAGCAATATTTATCAGAATTTTTTATATTTATACACGCTCGTTTATGTTTTATGGTTTCAGGCAAATCTATAAAACTTGACGCTCTCAAAGGGTTGTATTTATTAATGTTTACTTCTAAATACAAACTTCGCAGATAAGCCCACCCACTATCTCTATCTTCAAAATTTTCAATTTTTTTACAAAGTAAATGAATGATATTTAAAAACGTCTCTTCAAAATCATAATTTTGATGCAAGTTTATATTTTCGGTTGCAAAAGATTTAATTGAAACAGAATCATTTTTATGCTGAAAAAATTCAGCAAATAACTCAAAGTTTACTTTGATGCTAGAATGCGCTTGCATTCGTGCCGAAAGCAAAAGACGGACGCGTGCGCGCAATCGCGATAAAAATTCAGCAGGATAGACCGACGAGTGCTCCTCGTCCTCGTCATCCCGACCGTTGTTACATTTAACGCGGTAAGAAGCGATGCGACTACGAAAAGCACTGTGTACTTTTTCTATACCATCGCTTTCAACAACTGAACTGTTATTTTTGTGCAAAATACTTTTCAAGTGAGCGGAAAAAACTTTGTTTCTAACAGATACGTCGCATACAGAACAAAAAGTGGTGTTTGACATTGTGGATATGCTTTCACTGTGCTAACAAAACAAGTTATTGAAATAAGTACGCAAATTTATACAAACTAAATTTGCGGAAGAAGGAGTCACTCTTCAAATATTCCCAGTTTATTTTTTTTTATTATTATTGCTGTAAAAAACTCCTTCTTCCGTAAATTTAGTTTTTGCACATTTAACAAATTTTTTTAGCAAACTAAATTCTGGTGAGTCCGTCTCCCCTTGCAGGCGAACCCAAATAACAGACTTCTCGCACTTTTCTAAGCCGCTTAGGTTGCGTACCTCCTCCACGTTGTAGAGACGCAGCTCAGCCAGCAGGTCCCCGTCCAATTGCGCTGTCCGACGCGTGACTCCACCTGGCACTCTACGGGTGAAGAACGAGCTAGGAGCCTCTTTTTTCTTTGCAGGCGTTACCTCGTCGTCCGACTCCGAGTCAAAGAGCCACTCGGAAACGACGCTAGGCGAAGCTTTAGTGTTCTTTGGCGAGCCCTTTGCGATCTTCTTTTTTTTCAAACTGAAAAATTTTTTGGAGTTATTATCATTATATTCTGGACGTGGTTGTTCTAGATAAAGTATGATAAACAGAGAAAATAAATTGATGATGTGGGTATGAATAGTAGACAAAAACGGATATCTAAATTACCTTAAGCTTTCGTCTTCTGACTCGAAGAAGTGGTTTGATTCGACGATCTTCTTCGACCGTTTGTTTCCTTTGTTTTCAGACCTGAAATCCATAAGTTTTTTATCACACATAGTCAGGAGATTAGGTCTTGAAAATCTGTCGAAAATGGGAAATAATGTTATAAAAAAACATTAGCATTATAAGACATAGAAAGACAGATGATTATGACAACAAATAGAATACGTCAATAAAACCTGGAAAGAGAGATGATTTTGACAATAAATAAGTTTAACTTACGAACATTTTTTCAGAGTTTCTGGGGTCTTCTTGGTTTTCTAGGTCAGAGAGTATCGACGCCGAAGCACTACTACTTGTTCCTTAGATGTCTCCTGGGAGTACTGATACGGTACCCATCCTTTACTGCGTTTTTATTATAGAAAAGTGCAGATTGCGCATTATTTTAGCAGAGGTATTCAACCTTTATTCATAGATATGAAGGGCACGTTTGAAGTTTGAAAAATATACTTCTTGAGAAGTAAACAATAAAAACCTATTTAAGTGTAGTACAATTGTCTGAAAATCGGTAGGAATGTATACTTGTGTTTATTTTCTAATTATTTTTTTTTCAGAAACCTTTATTCATTCACATTTGCTTAGAACCAGCGTACCAACTTTCATATAACTAAGTAGCTTTAATAATATAACAACATCGTAGGTAGGTAAATAGATGACTATCATTACACACAAACATTCATGTTTTGTATTTCTCTTTTCAAACTCAAAATATAAGTATATTTTTTTGCATTTACATCAAACATTCAAATCAATATATCTCTAATAGCGAACACAGCGTTTGGTTGTTTCAATACCTGCAAATAAATCATCTACTTATATTCAGTCAATTTCGTCAGTTAATTTGACTACTAAATCAACAGGTTACCTACCTCTGACTTTTATGGTTTTCAGCAAAATAATTTTGTTCACATGGTATTTCTTGAAAACTAGCGGCGAAATTATTTGTGTGCATGTTTTATTAATTGCTGATTAAAGATTTCATTGCAACTAACGTTACGGAATGTACAAAGACTATTTCACATTGACCATAAACTAATTTAAATTTGTAAGTATGTTATTTTTAAATTTTAACGATTACAAAACGTCTATACAGAGAAGGCTTTACCTAAATTACCCGTAGTAATTAACTGACCTTTCATGAAAACATCAAGACTTTGTGTATACGTTAGCCACGCGCGCACATGCTAGTGCGCACCGTGGCGATGTAATAACTATTCTGCAGGCAAGAAACCAGCGGCTAAAACAAAACGATCATAAAAACATAATAATTTTAAGCAAGAAAAATTAGTTCAAACAGATCAGTTTAAACTTGGCGTTGATTTATTTTCGATTTGCTTATTTAAGGGCCGAGTTCATCAACATATTAAACGATAGTTATCACATTTAAACCGTACCTGAAAAATACTAATCCTTGGTTGAACTATATTTAAAGTGAGATTACCGTTGTTAAAGTTGGTGAACTCGGCCCTAAGGACTTGATTCTGTGATGTATCGAGTTATTGTCGAGTGACATTGGTAGCTATATTTATAATACTAGCGATTCATTCATAATTTCTGCTAAACTACCTAGTATATATTAATGCTATAAGTTTATTTATGAGTATTGGGTATTTTTGTCTATAATAGAAAGATCTCTTGCTATATTGTGTATATATGTATATAACAGCGGAAGAGCCACGCCTTGGCATGAGTAATACCACGTCCTCACAGAAAACTGACGTAAAGCAGTGCATGCGTTGTGTTTCGCTGCGTGAGTGAGGGTACCAAGGCCCAACCCAAGGTAAAATAGGTTAAAAGGTAAGCAGCGCACCACCACTGGTGTTGCAGGTGTCCATGGGCAGCGGCATTTGCTTACCATCAGGTGATCCGTCTGTTCGTCTGCCACCTATCGCAATAGCTAAGTCAAGAATATGAATTTTGTACATAATCCATACACACGTTGATTAATCTCTATCAATATTATCGCTTAAAGTCCGTGATTACACCCCAGCTCCAATTCATTAACGCATGCATTGTTTTTATTTTATGCAAATTCAGCAGCGCGTCGTATTCGTCCGAATGCAACTTGACTATGAGAACCATTATTGAAAAATATCTCAGAAATTAGTAGCTGTATTTACATCATGGTTAAAAACAAAACTAATGATTAAGTATCTGTTATGTTCAGGGGTTCTGGGTTCTGTTCCTGGTCGAGCAAAAATATGATTAGATTTTTAACATAGCTCTGCCGCTCGAGCTTGTGATCAATACCGACTCATGTTAAGCATAATGTTTTTATGATATAGGAGGCAGACGAGCCGATGGATCACCTGATGGTAAACGATTACCGCCGCCCATGGACACCTACAACACCAGTGGTGGTGCGCTGCTTACCTTTTAACCCCTCATCCCCTGTATTGAGCCTCCGGTACCCCCCTCACGCTGCGAAATACAGCGCATGCACTGCTTCAGGCAGGTTTTCTGTGAGAGTGAGGTATTATTACAGTCAAGCCGACTCATTCATGCCGAAGCATTGTTCTCCCACTGATAAAATAGTGATTATACCTTATCACAAAATAATAGCAATGACTCAGTTTCTTCAATGAAGGCATGTATGTGTCTTGCAGTGTGACAATAATTACCTAAGATGAAATGCATCTTGTATGAAAATATGGTGTTTGAAATTTGGTGGTAGACGAGCCGACGGATTACCTGATGGTAAGCGATTACCGCCGCCCATGAACACCTGCAACACCAGTGGTGCCACAAGTGCGCTGCTTACCTTCTAACCTCTTTTACCCTGGATTGGACCTCCGGTACCCTTACTCACTTCAATTTCTTTGATGAAAGCATATGTCTTACAGTGAGACAATAATTAAGCAGAAACGTATCTTGTATGAAAATATAGACAACATCACATACATTATCATGAACCTGCGACCCTTGCGTGTCAATCAGTACTCAAACCACTGTGCTAAATAATACTAAGTACCTATACATAAAAGTTCAATTACATTTTCTGTATGATGCATTGTAGGAGTGATAATAGGTACAAACAATGTACATCGCCACATCAGGTTACCACATTCTGTCAAATTTATACAATTGGTATTGAACCAAACGGGTTTGACATAAAGGTGAAAATGGTGATTACAGATTTGTTTACATTAATGTATAGCTAACTGTAATTACCTCTTTGACTTTCAAGTAAAGTAAAAAACAAATTAAAACTAGTTAGATAATTATTATTTTTAAATACGGTTCGTGATGATTCAGAGGTTCTAGGTTCAAATCCTACTCGGATTTTTTTTTTCTTCGGAATTCTTAGGCGTGAGCGTTGTGATATTATATTATTTCTTAAATTGTTTAATATATTGTACTTAATTTCAAAAAAGTTTTATTTTCTGTTCAAATGCGTAAGCATTAAAAATCTGTCTGCAAAAACATTACATCTACCAAGTCACAAGCAAGTGTTTGTGCATCACGTTACACGCCACCGTAAAATTAGCTGACATAGATATATTCCTGCATCGCGATGGCAAAGTTTTAGTTTGGAGTTTGTATATATACAAAATTGAAACATGGATTTAGTGGATGTCACCTAAGACCGAAACACTCCAGTAGGAGACGGCCGCTCTAAAAAGGTGTAGTAAGACTAAGGTGATTATCTGAGATGTCTGTAATGATAGATTATAACCCGGAGCGATCGGCTGGGTTTAAATCAGTCAGAACAAGATTACTCTCACCACGTTTGGTAAAAAACGCTAAACGCGGTAAAGCACACAAGACGAAAAATGAAACACGGATCAAAATAAATAATGGTTGTCTCCGGACTGCAAAGTTGCATCGAATCAAACGAAGTCACAACAGTCCGGAGACGTAATCCCATTATGCTCCAGTTTTTGTTGAATAAGAGAATCATCGTTTCTAAGTACTATTAACCCACTAAGCTAACAGTGCAATCGGTCGTCTAATAATAAATTCCTCAACTTAGGCACTGAAATGATCGTTCCAGGGTAGACAGACAGTGACAACGATATAGAACGACCTTAAAATCTAACGTTACCGTATTTTAAATCAACACTTATCTATCTGTTTTTTGGGCAATTTCACTTAACTTGATTTTTTGCGACTGAGCGAACGCAGAGAGCGATTTCGAAAAAAATCAAGTGAAGTGAAATGCCCAAAAAACACCTACTTCTAAGTCATAATGTTTAAGAGCCCTTTTACTGTTCAACGGTGCCGTAAACAGATTTTTACTGATTGTAATAAAATGAAAAAAAAAAAAATAATATCGATATAAATTTAAAATTAAAATAAAGTATTTGTGATTTTTCAAGCTTATTTTGCACACGCTGTGCATATCAATCATCTTGCTAGAGATGATTGTGATATGAATGGCAAAATAAGCTTGAAAAATTACAAACCCATTTTTATTTTTAATGTCTTGATATTTTTTTATTAATGAGCAGTTTTCCAGTAGGTATTTATTAACTTTGAAGTTACTCGCTAGATGGTGTAAGCATTCTATATTTATTCCAGGTGTTAGATGATATATACTATACTCCCTAATTTATGGGAAAAAATCCAGTGCGCCATCTGTTATCACTTCGAGAGATCGACTGACTAATGTCATTACAAAACTCCTCACTGTCTTAATCTGTGAGTGGCGTCACTGAACCGCAAAATTTAATGATATTTGTACAGAGCTATTATTATAGAATAAGAATGGAACCCTTAGAACTTGATGCAGGGTCACCAAACGTGACTTTTGTTGCCATAATATATTGACTTGAAGTTTCCATAGGTACTCGTATATGTATTTTTTCTCATTTATCTCAACTCCATCGAACCAAACGCAACATCAGGCCATAAGTTAAGAGGTGTCGGGAGACATCCGAGCAAGATGGATGTGCCCGGAACGGGAAATGATCCCGCACCGTCCGAGCTAACAGATTCATTTTTCAATCCCATAGAGCGTTAGGCGCTAATGTGTTTCAGAGTTGTGTTTATGGGATCTTTATGGGGTGGTGTGAGGAAGTGGGGTAATCACGCGACTGTTTACTAGTGTTTACTGGGCAGATGTGAAATTTTCGTAGTAATTTGTCAGTGCCTTCTTGTTATTTTAACTATCCGAACCTCCAACTTCTACGACCATAAGCCGACGCATAGCTTCTACGACGCGTAGCTCCTATTACGTGCAGCTTCTACGACGCGTAGCTTCTATTACGTGCAGCTTCTACAATGCGTAGCTTCTACGACGCGTAGCTTCTACGACGCGTACCTTCTACGACGCGTAGCTTCTACAACGCGTAGCTTCTACGACGCGTAGCTTCTACGACGCGAACCTTCTACGACGCGAACCTTCTACGACGCGTAGCTTCTACGACGCGTAGCTTCTACGACGCGTAGCTTCTACAACGCGTAGCTTCTACGACGCGTAGCTTCTACGACGCGTAGCTTCTACGACCCGTAGCTTCTACGACGCGTAGCTTCTACGACGCGTAGCTTCTACAACGCGTAGCTTCTACGACGCGTAGCTTCTACGACGCGTAGCTTCTACGACCCGTAGCTTCTACGACGCGTAGCTTCTACGACGCGTGGCTTTTATTACGTGCAGCTTCTACGACGCGTAGCTTCTATGACGCGTAGCTTCTACGACGCGTAGCTTCTACGACGCGTAGCTTCTACGACGCGTGGCTTCTACGACGCGTAGCTTCTACGACGAGTAGCTTCTACGACGCGTAGCTTCTACGACGCGTAGCTTCTACGACGCGTAGCTTTTACGAGACAAACCATTTATTCCAATGTGTGCGTGCTCACCCAAGAAAAATTCAGACTTTTGTTCCGACGCCAAAACTAAAATTACCCGATTAGTCTTGGTAACAAAAAAAAATTACAATATATTTTTATAGAACACAATCCCGCTATGTAATCGAAGGTAACCCGCAAAGAAGTTAAGTGAGCAATTGTGAGTTTATCGTTAACCCAATGTTCAGTGAAGTCGTCAAGTTGACTTCAAAGGGACAATATCGATGGGAAAATCTTTTCTTAACTTCGGTTTGCCTTGAGGTTTTATTTGATGAGTTTGTCTGTTTTAGAATTGGATAAAATAGATTTTAAAATAAATGTTGGTATGACTGGCCCCATGGCGCATTTGTTTCATTATAACTCTACTTTACGCCCCAATAATTAAACAATTCATCATTTTAGACTGTGATATTGAATAGGATTTCGCGACTCTAGTAAGTATAGCATTGCTATTATAGGCCTCATAGAAAACTGGCATGAGGCAGCGCCTGCGTTTTGTTTAGCTGAGTCAGTCACCAAAGGCCCAGTTCCCAAGGGAAAGGTGGTTAAAAGGTTAGCAGTGTACTTGAGACGCTATTGGTGTTCCGGGTGACTAAGACGGCAGCCATGGCTTACCATCAGGCGATCCGTATGCTCATCTACCAGATATCACAAAAAAAAAACATCAGCAAAAATTCCAACATAAAGCATCACAGATAACACAAAAGCACAAAGACCCATCCTCATCTCGTACTTCAGACAATCCTCACTCACGTGAAGTGTTCAGTAGGGTTGCCCAACGGTCAATATTTATATTGTTATCGATGTTTTAATTTAAGAGTTTTAATGTAAGAATATGAAAATATCAAACAATACAAATAATTTATTAAGTACCAGTTTTTTTACATTTCTGTTTTATGATCGTGGATCTCTTTTAAGTAAATTAATACTTGTGTTAAAACTCTCCGTACAATAGCTTCAATAATCTAGTGACACTTAGAAGATACAAGAATGGCTGTCTTAGAATTTTACCTTAAAAGTAGGTAGTATGTAATAATAGTAAGTTCATCATTACAATTATGTATAGAAAGTAAAAAAAAATGTGAGCGAGCGTGCGCGCCGCCGTGAAAGTGTGCATGTGTGTGAGGGCATGTGTGTGAGGGCATGTGTGTGAAACAGTATTAGTACAAATTACGTTAGTATTCTGTCTCATTTTTTGTGTATCCTCAATCTTGATTTTACTCAATCATTTGCTTGTTTTATTCATTGTGTGCCATTGACACATGCCCGAAGGTCTCAAATTTATTAACATCATTGGTAGGCCAGGTTTCAAATTTAACGTATACAGAGATGACAATTACAATATTAATTTAACTATATATTTTTATACAAGAGAACCCAACAAGCAAGTGAGTCACCTAATGATAGGCAACTATCCTCGCCTAAGGACATCTACCAAACCTGGGGAACCTGGGAAAGGAGTTCTTCTTCCACGGTAGGCAGCAGGCATGACTGTGCTCCGGCATTGTTGATGTCTATGAGCGGCGGTTACCGTTTGCCATCAGATGTGCATCAAGCTCGTCTTCCTATTATAAGCTATAAAAAAACCTGAAGGTATGGAAATGAGATGAAGACTCTAATGTCGTATAATTGGAAAATATTGCTGCAGGAAGATAAATCCAAAATAATGAAGTAATACGGATAGTTGAATCTATTCCATACAAATTATTTTGATAAAACTAGTACACTGTCGCGTTATCGATATCAGTGTTCATATAACAGAGGTTATCGATTTCAGCGATAATAAAACTCAACAACACTAGATTCACATTTCCCGATCCGTGAATGGGTAGAAATTACGTCTGTAATACGGACCAATCCCGTCGAGTCTGGATTTGATAGTAAAAAATTCAAAGCTAGTGGTCAACAGACAAAGAAACTTGGTCGGAGCAATTTTATACTTCAAAAAGAACCATCTAGTGGATTACATTGGGAGGCGCAGATGAGAAAAGAATTGATGCGGTGTTTAAACCGACGAAAGTTTAAGAATAACGATACGTTATCTACGCGTAATCTATAATATAAAAATGAATCTCAAAATGTGTTGGTAAGCGCATAACTCAACAACGCCTGGACCAATTTGGCCAATTATTTTTTTAAAATGTTCGTTGAAGTCCAAGGATGGTTCTTACGGCGAGAAAAAATCGAATGATTGTCGGGAAAACCCTAAAAACAGCTCTATTCTTTTTCACATACAAACGTTTTCTAACTAAAAGGTAGAATCAGTTTGAGTTTTATTGCTATTATATAAAGTTCATATTTGTTGCCACATTACATTTTTTTTTGACAGGATGAAGTCTGTCGGGTCAGCTAGTAATAATAATAATAATGTCCCCCAAACCGATATTTCGGTCATGGCGGCGATCAGCCATCGACGCAAGACATATTATGGTGCACAAGTATTTCATCATTTCAGCCAATAGCCAATAGACGTCCACTGCTGGACATAGGCCTCCCCCAATGTTCTCACACAGATCGGTCCAGTGCCGCCCGCATCCAATGGATTCCCGCAATCTTCACCAGATCGTCGGTCCACCTTGTGGGGGGCGCCACGGCTGCGACTTCCTGTACGTGGCCTCCACTCGAGGACCTTTCCGCCCCAACGGCCGTCTGTTCTCCTCGCTATGTGCCCTGCCCATTGCCACTTGAGGCATGCAATCCTTTAGGCTATTTCTGTTACCTTAGTTCTCCTGCACAAGTATTTGCGCAGACACAAGTGCACTCTCTATTCCCGTACCCTCTTATTAGATGGAACACCAGTGTGACAGGACCAGGTGCAGGACCAACGGCTTAACGTGGTTTCCGAGGTACGGGGGTACAAGACCGCTAACTTCCAGACTCCAGGGCTGATACTGAGAATTTCTTAACAGAAAAACTTTGGTACAAATTTTGGACCGACCTGGGATCGAACCCGGGACCCCAAGCGCAGCCATCGTTTTGAAGTGCGACGCACTACTACGCCAACGAGGAAGTCAAATCAGATAAAAATAATTTAAATTTCGGGGTTACAATCTCTCGGCATACTATTTATTAAATAACCATGCACAAATGTTGGGTCCGTTTTTGTACGCGAGAAATTAATTACCGCCAAAAGCGGCCACTTTTAGCGTGAATCAATTTTTCGCGTACGCGTTGGACCCAATATTTGTGCATGGTTATTTAATAAATAGAATAAGTGTTTGCCAAAAGGTTGTAACCCCGTAATTGTTTAAAATAGATCCGGTTTAGTAGCTAAAAATTTAAATCGATTGGCGTCGCTAGTGTGCCCTATCTGTCACCTTAAACCCGACTTGGGCCTCCGGTACCCTCACTCACGCACCAACACAGCACAGACATTGACTCGCACCGTGACATCACTGCGGTCAAGCCGGCCCATTCATACCGGCGTGGCTTTTCCATGGTGGTTCCTATCCTGCCCGGATTTCCTGCGCAATTCCTAGACCTGATTAATATAATAATTCTCACAACATCTCATACGTTGACCTGATTTCGTACTAAGTAGCTTAAGCACTTGTGTTATAGATATCAGACAACAGAGGAACACAAATATATACTTAAATACATATATGACATCCAGACATCGAACAAACACAAGTGTTCATCGCACGAATGTTTGTCCAGGGTGGGGATCGAACCCACGACCTTTGGCGTAAGAGGTAGGGTCACTACCAATTGCGCCATCCGGTCAGTCTGTCAGTGATTACCTAAACTACGCACACCAATTTTTATACCTCATCCATGAACCAATCCCTGCTCGCGAGCTCACCGGTCATTGGCAGCAAAATGTTCTGTGAAAGGACTTTAAAACTTCCTCGCTCACAAAGCGAGCAATTATAAGCGGAAAATAAAAAAAGAAACGTAATCCGCACCGCTCAAAGCGCCGAAAGCGAGCTGTTTGTGTTTCGCATTGTGACTACCGCGTACCTGTGCTTAGATTAAAATTGAGTTATCGGCGATGCGATAAACTGATGGGGGTTTATGTCATTTCGCTTTCTTTTTTATGTGATAGGTGGTAGACGAGCAGACGGATCACATGATGTGCGGGTGTCCACCCGCGACACTAGTGGAGTCACAAGAGCGCTGCCAACGGCGTGAAGTATCACAGTGCTGTGTTTCGCTGCGTGAGTGAGGGTACCGGAGGCCCAACCGGGGGTTTAAAGTTGGCAGCGCACTTGTGACTCACTGGTGTCGCGGGTGTCCATGGGCGGCAGCAATCGCTTACCATCAGGTGATCCGTCTGCTCATCTGCTACCTGTCACATAAAAAAACGCAGGTTACCTATATTATTTGATGACCTGTTTGGGTCAGTGGTAGTGAACGCTGCCTCTGGTGCAAGGGTTGTGGGTTCGATCCCCGCACAGTACAAACATTTGTGTGCATGAACATAATATATTTGTTTATATTGGTCTGGGTGTTATCTATGTATTATAAGTATGTATTTACAAAAGAAAAATATTCTATGTATATATTAGTAATCCCACTGTTGATTCTGATATCCGTAACACAGGTGCATGAGCTACCTATCTCGGAGTCAGATCATTGTATGTGGTGTTGTGAAATATTTATTTAATGTAGGTCGCGGTAGCCGTAAGGATACCGAGGATGTTATTATATTATAATCAGCCAATCGTGTCTACATTGTGGCCAAACTCACCTGAGTAAAGTGCCATTGGCATGAAAAAATTATGCTCACTTTATTACATCTCCATCTACGCACCATCAAGCATAGATCGTCAACATTTGGCCCACGTCTTGCGCGGCAATTTGTGAATAATAAGGGAAACAGAACATTATTATTTACAAGGGCCGCCTGCTCCATTGAGCAGCGCGACCTGCAGTTTTCCGTCAGCCATTTCCTTGTTTAGATACAGGGGGATCGAAATAATTTTCATCGTGGAAAAGCCAAGCTTTGGCATGAATGAGTCGGCTTATCCAGAGTAATGCCACGGCGTGATTCAGCGTCTGTGCTGTTTCGCCAATCGGGACAATCGGGGAAAAGCCTTTAAGTCACATGTTGCGGGTGCTCATGAGCGGCAATCGCTTATCATAAGGTGATCCATGTGCTTGTCTGCCACCTATAACATAAAGAAATATATTTTTCCTTAAATGATAGGTGGATTATCTGATGGTAAGCTAATTCCGCCGGCCATAGACACACGCAATACTAATGAAGTCAATCCGCTACCAATCTTTTTCCCCTTCCCCCTAATAGGTAGGGCCTCGGGTACCCTCACTCACTTGACTCAACACAGCGTAACCACTTTCTGCAGGCCGTGGTATCGCTCCGATCGAGCCGTGATAATTATATACCCAAGCGGGGCTCTCCTATAGTCAAATTTATTTTTTAATTAAAGATGAACTCGATTTATCTCGATAGAGATTTTATCTCCGAGTCAGATCAATTTATTTATTTCGAAAAATTACCATTACCATTTACCATCAGATGGGCTGCATGCCCGTCTGCCTATTCGCAATAAAAAAAAATAGGCAGACGAGCATGCGGTTCATAATGATGGTAAATGGTGACAGCCGCTCATAGACATCAACACTGCCAAAGCACAGTCATGCCGCTGCCTACCGTGAAAGAAGAACTCTTTTCAAACCTCGTTTAAAAAGGATATGTCATAGCGATCAGATAACACCGCAGCTGGAAGCCCATTCCAGTGTTTGCACGAGAAAATAAATAAAAGAAAAGAAAAAAATATTAACATTTTGTAACTAAGCACAATATATGGAAGAATTTTTTGCATGAAAAGAGTGAGAAATATGACTCAAAGTTTTAAGCACCATTACAATACACACTTAAAAAGTAGTTTAATCCAGTGTGACAATAGGGAGCACCCTGTGAAGTGGACAAATTGAAAGCAATGAAGTCGAAAGCGTAGGTTCTCAATCATTCAACTTAACGACAATCCTGGGGTAGCAACACCACGAGCGGGGTTGTATGGATGTGGTATTTAAATACAGAAAAAATATAACATGAATATGAATACAAATACAAATAAATACAAATACAAATTCTTTATTTGCAAAATATGGTTAAGTATAAAAGCTGTTAATTTTTGTGGCCAACTCGACTGGAGTGGAATGGGCCAACCCGACTGGAGTGATACCACAGCCTCACAGAAAACCAGCGTTAAGCAGCATTGTGCAGTGTTTTGCTGCGTGAGTGCGGGTACCGGAGGCATGATCTGAGGAAAAAGGGGGTTCAAACGTTGACAGCGTACTGGTGATTCCACTGGTGTCGCGGTGTCCATGGGCAGCGATAATCACTTACCATCTGGTGATCCGTCTACTCGTCTGCCACCTATCGCATAAAAAAATTAACTTCTTAATACAACAATCTTTCTATCGTACTATTATACTTAAAATTGATTGTAATAATAATACTGTTTCACAACATCATCATATAGTATTACATTGATCTGATTCAGAGATAGGTAGCCCAAGCACCTAATTTACGGATAATAGAACCAACAGCGGAATTAAAAATTTATACTTTTAATACTTTTCTTTTGTAAATACATACTTATAATACATAGAAAACACCCAGACCAAAGTTTTTACTATGCGGGGATCGAACCTGCAACCCTTGCACCAAAGGCAGCGTTCACTACCAAAGTCACATAGACCAGAAGGGCTAGCATAAACTAATCGAACTCGAAGAATCGTAGCGTATACGCATCGTAAGCATTTTTTATGAAAACACCTCTCCAAGCGTAACTATATTCCGTCTAACTTTTTTTTTTCATTTATTTAGGTAAATAAACAGTGTTGAGATAACAGAGTCATTAACAGTTTTCTTATACAATTGAAATAATTCCAACACCAGCAATATTTTTTTCTACTGGAACAAAAACAAAAAAAAGCAATATATTTATAATATTAATTAAAAGAGAGAAAAAAATACTACAAATTACTCGGTTCGGAAACGTAATTCGTTGAAGATATTTTTTTTTGTGTAAGTATAGATTTATTATTGTGTTTGGTATAGCAATTCTTTGCGATTTATTCTTAAGTAAATAATACACTTAAAAAATTCACCGTAGGGCTCAGGTGGGACTCGAACCCACAACCTTCCACAGTCCGGGTGGCTGCACTAACCAATTATGCTATCCGAACCCCTTGCTAAGACGACGAATTTTGTAAGTGCTTGAATCGTCATGAGCCGACGATAGTCTCATCAATATTGTAGGTATACTTTACAATATCCAGTGGAAACATTATTACAAATATTTGACCACCAGTTAAGATGAAACTGCTAAACGAATATTATTGTGTTTGGTATAGCAATTCTTTGCAATTTATTCGTCTGCAATTTATTCTGTCGCCAATACGCCCTTTGTAGGTGACCGAGTTTCGGAGAAAATGCCGCTAGCTCAAAAGAAGCCGACATCTTATATACACCCGGCCGCTGGGAGTCGGCCGGTTAGTCCCTGGATTTTTCCGACCATTGCCCGGAAAACTCCGAACACGGGCCCTATGACCTCGAGGGATCCCGCCGCGAACCGTTCAGGGCAAGGAGGCACACCAGCACGACCTCTCGCCAGCACTCCGGTCCAAAGGGCCCAGGGCCTCTCCTACGGCCCACCAAACACCACCGCCCGAATGGCACTTACACTGCTGGCTGCTGTGCAAACCTCAACTGGGGGCTGACAAAACTACTCCAAGAGCCCTCCCGTGTGTGTACAGCTGTTAGCCGTCGGGTAGCAATGGACGGCTATGCCGATTACTACCCGCTGTTGCCCAGGGATGCCAGGACCCCTTCGGTAGCAGCTCCAAAGAGAGTAAAAATACTACCGAAGGGGCCGCACGAGGAAGCCGCCGCACCGTAGTCTCCAGATCTTTCTCAAGCTGGTCTATCCAGCGATATCTAGGGCGCTTTACTAGGCGCTTCCCGGATGATCGACCCAGGTACGCTCTCTTCACAGCTCGATCCGACTCTATTCTCTCAACGCTGAGCCGCGTAGTCTAGCTGATTTGGTTTTATTAGTTGACTAATACTTTCGTATCCAATAATTTCGTAGCTCCATGTGCCAGATTCACGGCACTATAACAGCTTAATAGTAAAGGAGCATGTTGACATCCACTCGAGTAATGACCAGTCTTAAACAATTTGCCATCTCCTTTTTATAATAATGGTTTTCTCTGATCACTGTTTGTCGAAGAATTGTAGTTAGGCAACATCTTTTGAGGGAGAAATTCCTTTAAAAAAGTCGCACTTTTTATTTATGTCAGGTGGCAGTCGAGCAGACGGATCGCTGGTAAGCGATTGCCGCCGCCCATAGACACCCGCGACACCAGTGGAGTCACAAGTGCTCTGTCAACCCCCCTTTCCTCCGGATTGGGCCTTCGGTACTCTCACTCAGGCAGCGAAACACAGTGCTGCTTTAGAGTAAGAAAATATTGCCGCCGCTCATGGATGTACCCAAAACCCAAGTGCGTTTATTTTTTTTTATTTTTTTTTTATTGCTTATAGTAGGTAGACGAGCTTACGGCCCATCTGATGGTAAACGGTAACCGCCGCTCATAGACATCAACAATGCCGGAGCGGCATGACTGCATGCCGCTGCCTACCGTGATAAGAGAACTCCTTTTCAACCTCCGTTTAAAAAAGGACATGTCATGCGACCAGGGAACACTCGTGGCGCTGGAGGTCATTCCAGAGTTTTGCACGAGCGCGGAAAAAGGTAGCGCTGTGAACGAAGAGTTCTGGCAAGGGATGGTTCCAGGTAGTTAAATTTGGTTGAAGTTTGCCGCGCGTCTATTCGTGTGGTGCGCTTGTAAATGGTGACCTGGTATGATATTAAACGCTCCAAAGAGCACTCTCCATGAATAGCCTATAGAAGCGGCAAAGAGATTTCTTTGGGGTCAAGAAACGTTGTATGTTTTTATTTCTATTATGTAATCTTTTTATCAATATTTATGAGTTAGTATGACGCATTAAACGAGCGTTCAATATTCTTAGATGAGCAAATATCGCAAGTTACAACAACTGACATCAAAGCTAGCTAGGCTTTTGTTCTCCGTGGCCAGCATAATATAATTGCGTTGCTTTGTCGGCACCGTGGCCTGGACGCGTTCAACGAGAAATGCGATAACCTTTGAATGTAGGAAGGTAGTTTTGGTATTGTCAGTGATTAGATACTTAATATCGGTGAAGAATAACTTCGCAACCATTTTTTAACATCGTTAATATAATTATTAATGTACACGAGACAAAACTGCAGTTATTTTTATATGTAAGTACATACTCGTCTCAGTCCGCTTGTGACCAGATGTATGCTCGAGTATGTACTTACATATAAAAATAACCACGATTTGTCTCGTGTACATTAATTATTTGTATAATGCAACGCAAAAGTTAAAAATCTAACATCGTTAATCAAGTTGGCGAATAAGTTTTTGTACGTTTATGAAGCTCCTTTCATAGGTTTATGAAGGATTATATAAGATTTATTATCATCCGTAGTCGAATTTATTAGAATAAAAGCCTTTAGCCAAAGTCATCAGCCGTAGCTGTAACATTACTGATGATTGGCCATCAGTTCCTTGAATCGTGGCCTAATCATGGTACGTCTAACATTTTTACGGCAGATTTGATGCCAGTCCAACATCGTATATTCTTGAGCCAAGACATTTTCGCCTAATAATTTTGCTTTTTGCAGCAATCTTTTCCACGATTGTTTTGAGATGGAGTATTACGGGTTTCTTAAAATGTAACCAAGATATATGCCAATTTACTGTGCCATACAAAATCCTTTGGCCAATGTCTGTGACCTTAGTTCTCCTGCGGATCTCATTATTTCTGATACAAAATGCAATGGGTCGAATGCACCAACATCAACGAGACTCCTCCAATCGCCAGCTTTGTTAGCGCCGCACGGATTGTCGCTGACAAAATAACCGCACCTCACTCGCGTTGACGCAACTTTGTGATCGAGCCCACATTAATTAAAATCAGTCAACATGCAATCTAAAACCACAGGCAAATTCAACACGCATACAATTTACAAACCTTTACTGATCGCTATGCTCATTTGTGGCTACAATCTAGATTTCATAAAGAATCTGAAATCCAAAATTGCTTTCAACATCTACGCCTTAATCCTTATTTCTGTTATTACTTATAACAATATGACTTGCTGTCCCAGTGAAGAAATCTCTTTCATCTGGTCGTTAATTGAATACGATTTGTTTGTAATTATAACTATGTGTGTTAAGAGCAAAGTTAATATTTACTTACAAAGGCTTTCAGAAATAGACGGTTATTTGAGAATCAACAGTCGACACTACTACCAAACGCGAAGAAAGATATTTGTTGCTACTATTTTATTGTGGTTATTTGGAGTGGCCTATACCGCAGCATTTTGTTTCATAAGCGCATGTTATTCTGAGGAGGCGGTAGTTATATATCAGTTTTCTCAACTAGCTTTGGATGCTATTAGAGTGTGGAGATACGGCCTTTTTTCTGGAATATGGAGCAGATTGAGACTTCTTAGAGAAAGGATGGAAGAGAACCCAGGAGAAGATTATTATTTGTATGTGAAGAATAATAAAATGCAGAAGGAAGATAAAATTAAAATTTGTTTGGTTTTGTACAAGGATATAGCGGAACTGTTGGATTTGATGACTCCAGAGATAAGTGCATCGGTGAGTACATTTTTGTCATTTCGTTTTTCAACTGTGTTTGAGTATTGGAACTCAAACGTTTCGAAACTTGAATTCTTTGTAAGGACAATTAAGACAATAAAAATAAAGTTTATAAACTAAAATCCGACTGCCAAAAAAACACGCTCTAAAAAGTACGAAAGATGAAAATTGTTTCTGCTGAAATTATTATGCCGTTTCGCCGTGGTCGTATGCCACATTGATTTATTTTAGTATTATAGTGAATTTGTTTTGCTACAGTAGGTAGCATACGACCACGGTAATACAGCATAATGTACTTATATACAGGTCACAATCATAACCCTCCTTTTTGCTTCGCCGTAGTCGGGTAAAAACACAAAACAATGACAGAAAATTCTAGGACTTTGTGAACCTAGTAATTTTAACAGAGTAATTTAAGAGTGTTTTTTAGATTCTCGTTGCATTATAACTATAATTAATTAAGACAGGCATACAAAATATGTGAGTACAAAATATTGTACCTCATAAAAAAAATAAGAGTGGTAGTGAAAGATTTCAAGCTGTGTTTTTTTTTCAGTTATTCGTGAGTATTTTCTGCAGTTTTCCGAAGTTGATCGTAAACGTCTACCGAATTCTACTAGTCATCGATCACAGAGTAAGTATGATTATAATATCTCTATTAAATATACTTTGTCTGACAGTTGTCATCATTTCAGTTTTTGAACAAACTTCAACTTAATTAATTAAAGAGAACCAGCTCTTTAATCTCTTGACAATGGCAGAGTTGTCTCATAAGAGCAACACCAAGTTTTCCACCATTCATTGAAGTGGTCCTAGTCAGCGATGGTAGTTCAGAGGATAAGAATGCACCTTCCATGCGGGGGGTCGTGATTTGAATGCAAACATTTATCTCTAGATTATTCAAATCTATATGCATATTTCTACCATTAGCTCCGCATGAGGGAAAACATCGTGAGAAAACCTGCACGTCTCGGATGGTAAAGCATCAAGTCTACTACTGTCCCACTACATGGCAAAGGCCTCCATCATAGAAATCAAGTCATCGCTACTATGATGGGAACGCCCCGTTGGTATAATAGTTTAAGTACTGGGTCATGATCTTGGGGTCCTGGGTTCGATTCCCGGGTCGAGCAAAGGTATATTTCGAATTATTAGAACATAGTTCAGGTTTGTGAACACAAATCCGCATTTCACAAGCGTGGTGATTAAGCTTAATAGCATCATAGCAGCGACGTCTCGGATAGTTTCTTAGACATTGTTTATACCTACAATATTTTAGATAATGATTCTGAACGTGTAATCGAGATCCAGTCTGTTCTGGTTTGGTTCCGCCGTGTAAGGGTTGTGAAGGTCAGAGGGCAGTCGATCTTGGCCGTGTGGTCCCGGCAGAGTAGAATAGGCCACCCTCACTCTTACCGAGGTGTCGTAAAAGGCGACTAAGGTAAAGCTGCTGGCATGATCATCAGCACCCAGAGAAGGAAAACTCTGCATTTATATCAAAACCCTCGCCAAACCCGTCTGCCAAGCGTGGTGAGTATGGCAATTACCCCTTATCATGTGAATGAGGGAGGCCCGTGCCCCAGCAGTGGGGACTTAAATGGGCTGATGATGATGATGATGATGAGTCGATCTTAGTCCAAGCGTACCCCAGGCTCCGAAGCAACAGCTTTAGACGCAACTGAAAATTACACAAAAAGATAAGGTCATTGAAGTGGATCTCTTGAAATCTTCTGACTTTTGTGTAGCTCAAGTAAACGCCTTATTACACGCTTTGAAGTGAATCTCTTCAATTCTTCTAATTCTGGTGTAGCTCTAGTAAGAGCCTAAACTAAGATTGTTATTTTTTATTTCAGCTGCCACTTGACAATCTCGGGTTCATGCTATCACACATCCTGCAGACCTGCCTGTTCGTCTTCTCTCCGTGTGTTGTGGTGGAACTGATGGGAAAGGAAGTGTGCGCTATCAGAGAGATTTTAACGAACAAACTCTTTTTTGAGAAAGGTAGAGTTTTATTGCTTGAGGGACTCATCTATCTATGTCTTCTTCTAATATTAAGTTAGAAAATAAACGTGAGAGAGCCATGATCTGGCATGAATCGCACGACCGGATTGATACCATGGCTTCGTAGAAATCCGTCAAAAAGCAGCGCCTCTGCTGTCTTTCGCTGAATGAGTTAGTGTACCGGAGGCCTGATCCAGGGAGAAGGGGGGTTTAGAATGTATTTGTGACTGCAGTGGTTTGGCAAGTGTCTATGAGCAGCGAAAATCGGTATTCCATCAGGTGATCCGTTTGTTCTAATGACGTGTGGGTGTCGTTTTAATGGCGCAAATGTTTTTGTCTTTTCGGGTTTCGTATTAGCCTTATGGTTGTTTAAGAAATTATTTCTGAAAACTAGCAATCGTATTATTTGTTCCAGACTCAGGCAACAAGCAAGACATCAGAACATTCCTGAAGTACACCAAACTCAAGGACTTCAACTACCGAGTGTGGCGCGTGATACCAATGGACCTCAGCCTGCCCTTCCTCGTCTTCAACCAGTGCGCCACCTATGTCGTCATCATTGTTAACTTTACTAATATTTTTGAAGGTCACTAAGAATAGGGAATTCAGTGTAGAGAAGATATAAAAATAGGTTAGATAGATATGCTTTATTAAAGATAAGATAAAGATAAAAAAATCTTTATTCAATTTAGGTCCACACAGAACACTTATGAATGTCAAAATAGGTACATAATATCTACCGCTGGTTCGGAATGTCGATTTCTACTGAGAACACACCAGCAAGAAACTCAGTAGTTACTCTTTTCAAATATTGATGATGTTACAGAGTTTCAATTGAGAAGAGAAAAAAATACAATTATGAAGGTTAATAGACTACTATGAATGAATAACAACTCAAAAGATTAATCAATTAACATGACCAAGAATCCTTATCATTTAAATAGTCTTGTACACTATAGTAACCTTTCTTCATTAGGCAGGTTTTGATATGAGACTTAAACTTATCCAGTGATAGGTTAATGACATTTTGTGGTATCTTATTAAATATCTTAATACTTAAGCCAACAAATGAATTACCGATTTTATGAAGTCTGAGAACCGGGACGGCAAGCCTATGTTTATTTCTAGTGTTAAGACTATGACTATCGGACTTTTTTGGAAAAGTGTGCAAGTTCTTACGTACATACATAATGCAGTCGAGGATAAATTGAGAAGCCACGGTTAAAATATTAATTTCTTTAAATATTTCTCTAAGTGAGTCACGTGATCTAAGGCTGTATATAGCGCGGATGGCCCTTTTCTGTAATACAAAAATAGTTTGTATGTCAGCAGCAGACCCCCACAACAGTAGACCATATGACATCACACTGTGGAAATAGCTGAAAATATACCAGCCTTGCCGTCTCGATATCAGTCAGACGCCTAATTTTTCTTACTGCATATGCAGCGGAACTTAGTCTTCCTGCCAAGGCAGCAATATGGGGACTCCACTGCAATTTCGCATCTATTGTACAAAGCACACAACTTAAGTTAATGGAACTTACATACTTACGTGGTAGACCACGTACCTTAGTTCTGTGGAACGGTTTGGCTGCTGCATGAGTATTTCCCGACGGCTACGACTTATGGACCTTCAAAAGAAGAGCGTATTCTTTTTTTAAACGGCCAGCAACAGATAAGTGATCTCTCTGATTTCTTGAATGTTCAATATCAAGTTAGGGTTTTACAATTCTACCAAGCTATTTTAATCTCTACGCGCAAAGCATTTGAATCAGTTTGACAGGTGGTGGAAAAGAGATAGACAATCAATAGGGTATCCCTAACTATGCTTTGTAACCCTATCAATAGGTTTACCGGTAGAATAAAGTTACGCAATTAATAGGGTAACCCTATTAATTTGGTAAGCTAAGAATAGGGTTATCCTATCGATAGGCTTAACTCTGAAAAGGAATTTTCCGGTCCCTGCCTACAATAACAACATCATCATATTAACGTTTTGTTCCAGTTGCATCCCAAGCTGTCACTTCAGAGCCCGGGGTCCGCTTTCTTACTTCGACTTCTCCACTTGGCACGGTCTTGTGCATCCCTAGTGATCAGTTTATTAGCACACTAGCCACACCTTTTTCTGTTTTGCCGGGACCTGTGGTGGTGACATGGCCAGAGATTTTTTTCCCACGTAGCTGTCCGGCTTACGCAGACATGACTCATGAACAACATAGGTGACTCTCTAGTAACTAACTTGTCTGCTGTTTTGCCTATAGTAACATCATGCTTGCCGTGTGGTCCCCGGCAGAGTAGAATAGGCCACCCTCACTCTTACCGAGGTGTCGTAAAAGGCGACTAAGGTAAAGTTGCTGGCATGATCATCAGCACCCAGAGAAAGAAAACTCTGCATTTATATCAAAACCCTCGCCAACCCGTCTACCAAGCGTGGTGAGTATGGCAATTACCCCTCATGTGATTGAGGGAGGCCCATGCCCCAGCAGTGGGGACTTAAATAGGCTGATGATGAACATCATGCTTCCACACGTTGTGCGCGGGACCGCGTAGTCAGCCAATGTCAATTTATTATAATCATAATTTAATATACTCTATGATCATAATGTATTACATGTATAACGTTAACTATGTCTTTATTTTTTATTTTTTTATACTTACACAAACTAATTACATTTACACTACACCTTTTTTCATTACTGTGGTTTTTATGTTACTTGGAGACTTTATGTTATTAATATTGTATTTCTTTGGTTCTATTGGAACTATTTTCTTTGTTTTGTCTTTAATCCCTTTGTGTGTATGTGTGCACGTACGTCGCCCAAGGCTCCGCCTGAAAACCAGCGCTGCAGCGGCTTCGGCCACTGCAGCAAATGCTGAGGTTGGGCCTTGTTGGCTACAGAATTTGTTCTATTTATGTATTTATGTCACTTGGGTTTAAATCTGTATTCTGTGGCCAATAAAGAAATCTTTATCTTTATCAACAATCAGGCACTATTAACGTCCACGTATCTGAGTTTGATCATCATTTCTGGCAATACCAAGCACCCCACCTTCACAATCCGAAGAATGAGCGGCTCTCATTGGACATAAAGCAAGCACTAAGCTAAGTTTAATGTTCGCGTCGTTAACTCGTTCAATCTGCTTAATTGGAAATGGCGAACTAACGTGTATATGTGTGGGGTTGTATGGTTTGTTTATCTCTTGCAAATTAAATCAGAGGAAGCTGGGCTGAGTGATTTTATAGAGTGTAGAGGTGCTTGTAAGCTCGATAAAGGTTCTAGCATAAATTAAAAAAAAGTCCTGGACAGGTATCCAGGCTAGGTAAAGCCAGTGAAGTCTAGTGCCAGCCTATTCGCCTACCCCCCGAATTGGGACTCTGGTATCCTCACTCACTAAGCGATACTCAGTGCAAGAGTTGCTACACGTCGGTTTCCCTTGAGGCCGTGGTATCACTCCGGTTAAGTAAAATATTCATACCGAAGCGTAAACTTTTCACATCTACTTTATTTTCCTACTTCACATTCACTTTACTACGTTTGATTATACTGACCTTTGCAACCTTTTAAAAGGAAAGCCAGACAACTGAATCATGCTTACACGTTTCCAAACTGTCCAAAACGTGCAGATTTCCTCATGTTGTTTTCCCTCACTGCCGACCTAAGGGTAGAAATATGCATATAAACTTGAAAAATTTAGAGGTGCATTCTCGGTTTTGTTTGAGACAGAATTGCCATGTTTGGGGGATACCAGTAATTCTTAACTTGCAAAACCTTATTTTTCTAATATTTTTTAAATTTTTTTTTCGTTTCTACGACCTCCTTCATTGAAAGCGCGTTCTTATCCACTGAGCGACCATCGCTCTGGCTTCCATAACCGATAATAAACACTAAAACCGGCCAAGTGCGAGTCGGGCTCGCGCACAAAGGGTTCCGTAGCAGCAAATATACATTATAAAGATTTTATATCATCGCGGATTTTTAAAGGTGTACAATACTGTAGTATATTATTTGATCTATCTTATAAGGTTCAGCCATCGTTTTCAGTGTAAGCACAATAACTTAACCAAAATTACAGTTAAATCAACCTATCTCAAAAACTATAAGAGATACTTTGATCAAACCAAAAATCGTTGAAAGAGTTAATTAGCATGCATCACCTCTATTTTTTTTAGAATTTTATACCCCGTAGTTATAAAAATAGAGGGGGGGGGACATACTTTTTACGACTTTGAGAGCTGATATCTCAAAAACCGTTCACTTTAAGAAAAATGTTTTTTAGAAAACTTTATATCATTTTAAAAGACCTTTCCATTGATACCCCACACGGGTATGTACATCGAAAAAAAAAATTTCATCCCTCAGTTACATGTATGGGGGGCCCCACCCCCAATTCTTTTTTTTACTATTTAGTGTCATATTTTTGTAGCGGTTCATACAACACATATTCCCATCAAATTTCATCACTGTAGTACTTATAGTTTCCGAGTAAATCGGCTGTGACAGACGGACAGACGGACAGACGGACAGACGGACATGACGAAACTATAAGGGTTCCGTTTTTGCCATTTTGGCTACGGAACCCTAAAAACAAACAAACGACCGCTCGCGTGTCACCCAGTCGTGTGCGCACGTTCCTGGTCCATTTTTTACCGGCGCAATTTAGCGCTACGCTTTGATGCGTTGGTTATGAAAGCCCGGGGCGCGTTCAGATTGGGCGGTTTTATAGCGAGGTAAAAAAATAAGTTACCAAACCCCTGTTCAAAGCTGACAATCCGACGAATCTTTTTTTATATGATAGGTGTCAGAATAGCAGGCGGATCATCTGATGGTAAGCGATTGCCGCCGCCCATGGACACCATTGAAATCAGAAAGATAACTAATGTGTTGCGCGGCCTTTTAAAAAAGAATACGCTCTTCTCTTAGAAGTCTCTAAAGTCGTAGCCTTCGGGAAATACTCCCACAGGCAAACCGTTCCACAGAACTGAGGTACGTGGTAGAAAGTTCCGCGAAAACGCACAGTATTAGACCGCCATCCATCGAGATGTCATCTCAGACATTGTCCTGATCCTTTTTTTTCCCGTGGAAACCGGATTGCCGGCAACTTGACACATGTAGGGAAAAAGGTAGTGTGTGGAACTCAAACCCTAACCAAAACCCCTGAGGTGTCCATCTCCGCGGTTTGCGATCGGAAACTCCACAGCCGTACGCGTACCGCTAATCGCGCTCGCCGCTTCATCCTTACCTGGCGCAATGCAGCTTCAACGCTGTACGACCTACCTGGACACTCGGTAACGTCGTCTCCCGCGGAGTCATATGCTGAGTCACTCCCCAGCACGTACTCCGAAGGCCGTTTAGTCGCCTCTTACGACAGGCGGGGAAAACCTTGGCAGTATTCTTAAACGCCCCTAGCCACAGGGCGCAGAGCAGTCCCTCTAAAACGTGCGTCATCGAGACTGCCCTTTTTTTCCAGGGGAAACTATCATGGCCGTCACCTTGCTACATGTAGGGACACCACCTTGTTCCCTACTCCCTGTGGGACTCAAACCCTAACTAACCCCTGGGGTGTCCATTTCCGCGCAATCGCAGTCGGAAGGGGTTTCCAGGTTACAGCCGGGACTAGACCGTACTGCTAATCGCGCTCGCTGCTTCACCCCTATCTGGCTGTATTGCACAGTCCTTCAACGCTATACGACCTACCAGGACACCCAGTAATATCGTCCCCCGCGGAGTCGTATGCTGAGCGAGCCACTCCCCAACAGTGGATTCGCTCACGTACTCCGAAAGCCCGTTTAGTCGCCTCTTAGTACAGGCCGGGAAAACCTTGGCAGTATTCTTAAACGCCCCTAGCCACAGGGCGTATCGTAACTGCCCCTGTGACATCTCCTCCGATGCCAGGGATTTAAACAATCGCGTGTTCAATAAACTATTCAAATCTATGTGTACATTTCTACCATTAGCTCGGTGGTGAGAGGAACGTCGTGAGGAAACCTGCACGTTTGGAATAGTTTCTGAAACGTGTAATCATGATTCAGTTGGTCTGGTTTCCCTGTCAAAAAGGTAGCAAAGGTCAGACGGCAGTCGCTTTATTATAATAACCAGACTTCGACATCCTGTATCATGGTCTAAGCATACCCTGGGCTCTAAAGTGACAGCTTTGAATGCAACCAGGAATCACACGCTAAGGGCCGATTTTTTGATCCGTAGTTACCTTTTGGTTACATTAACTATAGTTAACTGTCTTACCAATAGTCAGTGACAGCTTAAAAGTGACGTAATTCCTTGTAATATGACTATTGGTTACTTTTTTAACCATTAGTTCAGTTTATATATTTAACAATTAGTTACTATTTTGAAATGAATATGTAGGGCCGGTTTTTTTATCCGTAGTAAACTGAACCAATGATTAAAATAGTAAGTAATTGTTAAATATATGCGAAATACGTTTTTTGATTGATTTTTACCTTCAACTAGTAATTAAATATTTGAAAATTAGTTACTATTTTTAACCATTGGTTCAGTTAACTACGGACCAAAACACCGGCCCTACGTTGAGGAGGTTGATACAAAAGAAAATATCCATCAATATTTTGCCCGAAATACTTTGCTCTATACGCGTTATTTCGATCAGCATCATATTCTGAACGTGGATAAAGAGGTTACCTCCTCCGTGCATTTGTCTGTCCACCGCGTAAGGATATTATTGGGCTCAAATTGAATTGTTATGTCCGCCCGCTGTCTCGCCTAATGCCCGCTACGCACGAACGCGGCAACGTGATTTGGACAAAGATACTTTATAAGATTGTAAATAAGGAAAATAAATGTTATTTGTTTATTGTCAGTAGTTTCTGAATTGTTTTACTTTTGTGGTAGGTAAATATTTCAGAAAACAGCACATGCTTGCAACTTGGATCATCACCATCATTTCAGCCAATAGACGTCCACTGCTGGACATAAGTCTCCCCCAATGTTCTCCACACAGATTCAGTCCTGTGCCGCCCGCATCCAATGGACTCCGCGATCTTCATCAGAATCGTCGG
>CM032467.1:15639613-15664344 GCA_019059595.1 Marasmia exigua | reverse complement strand
ATGGACACGTATTTTGTAGAACTAGTAAGGAACCTTGACGTATTTTTTTCCAATAGGCGTGTATAGTTTTGGACCAGGAGACCTATTTTTGAATTTTCGCTTCGTCCAAACAAAAATACTCGTTTTGCAAGTCACATCGTCTTGAGTCGCATGATTCACAATTTTCCCTATTGTTGAAATCACTCGCTTAGGGTGATGTCGCTTCGTCGCTTGTCGAAGTAAGATGTTAACTCGATTTACGCAGAAAAGAACTGTATTCGGTGTAACGTATAACGGAACGTAAATATTTTGACAGCAAAAGAGAAAACAAAAGAGAAAAAGAAAAATAATTTTCTCTCTGCTTGACGTAAACGCCACGACGCGTTATTATGTTGAAAGCCTGCGGGTTTGTCCCTAATTCGCACTGCACTGCAACCAGCAGTGTATGTGCGGGGAGGGGTGCCCGCAGTCCTCCTCTCGGTGGTGCTTGCACTGCATCCAGCAGCGTGGGTGCTACCCGGGAGGTTGAGTGGGAGAGAGGCCGAGCTGGCGAGCCTCTTCGCCCCGACCGGGCGACGGATGAAGCCCCCGTGGCAGTCCTCACCCCGGTCTGAGTGTTTCCTGGGCGAGGGATGGAAACGCCCCAGTGTTTTTATTGGGTATGCCTCCGGACGGTCTCTGATTAGCAGAGACCTAACCCGGAGGAGAGCCCCTCTCAGCGTGCATAAGGTGCATTTTCATTGGGTCATCAAAAAAAAAAAAAAGATAGCTTGCTAGCTTAAAACTAAGTATGAAAATATTAAAAAAGTAATTACACCATTGAATAACCCATAAAATTTGCACCAACTATTATAATGGAACCATTGACCTAAACGAAACATTTGATATAGCTACCATACAAAATCAAATGAAATGCATACAAAATACTGTCGTGTGACGTCACATCTTAGTAGCCATTTGTATGGAGCGTTTTGAGTTCGCCCAAAAATGTGATTGTAAAGTTGTGATAATCTCAGGTAGTTTAAATGAGAATCAAGTAATTCTTTCAACGATGTTTCTATCATTGAGAGGCCTTTTGATTACAAAAATAAAAAAAAAATTAGACAAAAACCGTATTGCCGCCGTCCACGAACACCCGCGATACCAGAGTGGAGTTACAAATGCGCCGCCAACCGTGCAACCAACTGGGGTTTTACAGCTACTACCTGTGCGGATAAAGAATGGGATCAGAAATGGCGGCGTAACTATTTGCGTCTATACACGCACCCCACGAGTGCGAGTATAGACGCAAATAGTGTGCGAGCGAGAAGTACTCGCACCCCACGAGTGCGAGTATAGACGCAAATAGTGTGCGAGCGAGAAGTGAATAGATGCGCCGCCATTTCTGATCCCATTCTTTATCCGCACATGTTGTAAGTTAGTTATCTAAGTTAGTTTTACAGGCTAGAAAAGAAAACAACCACATTACATTCCGAACCAGTAGTAAACACGTTGACATTCATAAGTAGTCTGTAGCACCTAAATCGATTTAATTCAATTTTACTCTTTTTAATTCAACTTTTGCGTACATATTTATAGCAAACGGCTCGTTCTAAAATGAAAAGCACGATTTATTTTGATTAAACTCATTTGATAGGTTGTGCATTAAACTTACCATTTAATGTCAGCTCAGTTTCCATACGGCCATTAACTGACTGCTAGATAAATAAAGATAATTTCGGATTACAAAGTTTTAGATACGATATTAGGATTACATTCAGTAACAAGTCATTCAATTCACAGATTAACCAAGGAGTGTATAAAGGTTTTAACGAACCATGGCGAAATTTTACATACTAACTTACCTACCTGGTTCAATAAAACTCTTAGTACATGATGCAATGAAATGTAAACACCTCGACTCTTAAAGCGGAACAATAAGGGTCATATTTGCATGAGATTGTATAGTTTTAAGTGCACGTGACTGTAATGTACAAAGAAAATGCAATGCATTATAACTATAATGTACCAAGACGGATTTATTATGTACTCACATTGTGTACTCACATATTTGGCTCGACGTTTCGGCTACGTTACAGCAGCTGTGGTCACGAGCGGACTGGCGGAGCACGGCGTCGTCTGCTGGGGCCGGGCTGTGAATCTTCGGACATCCGTCTTGATACATTATAGTTAAAATGCAATGCACCTCCAGTCTTCTGTTTAAGTAAGTATTGTAATTGAATGAGCGTTATTAGGTAAGTTTATGTTATGCCCGTCATGGGCATGTTCGTTAAAATAACAGCATAGTGTCGATACTTACTTCCACGAAATATAAGTAGGTAGGTACTTTCATTGTCCTGGAAGAGATCTGAAATTTCATACCTATAAGTAATAAGTGGTACCTACTATTTAAAATTGAAAACCTGAACAAAGTTTACGATCATTACCAACTTGTTAGTGTTTTCCCCTTCCCCAAATCCTCAATCATGGTCCAATGGCATCAATGCGATAGCTTTGTATGCAGCCGGGAATTACTGGCGAAGAAGATCGTCCTACTGAATGTGGGCTATAGCGGCCTATCACAGCGATCAATCAAAACCGCAGGGCATACATAACATAATGTACAGAGAGCCACACATCAGGTCACCACAATATGTCAAATTTCCTTAATTTGATATCGAACCAACGTGTTTGACATTAAGGTGAGATAGGCCAGTGGAATTATCCAAAAACCGGCCAAGTGCGAGTCGGGCTCGCGCACAAAGGGTTCCGTAGCAGCAAATATACATTATAAAGATTTTATATCATCGCGGATTTTTAAAGGTGTACAATACTGTAGTATATTTTTTGATCTATCTTATAAGGTTCAGCCATCGTTTTCAGTGTAAGCACAATAACTTAACCAAAATTACAGTTAAATCAACCTATCTCAAAAACTATAAGAGATACTTTGATCAAACCAAAAATCGTTGAAAGAGTTAATTAGCATGCATCACCTCTATTTTTTTTAGAATTTTATACCCCGTAGTTATAAAAATAGAGGGGGGGGACATACTTTTTACGACTTTGAGAGCTGATATCTCAAAAACCGTTCACTTTAAGAAAAATGTTTTTTAGAAAACTTTATATCATTTTAAAAGACCTTTCCATTGATACCCCACACGGGTATGTACATCGAAAAAAAAAATTTCATCCCTCAGTTACATGTATGGGGGGGCCCCACCCCCAATTCTTTTTTTTACTATTTAGTGTCATATTTTTGTAGCGGTTCATACAACACATATTCCCATCAAATTTCATCACTGTAGAACTTATAGTTTCCGAGTAAATCGGCTGTGACAGACGGACAGACGGACAGACGGACAGACGGACATGACGAAACTATAAGGGTTCCGTTTTTGCCATTTTGGCTACGGAACCCTAAAAAAGAGGCTAAATTTGCAAAGAGTGATTTAGTTCTACATTTTTAGTAAGTATGTTGTATGGGTCTATTAGAGTAGTGTGAATTCCAATTTGCAACTTCTAAAAACTTGTGGAAATTGAGAAAATCGAGAAAAACTTCGTAATTTTGGGAGTTTTTTCATTAATCCCCCATCACTCCATTCCGATCTAATTTCTAATAACCGTGTTTTGCCGCTATTATCATATTGTTTATTTTTAACCGACTTCAAAAAAAAGTGGTTCTCAATTCGACATGTATATATTTTTTTTATGTTTCTTCGCCGATAACTTTTCATTTATGAACCGATTTAGATGATTCTTTTTTATTTGGAAAGTAGATAATCCCGGATTGGTACCATGATCAGGATATCAGGATCTGTTGATGGAATCCTGGAAAAATTGAGGGACTCTCAAATTTATTTAGGTGATAACTGATGATGGAAGGTCAACTCCTCAACGGTAAGGAGTTAAAGGATAATGCTGTACTCACAATTATTTTGATTTAGTCAAAAAATGAGACACTAAAAGGCTTGAAAAAAATTTTTCTGCAAAAAAAACCGCCTTCAAAAATCACGAACTACATACACCTTTTCTAGAATGTACTGTTATAAAATGTTATTTTAGGTGTATAAAGTGTAAAAAATATTATTTTACACTTTTTAGTTTGTGGTTTTTGAAGGCGGTTTTTTTTGCAGATTTTTTTTAGTTTGTAAGTAATTTATCAGACTTGATTTTAGGCGCAAATAAAAGTTCAATAAATTTACTAAAAAAAATTACAGTAATTTTTCTTCAATAATTCATAAAATACGCGAGTACATACTTAAAACCTGAAAATTTCAATTTCAACACTAGTGTGACATGACCAAAATAGGATCAGGCGAGTTATCAACAGCTTAAAGTGCTTTTCAAGGCTTTACAGGACCTGCTCAAAATTAATTATGTAGGATCTTTTCAGTTCTTTCGACGGTTTAATTCTTTTATTAAAATTATTTAATATGCGTCATAAAACGTTCTTTGAGACATGAAATAAAATATCTTTATTCAATTTTGGGAAAATCGGAAAGTTGGTTATGAAAATGTTTAACGTAACTAATTTTCAGTTTAAGAAACCATGAAGTGAGCCCGTTTGTAGCGCATGCGCGGGGATGTTTTCTCTATATCAATATCCTTTTCCTCTCACCCATCCTGTCGGTATCCTAATATCCGGACGGACGACTTCGTGATTGAATTTATAAAGACAACACTTGCCTTTGAAAGAAGTACCTACCTCATTAGAAGCATAGACTAATATTTCGTCCTAGGAGGTAAAATGACATGAGATTTAATACGGTAATATCCTTAGATCGCGATTTATAATAAGGTGGATAGTGACCGGGCTAAAGTATGTGCGAGTAACGTAGCTACTCGCAAAATGCTCGCGGGAGGTATACGAAAGTTACTCTATGGTATACGATGAGACCTGCAAAATATGAAGTAGGTAAGCGAAATGAACAAAATGGAATTAATTTCCCAGAAAATCAAACCAGTCATTAGGTACGAGTATGATTTATAATGAAAATGTGTAAATACCTAATTGCATATTATAGAGCGTGTTCTACCAGACAATCATTGAGTACCTACTCGGGTATAGGTACACCATTATTTTTTAACCGTCTAAGAAATTTCTCGAGGGCATGATACTATTGTAATAATTTATTTTCCCTAAGTGAAAGAGGCTTATATCATAAAAAAATTCGCCTTCCCACCCATTGCATCAATTAATAGATACAAAATGCAGTAATGCACACTCATATAGGTTTTTTTTGGATTAGTTAATCTATAAAACTATGTAGCTAACTTGGAGAAAAATATGGTTTTCATCTTAGATCAAATAAATTTAGATTTAATCTAAGGTTTTCATTAGTAAATTTAAATAATAAATATTTCACAACATCACATACATTGATCGGACTCCGATATAGGTAGTTAAAGCAGGTGCTTTAACTACCTATCTAATAACACAGGTGTGTTACGGATGTCAGAACCAACAGCAGAATTACAAATATACGTTTTAATACTTTTCTCTTATAAATACATTACTGATAATACATAGAAAACACCCAGGCCAATAAGATCAGACGTATTCATGCACACAAATATTTGTACTCAAACGGGTCGGCTGATTCCCTTGGGAAGTTTCTAAGAAGTTAAAAAAGTGGGTGCACCTTCTACAATACAATTAATTTCCTGGAAAATGTTGTCGATATCTACTCGTATACCTCTTATAAGAAAGAAATACCATAAGAAATCGGAAATTGAGCATGAAATTTCTGAAAAAGAATCTTGCGCCAAGTGTCCAATATTCCGGGTCAGATTCACATGCCTTTAGTGGTTAATTACATGATTCCAGTGATTCCAGGAGCGTAATGAGTAATGTCCTTCACGTGAGAGCATTGCTAAGAGCTGCGCCCGCGCCGACCGGTTCTGAGCAGGATTAATGAAGAATCATTGCATTATCTTCGACAGGGAATACGCTAGTATTAAAAACGATGACAGCGACCACACGTTCGATGTGGAAAAGTAGGGAAATATTTGTTATAGTGCTAGTGTATAAAAAATCAAATAAATAGTTAGTTAGGTATCTACGTTTATCACTAGGTACGAACAGCCACACAAGAGAGTACCTATACAAAACTGACTAATTTCTTGTAGGTAGGTCTGCTTAGATCTTAAAACTACGCGACTGATTATGATGCGGTTTTTAATAGTTATGTAGAGTTATATAAGAGGAAGATTTATATGTATAATAATATAATACCTACATGCATACTGAATATAGCAACCGTGGGAAGTCAGGGCAGATCTCTGTACTTAATAATCTTATTTCACTTTACGCCCCCCATCTGTTGTTAAAGTCTCAGCAACACGGGCTTTCCATCCTATTGTAGAAAGTACCAGAGGGCTTTCCGTCACTAGGCTAGGTCGGCTCTAGTTGACATTGTTATCGAAAAGTTCGTTGATCTATCGCACAAGTTCTGTTTAGGCCGAACCATGCTCAGATTTCAGTACACGCGTAGATTGAATTAATGAATGAATGAATGAAAACTTTATTTGGCACAATACAAAACAAGGAAACTTAATTAGAAACATAACCTTGACATAAATCATTAACAAAAAGTAGGACAACATTATCCCTGTATGCGCCAAAGAGGCGGCCGCTCAGCATTAGTCGGTGCTGATCCAAGAGACCAACCCCGACGCTGGTTTTCAGCGACTACCATAACATTATTGCGCATCTGTTCCATATCTATGCAACAGTCGCATGCATAAAATTTCGATTGAGATAGCAAAGAAGAAATAAATAATAGATTGCACAGTAGATTGTTTGGTTTTGCAAGCGATGTGGGCAACCGCCATTTTGTCTGTGTATACCCATGGCATGTGATAAATCAGTCGAGAATCAATATTTCAACGAATCCGCCAGTTAAAATCCTAAAACATCACAACGCCTGGTGACTTCAGCATATAAGTATGGTAAATTAGCAAAAAATAATGACGAGACACCGCGGCGCGGGCGCACGCGGTTTCTTTCAATATGACCGCATCGCCCCGGACCATCCTGTACGTGCTGGCATGGATGTGGGAAGGAAGGGCATGTCCATTTTGTTTATTATATTATGTACCATCACGAATTCCTCCAATGTTTTGAATGTCTTGGCGCTAAATTAAACAAAAATCTGAAATGATCAGGTTTGTTTTACTTACCACATCCTGGCCATGCTCCAAGCGCACCGCGGGCTCTGAAGCGCCGCATTGGACGCTACCAGAAATTATCATCATTTCAGCCAATTGACGCCCACTCCTGGATATAGGCCTCCCCTAATGTTTTCGTGGCCCCCACTCGAGGACCTTTCCGCCCCGACGGCCGTCTGCCTCTTCGCTATGTGCCCTGCCCATTGAGACTCAAGGCTTTGTCTATGACTTGAGGCTATGCCTATGACCTTAGTTCTCCTGTGGATCTCATCGTTAGCGATACAATCACACAAGGAGATTACGAGCATAGCCCTCTCCGTTGCTCCCTGGCTTTTATTACAATCGTAACATAATTGGAATCTTCACAATGTCACCTTAACATAAGTATTTCAATCTATCTTCTGTTCCATTGCATTGCTTTAGGATAGCCATTTCTAATTCTAATCTCCGCGAAACCCTAGGTTAACGCTAGATTCAGAAAGAAAAAAACAATAACAAGTTGTTAGCTCATCATCTTTACCGATAAGCGGGCATGTAATCTTTAAATTTCTATTCTTCAAAATAAAACCATGTTGCCAGTGCGGGACTGTTTGTGCCGCTTGTTTGTTTGATAAGGATCGCTGTAGAGTACTTCGATCCCCCTCCAAACTCAAATCCGGGGAGAGGGGTTCCATCTTGTATTTCGCTTTCCAAAACTTTTTTGGTGCCGGAACACCAAAAAAGTTTAAGAACCGCTGCTTTAAAACATAAAGATTCATGCTGTTATTAAATGGTTTGATACCTAGTTCAAGGCATTAATTTATAAATGCTACTTAATAAGAACAAAATAACAGTATTCACATATTGAATACTACATTATATAATTTAGTTACTAGTCATAGCGACAACTTTGTGTTTTTTGACACAAATAAATTTATTAATTATAAGTTGATAGTGACTGGCAAAAAGTTTTATTTGCCTTATAATGTAAAAAAAGAACTAGCTACTTTGTTAGCATTTAATATAAATAATATATAGGCAGACTTTGGAAATTATTCCAAACAATTTAAATTTAAGTTTAAGACAATAGAGGACGCCTCTAGCAAATTATTGACCAGGGAAGATAATTTAAAACTTATTCACCAAAATATACAGGGACTTCCTGGTAAAGAACTAGAACTAGAATTATTTTTAGAAGAAATAAATGTTGATGTACTATGTCTCACCGAACATTGGTTAAATCAACATCAATTAATTGTTACTATTAATAATTATAAAATTAACAGTTCGTTCACGAGAGGCTCTGCAATAAGAGGAGGGTCACTCATTTTGTTAAAAAGTACTCTTAAATGTAAACAACGTAAAGATATTGAGTCACTATCTATAGAACGAACTATTGAAATTTCGTGTGCAGAGCTGGAGCAGCATATCATTGTCTGCGTTTATAGACCCCCTTCTGCAAATTACGACTCATTTGAGACTAGCATGGAAGAAGTCCTGAGAAAAGTATGTGCAACTAGTAAACAAGTTATCGTGTGCGGTGACTTTAATATTAACATCCTGGAGAATTCGCAGAACTCAATTAGGTTTCTGAATCTTTTTAAGTGTTTCAATCTGGTGCACCTCTTCAACGAACCTACGAGAATCACCCCCACTTCAGCTACATGCTTGGACAACATATTCTGTGATTGTATTGTAGGGGAGAAATCTATAATAAATTTCATAAACTCTGATCACAGTGGTCAGCTGGCTGTTATCGACTGTCATCGAAATGATCCGTCTACAAGTATTACATGTAGGCCTATTACAAAAAGACGTATAGATAAATTCAAAGATAATATTTATAATAAGGTATCCTTAATGCCTGGTAATAAAAATAGTGTCGACCAGTTGTATGAAAGCCTTTTCGAAATTGTTGAAATGGAATTTAATGATATTTTTACAAAAAAGACCATTAAATTAAACAGTTCTAAAAATAAATTTAGTGACTGGGCCACTACAGGGATTCACATAAGCAGGAGAAAATTGTTTGAATTATATAATATTAAAGCTAATTCACGTGATCCTGCGATAGTTGAATATGTTAGAAATTATTCTAAGTGCTTTAAGAAAGTATGTGCAGTTGCTAAATCTAACTACATTAAAAACAAAATAAGTAAAGCAACTAACAAAAGTAAAATCACGTGGAACATCATCAACAAAGAGACTTGTAAAAATAAAACACAACAACACAAGTTCTCTCTAAAAATCAATGGCAAATGTCTTGACTCTGATACTGAAGTGGCAAATGCATTTGAGTCATTCTTCACTAATATACCAGTGGCAACAACAAGTACATTAAATTCAAGTTCGTATCTTGCTATCTCATTACTTAAAGCAAATGTTGCCGAGTGTCAAACGCCTTTCAAATTTAACCATGTAACCTCCGAGATAATAGTTAAAACTTTCAAAGATCTGAATATGAAAAAAACTGAAGATCTTTGGGGAATATCAGTAAAAATTTTAAGAAATATAATACTAGTTATTGCACCCCATTTGGCAACGATATTCAACAGATGTATTGATGAGGGTCAGTTTCCTAGCTTAATGAAGTACAGCAAAATCATACCGTTATTTAAATCAGGTGAAAAAAGTGACCCTTCTAACTTTAGGCCTATTTCTATATTACCAGCACTGAGTAAAATTTTTGAAAAAGTCATATTCGTTCAGTTGCTGTCTCATTTTAAAGTTAACGACTTACTTCATAGTAAACAATTTGGGTTTACCAAGGGTAAGTCAACCACTGACGCAGGAGTTGCACTTATTAAGTATATTTTTGATGCATGGGAAAACAAACAGGATGCAATTGGTGTTTTCTGTGACCTCTCGAAGGCGTTTGATTGCGTTGAGCATCAAACATTATTGTTGAAGTTAGCTTACTATGGTGTTCTAAATAATGCATTAAGGTTGATAAATTCTTACTTATCAGATAGACTTCAGAAAGTCAGTGTCAATGGAACTGACTCTTCAGGCGCCCCTCTATTAATGGGAGTGCCCCAAGGATCAATATTGGGACCTCTGCTCTTCCTTATATACATAAATGACCTCCCTTACTTTGCACAAGATCTTTGTGAAGTAGTGTTATTTGCTGATGATACCTCGTTGATTTTTAACGTTGACCGTCGAAAAGATACGTTTGACGACGTAAATGACACCCTCTCACAAGTGCTACATTGGTTTACAACTAACAACTTGCTTTTAAATGCCAAGAAAACCAAATGTGTAAAATTCACTATGCCCAATGTAAAGCAGGTCAACACTAACATCGTTATGAATAATGAACACATTGAAGTTATTAATTCGACAATTTTCTTAGGTATTACACTGGATGCCAAACTTCAATGGAATCCACACTTGGCAGCCTTGGCGGGAAGACTTAGTTCCGCCGTATATGCGGTTAAGAAGATCAGACATCTGACTGATATTGAAACTGCGAGACTGGTTTATTTTAGTTATTTTCATAGTATAATGTCATATGGTCTTTTGTTGTGGGGGTCGGCGGCTGAGATACAAACTATTTTTGTATTGCAGAAGAGGGCCATCCGCTCCATATACAACCTTAGGCCTCGCGATTCGCTGAAAGAACTGTTTAAGAATATCGACATTTTAACTGTAGCTTCCCAATACATTTTGGACTGTATTTTGTACGTGCGTAAGAACATTGATATTTTTTCTAAAAAATCTGATTGTCATGGTTTTAACACTAGAAATAAACACAAGCTCGCGATTCCAAATCTGAAGCTCCAAAAGATTAATAGTTCATTTGTTGGACAAAGTATTAAAATGTACAATAAGTTGCCACAAAATGTAATTGAGTTACCAACGCATAAATTTAAATCCCACGTGAAAACCTGTTTAATGAGTAAAGGATACTATAAAATTGTAGATTACTTAAATGATAAGGATTCGTGGACATAATGACCTCCGTGCCTGCACACATGTAGTAATTTTATAAATATTTACTGAAATCACTATTATTATATAATTAATCAATTTTAATAAATTAGGCTTAGCAGCATTTATTATTGTATACAAATTGATTAGTATTGATTAATCAAACAATTGACAAGATGCTAACCACCTACTATTGTACACCTCGTCCTGCAGTTTATTAGTATTGGATTAAGTACTCTGTGACCTATGAGGGGAACCTAAGTAGTCATGCTCACTCAAATGTCTCTGAGGTGGTGGCGTTATGTGGCGGGTCATTACATTCCCTCTAATATGGTTGAGTGAAATGATGGCTGACACATACGTCATACTTGTGAACAGGTGCCACCTTTGGGGACTGGTCCTCTTCGGTTTACCTCATATTTAGCTTTTAATTTGCTTCATTCTATTTTGTGTTGCATTAGACTGTATGACTTGGTATGAGGATAATAAACCATTGTAAAAAAGTTGGCGATTAAAAAGAGTAACTGGCGAGTTTCTTGCCGGATCTTCTCGACCAGAAACAACTTTCCGAGCCGGTGGTAGAATCGCATTATGTTTATTTATTTCTTTAGTATATTTTATGTATCAACATATATATGTATTAACATGTAAATTATTACATAAGTACTTATAAATAGTTTTAAATCATTCAAATGTATGACGATTTGTAAGTGCTGTGTACAAGCCTATGCAAATAAAGAATCATTTGATTTTGATTTTGATTTTAAGATAGCAATATCCAGATTGCTCTTTCATACATGAATGTATCGGCTTCGGAATCAATGGAGGCCTGTATTATGGGTATTTTGATACAAAGCGCTTCATGTGGCCAGCTCAGTGCAAGGCTGCTGACCTCGTGGTGCGCGAGCGCACACGAGGCGAAAATGCCCACATTCCCGCACTGCCCGTACTTAATTAGTTGTGCGAGTATCTGTATTTGTTTGTTAGATATTTTGTATTGCATTTTTGCCATTAAATTGATATGTATAACAGAAAAAAAATCATCATGATCATCATTTCAGCCAATAAACGTCAACTGCTGGACATAGGCCTCCCCCAATAATCTCCACACAGATCGCTCCTGTGCCGCCCGCATCCAAGGGATTCTCGCGACCTTTACCAGATCGTCGTTGTACTTTGTGGGGGCCTGCCACGGCTTCGACCTCCTTTACGCGGCCTCCACTCGAGGACCTTTCTGCTCCACCGGCTGATCTCCTATGTGCCCTGCCCACTTGACCTGCAGACTGCAAATCCGGATTGGTGATCACAATCCTGAGCTATGTTCGAAAAATTCGAAACATAGTTTTTGCCCAATCGGGAATCCAACCCCGAGATCACGGCCCGGTACATACTTAAACCACTAGACCAACAGGGCGATTAATGTCACGTAGGTACCTACCTAATATCAAGGAGTAGAACTACATAGTAATATAATACACAACCAGGGGGTCTCATCTCTAACAAATGAAAATTTGTTCAAAAAAAAATTCATAGGCGGCAGCACCTGTAAGGTTTATAGGTTCACTACATACGGAGTTTGATATTTTTAAAATGAGACTTACTTTATTCAAATTCGAAAATGTTTAAAAACTTGACAAACATAAAATAACGAGCAGTAACATCATCATTTTAATTTTATTTAAAATAAAATATAGAACAAGAAAAGCATGCTAGCCACACACGCCATCTATCGGAAACTTTGTGCAATTCTATTATTTTTACAAACTTTTTAGTGTGTCATTTTTAGGCTGTTTAGCATTTTAATACGTATCTATGACACAACTTACTTAACTACAAATAAAATCAACCCTTTACAATAGTGTTAAGGAAATCCGCCTACTTATAAAGAAATAAGCGGAAGAGGAACACAAACACGTCATATTAAAAATTGTACAGCTGTGGCCAAAAGGAGATCCGTCATGACTTGAATACCCTTTGAAGTGGCACAAAGCATTATGTTTATTAGTATTGGACCGCGGCTACACTTTACCAAGTGTCAATCCCAGATAATAGGTTACATGTTTCTGGAGCAGGTAGATCCGTATACCTTATTGGGTATACGATATAATATACCTATATATTAATTTCAGCAAAATGAATGTGTAACGTAAAAACCAAATTAAAATGCTCATAGATTAATTTTCGATTTCAACGCGGACGAAGTTGCGGGCAAAAGCTATTTTTTTATGATACCTATAGGCGGCAGACGCCCAGGAGCTGTCTCCTGGGAGACGGATCGCCTGGATGGTAGGTAAGCAATTGCCGCCGCTCATAGACGGGTGTCTATGAGCGGCGGCAATTGCTTACCTACCATCCAGGCGACACCAGTGAAGTCACAAGTGCGCTGCCAACCTTTGAACCCACCTTTCCCCCGGATTGGGCCACGGGTACCCTCACTCACGCAGCGAAACACAGCACCGTGCTGCATGACGCCGGTTTTCTGTGAGGCCGTGGTATCACTCCGGTCAAGCCAGCCCATTAATGCCGAAGCGTGGCTCTCCCAAGCTCGTAGTGTGACATTAGGTATATGGTAAGGAGCTCGAAATCTTTATACCTGCAGTAATTTCGGAGAATGAATTTTTTTTATTGTGTGATGGGTGGCAGACGAGAAATTACATTTTCTTTTTTTTTATGTGATAGGTGGCAGACGACCCGACGGATCACCTGATGGTAATCGATTACCGCCGCCCACGGACACGCAACACCAGTGGTGTCACAAGTGCGCTGCTTACCTTTTAACCCCCCTTCCCCTGGTATGGGCCTCCGGTACCCTCATTCACGCAGCGAAACACAGCGCATGCACTGCTTCACGGCGTTTTTCTGTGAGGACGTGGTATTACTCCGGTCGAGCCGGCCCATTCATGCCTAAGGGTGGCTATCCCACGGTCGTAGTGTGACATAATATGGTAAGGATCTCGAAAACTATATATCAGCTCAGCAATTTTGGAGAACAATTTCTGCAGAAAGTCGCGAAAATTTTTGCAATTACATTTTCTATTGCATTTTTCCAAGTGGAGAAAATCTGCTAGCATTTTAACCCAACCTATGGCAAACTTCGTACATTTCCTAAAATATTCTGACGATTTGAGAAAATCTTGTCCAAAAATATAGACCGCTTCCGAATTGAGAACTATCAGTGTTAGATAAATAACATTTGAATTTGTTGTTTTTTCTATTTGATCTATGACGTAACGTAGGTAGGTCGGATACCTACTTCTGAGCTACTATAAAAATATTGTGATGTAGTAATCTACGATGAAATGGGCATGTAAGTAATGGATGAATAAGAAAGTAACATTTATAGTTTAATATTCTGTGCAAATATAAATTATATTTTTTTACATAAAGTTACTTTACTTACATAATAAATACTTGAAGTCATTATTCCTTAGCAGCTTTAGTTTTTTTACTTATATCAACAATGGTCTCCCGCGGCTTCAACAAAACAAAATAAACTAGGAAACACAGGTAACTTAAAAGCAAACTTATAAAAATCACTTTCACAACGAAGTTCTTCCACCAATCGTGCAAATCGTTGTTCACTGTCGCCCACAGGGCGGCGAACAGGACCGTCTCCGCGGTGCTCACCAGCGCCCAGAACATGTGCCACACGCGCACGTGCCGGAAACGAATCTTGAACTCCATTAGACAAAACAAATAAACAAAAGCTAAAAAAATATAAAACCCTCTCCTCACAGTGGGCGCTTGAGGTATTATGAGTAGCAACAACATTATTTGATAATGCGAAAACAAAACTATCACAGCTGCTATTACAGACAGATTGATGAAGGCGGCTATAGAGAGCAAACGAGACACGAAGAAGGCGTACCAGCCCAGGTAGTGCACCAAGGCGGCAGTCACGTCTTGCGGCTCCAAACCTCGCATCTTGCTTCTAGGAACTCGACGAGGTATGTCAGGCTCATCTTGAACGACCTCGTCATTGTACTTCCGTCTAGGAGGAGCTGAGAGCCACATGGGCAAGTCTTCAGCTTTTTCTACTATTTTTTCTGCCCACACAGCAATGGAGCCCGGTCTCGGTGCGTATATGACAGGCGGTGGCGTGATTTCAACTTTTTCTATTGTATACGTACTCGAGAATTGAGTGTTGTGTCTTCGTGGTGCTACTCGATCTATGATTGATATGGGCCTGACGTATTCGTCGTCACTGTTCGAATGTTGATCGGCCGCTGAGTTATCAGCGTACGACTTAGGAGGAGCATGTGGGGGATACAAGGAGTTGCCGGAACTGCTATCCGAATCCGTCATTATATCGTCATAGAACAGCGGCTCCTGCTGCGTTGTTCTCGGAGAAAACTGTATCAAATCGCTGTTAGCTCTTGTTGTGCCTTCGTCATCAATGAAAAGTGAATTTCGTGCTTCAATGGGTGGTTTTATAACAGTTTCGTAAATAGACTCTTCGACTTTATTTTTACCATTTTCATTTGTGTTTTCGATCAATGGTTTGGAATTTTTGTTCCAAGGGTACCTCCGGCCGTTTAGTTTTTCTCTTTCAAATCTTCTATAGATGGTTGCTGTGCTGGACATGCGCATGCAAGAAACGATCACGCTGACGGATTGCACGGCAACTGTAAAAGACATAAATAAACATTTTCTATCAATATATCTAGATATTAGGTAGATAAAGGTGCCTAAATGTTAAAGACACACCGGTGACTTGTCTAGCACGAAATGACGATACCTAGGTACTTAGACGGGAGCATATCCCACCAAAACCCCATGAAAATTTAAGTAAGTTAATAATATTCTAAAATGATCTGACCCAATCCTACGTTCATCCCAATACATGGCGTAGGTTGTTATTAAAAAATTGTACCAGAAACGCGAACTTCTATTAAATCAAGGACATTTTTTTATGTGATAGGTGGCAGACGAGCAGACGGATCTGACCTGATGGTAAGAGATTGCCGCCGCCCATGGACTCGCGATACCAGTGGAATCACAACAAGTGGGCCTCAGGTACCTACCCTTACTCAAGCAGCGAAACACAGCACAGTGCTGCTTCACGTCGGTTTCCGGGTTTTATGAGTTAGGACTATAGAATTAGCGGCATCTTTGTCTGTGGTTAAGTTACGATGATACGAGTTGTTGCAACTTATTATGATGGGGAAAGCAGCTGGTACTTTTGCCCCCCGAAGACTTGTCTTAGATTTGAAGTTAGCATAACAATAGTAGGTTTAGTATTACTTATTAGTAGACATCATTAGAAGGGTAGGAATCCCTTTTTTGGGGGAATAACCGACGTCGCCGCCTATATGGGGAGCCTTATGCATACCCATTACATCGGGCTCTCCTCTGGCGGAAGCTTCTCCTAACGAGAAGCCGGCCAGAGGCATACTGAATAAACCCCAGCGGTCTTCTCTCATCGCCCTTAGTGAGAGGGAGTCACGGGAACGAAAGTGCGCACCCTGCCACATGACCCTCCCTGGGCGGTGCACGGCGTGCCAAGCGGTTTCTCCACCGGCTTGGCCGGGAGACGGCCTGTGCAATGCCGGCGCTGCTGTCCCCTCACAACGCGTCAGCGGGCTCCCTCTGCAGAGAAGAGGGAGACGCGCATCTCTTCGGCGTCTCCTCTAGCGCTAGCGAGAGAATCCACCTCTTGCTCGGTAGGATCACTTACTTTTACCATATAGAGGGTTGTTAAACCGCTTCATCAAGTCCAGAATGTTGACTATTGCGTGCGGGGCCGCGTGCAGGAAGGCCTGCAGGAACAGGTACAGCTCCATCGAGGATGATGCCCTGGCCGTCAGGATCGCTTCGCGCGTGCGCTCTTTGTCTTCCACGTACGAGGCACAGACTGCCTCCATCCACCAAAATATGAGAAAGCAGTATCTGGAATGAGAAGTGACATAGGAAGGTAGGTACTTATTATTGTAATAATATCCTCCAACCGATTACGGCTACGGCGGCCAATCTCAACGATCACCCACGTACGCAGGATATATTATAGTGGACAAGTGTGTGCGCAAACACAAGTGCACTCTCTATTACCTTACACACATATACCGATTGGACACCAGCGTAATACGACCGGAGAGGGATTTGGCGCAGGACCAACGGTTTAACTTGCTTTCCGAGGCAAGGGGGTACAAGACCGCCAACTTCCAGACTCCGGGCTGACACTAAGAATTTCTTACCGAAAATGTAGGTAAAAATTTTTTGGCCGACCCGGGGATCGAACCCCTTGCGCAGCAGTCGTTTTAAAGTGGATGGGGCCCACTAACCACTGCGCCGCCGAGGCAGTCGAAATGTGGTTACAGACATTAATACTATGGTCTTTATCATCATTGTCAACCTGTCCCAGCTCACTGGTTGACATAGGTGGCCTCTCCATATTCGCCGCTTTGATAGATTCTAGGCTACTCGCATCCTGCTCTGCACAAGAAGACTGGTTTTGTCGCTGCACCAGGTCTTAGGGCGTTTGATCGCAGCGGTTTCCACTCCAGAACTCGTTTACCCCAACGGTTGTCGCCCACAGCCGTTTACCCATAGTCTTCAAGGTAGTATTGACGGCCCGTTTGAAATAGTGGTAGTGAACTCTGCCTTTGGCCCAAGGGTTGCGGGTTCGATCCCCGCACAGTACCTACAAACATTGTATTACATGTCGTTTGCCTGAAGGTTGTCTGGTAGAAATCGCTTCCAGCGATAAGACCGCCGAAATTGTACAATTAAGTTTCTGTAATGCCTTTTAAAGTTGTGTTTTTTTTTTTGTGCAATAAAGTATATCTATCTATCTACATTGGCTTGGGTATTTTATATGTATTATAAGTAGGAATGTATTCAAAAAAGAAAAGTATTATATGTAGATATATATTTGTGATCCCACTTAGACCATACCTATCTTTCAAAAGTTTGGTACATTTGCATCGGGATCAGTGCAAAGATGCGGAACAGTGAAACGCTTCATTTGATTCATTTGGAACATCAACTCTCAGGTAGTTCCGTGATTAACTATTCCACAGATATTATACCTAATACTAGTCCTGTTCACCCCGGACAGAATACAGATTACCTACTCTTGCGCTCTGAATTCGGATCATTGCGCTCATTCGGATTATTCGGCCACAGATATTATAATATTAGTATTCGGCTTACTCGGCTCATTCAGCTCATTCGGATCATTCCGCTCATTCGGTTCATTCGGATCACTCGGACCATCCGCTCATCCGGATCATTCGGCTCACTCGGATCATTCAGCTCATTCCGTAGGTACATTCGGATCATTCGGCTCATTCGGACTCGAGATCCATTTGAGTCGAATGATACATTCGGAGCGAACATTAGAGATTCGGAACAGAGGGCCTTAATGCGCCAGTTTCAGAGGGCCTAATATAAAGCAAAAAACGTTACGACCGAATCGGAGTTTCCCTCTCTTTCACACGCGCTTTGTGTCTCCTTTGTTTGGATACGACAGATATATTCTCGTTCGTTACGGGACGGCTTTAAATTAAGCCACCGTACCTAAAGAGTTACACACGTCTACACAGGTCAGATCAATGTACCTATGTGATGTTGTAAAATATTTATTTATATTTATTTAGGCGATGCATATTAAGATAATGAAAAGCCTTAGAACGATATTACGTACTTACATAGTTACCTATATCGTGCCGGGAAAAATAATTAACTAAGCTATTATAAAAAGCTCGAGATTGAACATATTTTTTTTTTTGCATAGATTCATCTAGTCACTAAAACTTGGTTTGATTGCGCCTACACAAACCACACCACCAGCCACAGCGTGGATGTGCTACAAACTTTAGCATTTTAAACTTTGAGTTTCCCCTTAGACAATTTAAATTGTCTAAGAGTTTCCCTGATCAAAGTTTTTAACGCTTTTCTTTTTTTTTCTACATTGTAAAACCCAAAGAGTTTTTACGATACTTACTTATATTCTATTTACAAAATAAACCTGGTTGTTTTACCGTAAAAAAATAGGAAGTTGCCATTTAATTACTTAAAAATAATAAAGTTGACATTAAATGTTTCTTCTGTTATTATTATGGCTTTTGTTATTTTTTTTTCTGGGGTTGCAACCAGTCAGTCTTTGACACACCTAAAAAGAATGCTCGGTTTCCATACATAGATACTTATTAAAATTACGTACTTGTCATCATCATCATCAGCCCATTTAAGTCCCCACTGCTGGGGCACGGGCCTCCCTCAATCACATGAGGGGTAATTGCCATACTCACCACGCTTGGCAGACGGGTTGGCGAGGGTTTTGATATAAATGCAGAGTTTTATTTCTCTGGGTGCTGATGATCATGCCAGCAGCTTTACCTTAGTCGCCTTTTACAACACCTCGGTAAGAGTGAGGGTGGCCTATTCTACTCTGCCGGGGACCACACGTACTTATACCTACATAATAATTTTCGGAATGTTCATCAGGAGGTATTGTTTTGAATCTCATCACTCGTTGATCACAAAAAAATTAAATTGCAAGCAAGGTAAGCTACCTGTACATACCTGCCAATTGCAGCCACAGGAAAGAAGATACATTTGGAAAATTGTCTAAGGACCCACAATAGGTCATTTTTATCAATGCTGATGCTGTAAGCTGTCAGGTCCGGCCTCAGGCTTGGAGGAGGCGAGGCAAGTGTAAAGATGAGAGTCGTCACTGCGGGCCAGACCATTAGGACCAGACAGAATGATCCTAATCTGAAATAATAAAAATTAAATCAAGTTGATTTTAAAATAGGAAGTTGGAATTTCCATAGGTATGACACTAATTATCTTACACCTGTATCTGTTTATACAAACATGTAAGGAAAAGAACCTAACATACCGAAAAGTTTAAATAGGGCTTTTCCTTGGGAGGCTTTGGATTTTTCCAAGTTTAGTTTGAAAAAATTTGGCTATAGTTTCCGAGTAATTAGTGCGACGCATTTTTCGTACTAATTACTCGGAAACTATAGCATAATAGTTTTTAGTACAGAAGGAACAAAATCGTAATCGTAAATCGTACGCGCGCGAGTAGCATGCACATCCCTTATCTACTTAATCTTACTTGTCAGTGATCAGGGGCAGGCAGAATTTTATAAGCTTTTATTTCATCTTAGAAAAATGTTGGCTACAACGCACCATATTTAAATATTGGTAAAAGACCTTAAATTGGGACCTAAATCTCCCTCCCTCCAGCTCCAAGAGACATATCTATTTAATTAGCTACCTCTAGTTATCTTTTTTCTAGGAAAGCTACCTAACGTAAATGCCTTATGTACCTACCTAAAAAACAGGAATACAAAAAAAAATGCATTTTCTCGAATGTGTGTTAATTGTTATCTACATAAAAGACAAAGAAATATCATGGACCTTATGTAGGTACGACTAGGTAAGAATGTCGTTGGGGACTCAGGTGCATCTACCTCCTCGAGTGGCCCTGCTCGTAATCAGTTCTGTCCTAATTCCAACTTCGGTTGGTATTAGGCAGAAACGGTTACTGCAGAGCACGGTTTTTCCTGGGCAATGACGGGTAGTAATTCATTCGTGGATTGCTACCTGTTAGCCGAAGGATGCACACCCGACGGACCGGCCCTGTCGTGCGACCGCGCTGAAGCGCACTTCGCTACAGGGCCTATATTGTCGCGCCGAGGGTCTGAGGACAGGCGTCTTCGCGTCGTTCCCTGACGGTGCACTAGGGCCCGTGAAAGCGGGTTAAACCATTGCACAGCGGGGTTGCAGGCGCCATTGTTGTCTTCGGACCTGGGGATGCTTTGACGTCGGCATCCCCCTAGAGTGGAGCGCCTCCGGGCGCAGTGGCCGCAAGGCCGCAAGGTTTGGGGACCTGCGCCGCAAGGTCGCAGCCAGCGGATTGCGGTGGTAGGTCGGAGTTGTTTGCGTCGCGGATTTCCCCGGCTCCGCAGCCAGCGGAGTCGGTTTCTGCGACGCGTTATTATGTTGAAAGCCTGCGGGTTTGTCCCTAACTCGCACTGCACTGCAACCAGCAGTGTATGTGCGGGGAGGGGTGCCCGCAGTCCTCCTCTCGGTGGTGCTTGCACTGCATCCAGCAGCGTGGGTGCTACCCGGGAGGTTGAGTGGGAGAGAGGCCGAGCTGGCGAGCCGGATGAAGCTTCCGTGGCAGTCCTCACCCCGGTCTGAGTGTTTCCTGGGCGAGGGATGGAAACGCCCCAGTGTTTTTATTGGGTATGCCTCCGGACGGTCTCTGATTAGCAGAGACCTAACCCGGAGGAGAGCGTGCATAAGGTGCATTTTCACTGGGTCATCAAAAAAAAATAAAGGTAAGAATGTCGTTGATTACTGAACTTAATTTATTTCTTACCTACCTACAAACTCCACCCGTATTGACCGAACGACGGGCGCTTATTTTAATTCGAGACTAATATGTAATACCTAACTATAAAAATACTCACACATTTTCATCGTTTTGATAATGTTCGTACACAAGAGCAAAATCAAAACACATTAGAGTGAGATACACGAGCAACCCTCCACAGGAGGGCAAAACGCGGTGCAGCAGCAAGGCCTGCCATGCTGGCAGTTTCCATCCCAGAACCTCCCCTGGCACTTCTTGATCCAAATCGCATACTACCATCTTATTTCACTAACACTCATTGTCACGCACACTAATCGATAACTCAACGATAGTATGATCACATCACTAAAATAAACTTCAGCATTCCTTTCTTTTAAATTTAACCAGGTTTAAGGGCAAGATGGTTGAATTCGATTATTGGTAGGAATATTATAACCTTTTGTTTTGATCTACAGAATAGTTTGGAATCAGAATGTAACATAGATTTTTTGTTCTCCACACCTACAGATAGCAAGAACTGATAAGATTGTTGAGCCAAATACCTAGATAACTCGATGACACAGTTTCGTCCAGATATTATGTGGATTAAATATTAAATTAATCATTCTTTTGGTTTACTACGTTAACGTGTAATGCGAATTTTATAACGTGGGCGTGGTGCGTGACTGTTCTACTTAGCTACCCTATCCTATACGAGGGCCACACCGAAATGATCGGGAATAGAAGAAAGTACTAATATTAAGTAATACAATAAAATAAATTATCATTGTTTTTCGAAGTATTCTCCGTGACAGTTGGGCTTAGGTGGCAACTGGACCACAATATTCTCGACCACTGGACGAGTTGCCTATTCTTCGGAAATGTTAGTGGTCAGGTCGGCCACTCGGCCATGCGATTCTCGGCTCATGGTCGAGTGGCCACCTTTTTAAAACTGTTAGTGGTCGACTCAACCAAACATCTCATTTGCCAATATTCTGAATATACCAAATATTTTGAAGGTTACATGCACGTAAAAGTAAAGTAAATGGGGAGACCGGGTACAAAAGTAACGGCGGGTCGAAAGTAACAAAGGCTCTCTAGATTTACCCAATGGACGGACACCGCTTTACCGCTGTCAGGCGATAGCCAGGAGCTCCCCCCTCAATTGCATTTAGTCACCACGTACGCCACGCGCTGTTAGGCTGTGTGACAGGACGATATGTGAATTTACAGTCTAAAAGTAAGTTTTTTGACGTTTTCTTATTCAATATTTTGACATTCTTAAAAGCATGAGAGTAATCTGAATTTTTGCATAATCTATTCTTTATTAAAGTGACTGTACATTGCGTAAATTCATTTTTGTGTAGCACGTTCCGATTTAAGAAAATTTTGCACGTTTTGTCAAAAATTTGGATGGGTACAAAAGTAACATAGCTCAATGGGTACAAAAGTAACATGTTACTTTTGTCTTCGTGGTGATTTAATTATTTATAATTATATTTGTATATAGATTTTTTTCAACAGAATGCCGCGACATCGCATGAGAACAACTGGACGAGGAACTACCGCCATGGAAGTGTATCAAAAAGCAGCTAAAGAGCGTTTTGAAGATACTGCAGCAATAAGAGGCCTGGCAAAAAAATATAATGTTTGCCACGTTACACTATGTGAGCCATCATTGCGATTCTGATTAAGATTAATGACTGAATTATAAAAGTCTGATTAGAAAACTTCATTTATCTCATTACTTAATCTAAGAACTTTATTGATTTGTTATTATCCGTAAATTTATAGTTTTTGAACATTTATAATACAGAATTTAATTTGCGTTATAAATAAGTACAAAGACTTGAAATAAATAACTTGTTGATTTACCAAGTATAATTTGTATTCATCAACCCTTTTGTATTGTTACTTTCGACCCACAACGTGTTACTTTCGACCTGCCTACGTGGTCGAAAGTAACAAGTGACGATTTTTTTTCAAATGGTTGTTATTCGTATAAAACACACTACAATGTAATAAATCGAGTTGCTAGAGTAAAGATTAGAAACGGATTTTTTATATAGTTATATTTATTTAATGGGAACAGTAACACCCATCCAGAAATCAAGGTAAAAGTACAAAGTGTTACTTTTGTACCCGGTCTCCCCTACATCATGTTTAACTACTTGATGGCAAATTTAAATTTACACTGGCCAGCACATAATCCAGATGATTTTCATACTTTTTGCATTCGTTGCTGATGCACTTTTGCATTCGTTGAAACCGATTCTTGAAACAGTAATTCCAGTCTGAAGTGGACATAGTCGAAACGACCGATTTGTTGGCTGTAGTCGTTTTACTAGGTGCTTCAAGTTCAAAAACAGAAAAGCTCGGTAAGACATTGTTCTTGAGATAAACCCTGACGAAAGTTATAAAAAAATATCGCAGATAATTTTTCCCGCGTAAGCAACATTTTCTTACCGACTTCTAAATTTGAAATAGCTGGCTACCACACTTTTTTTTTCAAAAATGGAATCAAGTTTTAAAAAACCCTTGATTTCAAATACCAAAAATATTTTAAGCCAAGAAGTATTCCATTCCCGATCTTTTCGGTGTATTTGGCTTCAAAATATTTTAATTATTAAAACCACTGTATTATTATTAAAAAATAATTTAAGCAACATCTATATTCACTAAAAATCGTCAGTTTATATTATTTTTAGCGTAAATTTGTTAAATGTTTATTACATATTAATACTACCACTACCACAGTACTTATTTTAACAGTCTGGAAGAAGTTCCTTGTTCTGTGCTTAACTGCTTACCTACGTTCCTAGATATTATTTATAATCTACATGAGTAAGTTTCACCTCAGTATATTAAGGTGACGGGTAGGGCACACTAGCGACGCCAAACGATTTTGATTTTTAGATCCTTAACCGGATCTATTTTAAACCATTTTGGGTTTACAACCTCTCGGCAAACACTTACACTATTTATTAAATAACCATGCACAAATTGATTCACGCCAAAAGTGGCCGCTTTTGGCATCAATCATTTTTTAGCGTACGCGTTGGACACAAAATCTGTGCATGGTTATTTAATAAATAGTATAAGTGGATCTGGTTTAGTAGCTAAGAATTAAACTCGATTGGCGTCGCTAATGTACCTTACCCGTCACCTTAATATTATAATTGAGATATAATATAAATTCAGTCATCATCATTGATGATTTTAAGAAGTTTTATAATGTGATTCGGACCGTTTCCTATAATGTCATAACATGACAGTTCTAGAGAGGAGCATAGTAGAGTATTTTTTTAGTTGATAGTCGATTAACTGAGTACCTATAAGAATAAAATCAATGTATAAACCTAGTATAATGGAACCT
>CM032467.1:15606495-15639513 GCA_019059595.1 Marasmia exigua | reverse complement strand
CATTGACCACTTGAGGCATTGCAATCCTTTGGGCTATGTATTTTTAAACGACATGCAAACTAGGTAATAGTCGTATATACATATTTAATAATTTATACTTAGTAGTTGTATTATAATGTATTCAGATGTCAAATCAAAAACGTATAGACCAGGCTTAACAGTTTAGGTTTTGTGGACTGGTATCATCACGTACGTTGCGGATGCAAATGGTGGGTTTTAAAAATTTACTCCCGCCCCACGCGAGAAAATCTTATTAGAGTTTATTCAATATATAATTCAAAGTTGGGCATTGAAATAAGTTCAGAGAAATTTAAAAATATGTAAGCCTAGAAATAAAATAAATGCTTTAAAAAAGATTCGTGGACGCGTCTTGGAAAAACAATAAAGCCCTGTTTTGAGTGAAACAAATAGAAAAAAACATAGAATACATTTTCAGCTTTCAAAATATACACTTATACAGAGATACCTACTGACATGAACGTAATGCTACTATTTACCTAGATCCAAGTTGTACCACCTACCAATCCTTTTAGTGTACGTTACATTGTTGCCCAAATGGACGATCCTAATGGTTCACTTCGGGTGTAAGCTGGAGTGCATTACGCAAGCCAATATACAGAATCAGCAGGTCTACAAAGCTGGACATTGTGCCTGGCGCCAGTCGTTGACCTATGACATTTTTTTTCAAATTTTTTTATCCACGTATTGCAAATTTTCATTACGTAATTTACTGTTTCCAGAACGGTTTTAAAGACAACGTTACGATATATCTAGGTACCAATAGGTGTGTGTAGGTACTACTATTCTTGTGTATTGCAAAAGTTCTGTTTTACAAAAATGAGTCACGTTGAGATATTTCTCACACAATAATACGTTAATATCCAATTTGTATTTGTCTAGAAAACCCTAGAAATTAATGTGGTTTTTAATAGCAACTATTTAGTTATTATAGAGGTCTACATCTTTATGTGTATAGAAAAACTGAAAAATTCAATAGGTTACAAACTATTTATTATTTGGTTTGCGCGACTCCAGAGAACTGGGGCGGACGGGACACGCTCTGCCCGACGTTCAAGCGGCGGAGACGGAGTGGCGTTCGCGCGCGCAAAGGACCACTACCCGCTGACGGTGGCGGCCAACCGCTGCTGTTGCTGCCGGCGGTGAGTGTAGTGGCTCGGCCAGCTTCGCCGTGCCCGCCCACGTGGTCGCTACACGCCGTCTACCTCGCGCTGTGCTCGAGACCGGTCTCATTAACGTCGTCTACTACGGCTTGCGGGGGTGGGGGGCTTGGGGGGGGGGATTGTCGATATCGCAATATAAGGATACGTTAACTTTACTGTCCTCACGCAGTTTAGTCTTTAGTACCAAAAGTCTCATTCAAATATGAAACCAGCGCAATTCCCTTAGGGGTGAAAATTGACAAGTCACTGTTTTATTCAAAACCGGTCCCCAAACATCAATTTTAAAGATTTTAACTTTTAAACTGTCTAATCCCCCATACTGCATTTCATCCGCTAATTCGAACCCCCGCATGGGTAATTTTGCTAAAATGTTTAAGTAAATTCATCATCATCAATCATCATCATACAGCCCATTAAGTCCCCACTGTGGGGCACGGGGCCTCCCTCAATCACATGAAGGGGTAATTACCATACTCACCCCACGCTTGGCAGACGGGTTGGCGAGGTTTGAATAAATGCTGAGTTTTTCTTTCTCTGGGTGCTGATGATCATGCCAGCAGCTTTTACCTTAGTCGCCTCTTTACGACACCTCGGTAAGAGTGAGGGTGGCCTATTCTACTCGCCGGGACCACACGGCAAGTAAATTACCTTCTTTTTATTTTAATTATATACATTTTTTATAAGTATATACAATTTTTCATTTACCTAACATCAAAGATGACGGACTTCCATACTAAACTTCAAATCCTGTTTTCACCTCCTTAAGGGTTTAAATTTATTAAAAAAGTTAAAACAACTTGTTCTTGGTTTAAAATAAGGAGAATCGTATAGCGATTTTCAAGATTCTCACTTTAAAATGGCTAAGCCCCCATAGTGGCATTTCATTCCCCTTTAAGGGGATTTCAAAAAACATTATAAAAGAATACTTTTTTTTAATTATTAGTCTGAATATATATTTCACAATTTGAACATCAAATATGGCGGACTTTCATACAAACGTTTAATCCCCTTTTTACCACTCTTAAGGATTCTTTGTTTTTTACCTCATTGCTGCCAATTTCTTCTTTTCAGAAAAGACCGTCAGTCCATACTGGAAAGTTGACTTGCGGAATGTTCAACATCACGATGTTCGTAGCTGCCAACGTTGCGCCATTGGTATGTATTTAGCTATTTTTGTAATATACTTAAAGTAATGTAGGTATAGGTGCCGAAATTAGTTCCTACAGGCTGATACCTAGATGAGTATAGGCTGACATTCTAACATTGAGCCGCCATCTCGCCTGTTGAAAACTGCTACTTGTATGCATATAACTAATGTGGATCATTATAAGAGATTTCAGTCCGATGAAAAAAAAAAAACAGTGAATGTCATATTATCAAAGAATTCTATTTACTTAGCTTACTTACTCTGATGGATCAACAAACCTGTAGCGGATCTTGGCCTCCGACACAACAAGTGAGCCATTCTCTCTGTTTTTGGGCCCCGGCAGACCAATCGTCGATCTGCAGCCCAAGTAGGTCCTTTGCTACTTTCATCCCTCCAGCGATATCTCGGACGTCCAACCGGACGCCGCGCACTGTTGGCCGTCCCCATGTATGTTCTCTTCACTGCTCAGATCTTCTTGCATTCTCTCCAGTATGCCAAGCCAACGCCATTCTAGCCGATTTGGTCTCCTCCAATTATGTTGGGTTCGGAGAATAACTCTTTAATCTCCCTGCTCTTTCTCCCTTATCCATTGGCCGTCCTCTCTCTCTGGTTGGTCCGAGTATTTTCCGCAGAGATCATATCGTTTATTTCTTGTGTGTCGTGTTCGTAACAACATATTTTTTGTGCACGGGTTCTTAGCCCTTCGCACAACCCCAAAAGCTGGAGGACCACATCCTATTTGGTCAGCGAGTCCATCGGACTAGCCAGTAGCAGGCTGTGCTACCGACCATTCCCCCATCCGCCACCGCGGGGGACGCTCCACTACGCTGTTAGGGCCAGCGCATTCTATTTTAATATTTTAGATTGTTTTCGATCACGAAGCTACTTCTAATTATTTAATATTACCTTCGTCATCCATCACAGCCATACCTATCCACTGCTGAGAATACGCCATCTTCTTCATTTCGATTATCCTGTCATCTACCAAGATCATTCACAGCTTCCCAGCGCATTTGCAATAACATCGGAAGCCGTCCCATTCTTGTTTGGCATTCGGTTAATTGGTTGGGGCCGCAATCTTGGTAGATATTTATTTATCTCCACATAAGCTTCTTATTTGCATTCCAACATAAGCTACCATGTCATTTCTTGCGGATTTTTTTTATTTTGTTGTCGTGCCTACCCTTTAACTACTTCAGTTATTATGAACAAACAATTTGGCAAAAATTAATGACCGCGGGCATAAAGAGATAGGAGCAATCCGCACTAATATAGATACAGTTAGTCATCTACGGATTTTCCATAATTTTCTTAGCCGGGGCCTCAACTGTGCCCAGGGGCTCTGATGCAGCCCCTCTTCTAGGGGGGAAAGCGCGCGGTTGCGCCTATGTTACTGCATATTTATGCAATCCGATGCAGGGGTCATCATAATCGCGTGCAAGCGCGCCATGTCTTAAAGCCCAGATATTTCTATGGCCGTGCTCTATGGATGCTTGTCTATTCGTTGCTTCTTCGTTTCTAGAATACGCGAGCTGTTTTTAGGACCCCAATGTAGCTGAATGCGTTTTTAATGCACAGATAATTTGCGGCAGCTTCGAGACTGTGTGCAGGACGGGCTGCGCGAGGATGCGCCGGAGCCACAGGGCGCGCCCCTGCCTGCATCCTTCCTAAATTTAACTACAACGTAAGAGCCAGCTTTTCACTCCCGCGGGACCGGGGGACAATGGATTCATAATCAACACGTGATAACTATGTTAATATTTATCTAAAATTAACCAACTCGTGGGATAATTTTATTGTGTCTGTATCTCGCTTTATGTAAGCAATTGTACCTAATTGAAGGAACGTTTTTTGGTTTAGTAATAGCCGTATATCAAAAAAGCGTTCCTCCAACCTATTCTCAAATATATCAAAAATGTTGCAAATATCTGTTTCTGCTATTACTTTCGCATGCATGCAAGATTACATTTTAAATAAGTGGGCTCCCAGAGAACTCATTTCATTGTCGTATTCTTTCGTTCTTTTTTAGATATTTTGTTAGCTATTTTATCTATTCAAAATCAAACATAAGTGCACATTTTAATCATTGAATATAGCCATAGATATTTTTATTTTTTTTAATTTCATCAGCAAATAGCATAAAAAGTCATCATGTATAAGGTCAAGAAAACTGGTCACTGTGGGCGACATCCTTAGGGGATTCTAAGGTGATGTCGCCCACGGCGACTTTTTGAAGCGATGCAGTAGTGATGCTGTCGCGCGTCCGCATGATACAAGCCGCGAAAGCGGTTCGATAGCTGTGTGCCCGGTGCTCAGATTCAGACGCGATACTGTCGCGGGTTTAGTAAACGAGCGTTTGCATCGCTACAGAAAAGTCGACGTGGGCGACCTCCAAAGATAAACAAAAGTCGAATGGATATTAGATAATGTAGGTACATGATCTGATCGCAATTAGGTGGGTGCGGGAGCGCTGTGGCGGCGCGCTGTGGGTGGCGCCGCTGGGAGGTGTGCGCGCGCTCGGCGCTGCTGGCGTGATGGCCGGCGCGTACGCGTGCCGCCGCTGCTGCACCCCGCGCTGCTGGACGCGCGGCCCTCGCTCGACCGCGAACCTTTCCGCGAGACCTTCCAATGCCACACCGATTATGATGAGGACTTTCCTTAATATCTGTAAGTCTATAGTTACCTGTCGTGCATGCATATACTAATGATGTTTGCAGTAGGGTTATTCTACAATCCCCACCATCCGAATTTTGATATTAAAGATATTAAAAATATCAAAATTAGTCTTTACGATAAACGATGAATAGTTGAGGGACGGGACGAGAAAGTTTAAGTGGCCATAAAATTAGCCTTACCTTTGTAATTTCAGGGGTAGCATAATAGTAAAACTAGTAGGAAGGTGGCTTAGATCCACTTACACATTATCTTATTAGTCATATTCCTGAGGTTCCATTCGACAATCTTTATCCGTGGATTAAAGCTATGTGTAAAAAACGTTAGATTTGTATAGAATGACAGCGCTATCCCATAGATTTAGTGTACGGAATAAGATTGTTCGAATCGGACCATAGTTCTATTATAATAACACCTGGAGCCCAATTCTCGGAGTGCGATAAAATGTCGTATTTTCTGAATGTCACTTTTTCCAATGTCGTACGAAAAATGTCAAAAAGTAAAAAAAAAACTCTATTCTCGTGACTATGCGACAGTAAAAAGTCACTTCCATAGAGAATGTGCCCATATCATTCGCCTAATACGTTCCATTTTGTGGATTGACACAAAATATACAATCGAGAAATCTTAATGTTTATTGTTTAAGTATTAATTTAACCATTCTTAGCCTTTTTATATCAACAGTCATTTTCATGTTTGTATAAAATCATAATCTATCATAACTGCTTTAAAATACGATCAAAACGGCGAAAAAGAAAACTTGATTTTATGAAATTATAATGCAGTTACACCAACCGAAAGCACAGAAGATTTATTTCAGTTCTGTGGCAAAAAGAGATGGCAACTATGGCAAAAAGACGCGTTAAAAGAAAAAACATGTTTTCACACAGATCGGTCCTGTGCCGCCCCATCCAATGGATTCCCACGATCTTCACCAGATCCGTCGGTCCACCTTGTAGGAGTGCCTGCCACGGTGCGACTTTCCTGTACGGTGGCCTCCACTTGAGGACCTTTCCGCCCCAACAGCCGTCGTTCTCCTCGCTATGTGCCCATGCCCATTGCCACTTGAGGCATGCAATTCCTTTGGCGCTATGTATTTTTAAAACGACACATGCAAACTAGCTAATACAGTGTATACATATTTTAATATTTATAACTTAGTAGTTCGTATTATAATGTATTCAGATGTCAAATCAAAAACGTATAGACCAGGCTTAACTAGGTTAGGGTTTTGTTGGACTGGTATCATCACTACGTTGCGGAATGCAAATGGTGTTTTAAAAATTACTCCTCGCCCCACGCGAGACAATTTATTAGAGTTTATTTCCCCCCCAATATATAATTCAAACGTTGGGCCATTTGAAATAAAGTTCAGAGATAATTTAAAAAATATGTAATGCCTAGAAATAACCAATAAATGCTTTTTGAAAAAGATTCGGGACGCTTGTCTTGGAACAAACAAAAAAGCCCCCGTTTTGATGTGAACAAATAGAAAAAACATAGAATACATTTTTTCAGCTGTTCAAAATATACACTTTATACAATAGATATCCTACTATCATGAAGCTAAATGCTACTATTTACCTAGATCCAAGTTGGTACCACCTACCAATCCTTTTCGTGTACGTTACATTGTTTGCCCAATGACGATCCTAATGGTCACTTCGGGTGTAAGCTGACGCTGCATTACGCAGCCAATATACAGAATTCAGCAGTCTACAAATGGCTGGACATTGTGCCCTGCGCCCAGTCGTTGACCTATGACATTTTTTTTCAATTTTTTTATCCAACGTATTTGTAACACATTTTCATTACGTAATTCTACTGTTCCATAACTGGGTTTTAAAAGACAACGTTACAGAATATATCTAGGTACCAATAGGTGTGTAGGTACTACTTTCTTGTTTATTTCAAAAGTTCTGTTTACAAAAAATGAGTCACGTTTTAGATATTTCTTCACCACAATAATACGTTAATATCCAATTTGTATTCTAGATAAACCTTAGAAATTAATTGTGGTTTTTAATAGCAACTATTTAGTTATTATAGGAGTATACATCTTTATGTGTATAGAAAAAACTGAAAAATTTCATAGGTCTACCACCTATTTATTATTTTGTGCTTTGCCGCGCCTCCAGAGAACTGGCGGACGGGACCACGCTCTGCCTGACGTTCAAGGCGGACGGAGACGGAGCTGGCGTTCGCGCGGCGCAAGGACCCCTCCTACACGCTGACGGTGGCGGCGCCACCGCTGCTGCTGCTGCCGGCGGTAGGTGGGGCTCTGGCCAGCTTCGCCGTGCCGCCCACGTGGGTCGCTACACGCCGTCTACCTCGCGCTGGTGCTCGAGACCGGTCTCATTAACGTCGTCTACTACGCTTGCTGTCGATATGCGCAATATAAGGTACTTAACTTTACTTTCCTCACGCAGATTTAGTCTTTATTACAAAAGTCTTCATTCAAATATGAAACCCGCGCAACTTCCCTTAGGGGTTGAAAATTGACAAGTCACGGTTTTATTCAAAACCGGTCCCCAAACATCAATTTTAAGATTTTAACTTTTAAACTGTCTAATCCCCCATACTGCATTTCATCCGCTAATTTACCCCCTCATGGGTAATTTTGCTAAAATGTTTAAGTAAATTCATCATCATCAATCATCATCATCAGCCCATTTAAGTCCCCACTGCTGGGGCACGGGCCTCCCTCAATCACATGAGGGGTAATTACCATACTCACCACGCTTGGCAGACGGGTTGGCGAGGGTTTTGATATAAATGCTGAGTTTTCCTTCTCTGGGTGCTGATGATCATGCCAGCAGCTTTACCTTAGTCGCCTTTTACGACACCTCGGTAAGAGTGAGGGTGGCCTATTCTACTCTGCCGGGACCACACGGCAAGTAAATTACCTTCTTTTTATTTTAATTATATACATTTTTTATAAGTATATACAATTTTTCATTTACCTAACATCAAAGATGACGGACTTCCATACAAACTTCAAATCCTGTTTTCACCTCCTTAAGGGTTAAATTTATAAAAAAGTTAAAACAACTTGTTCTTGGTTTAAAATAAGGAGAACGTATAGCGATTTTCAAGATTCTCACTTTAAAATGGCTAAGCCCCCATAGTGGCATTTCATTCCCCTTTAAGGGTGATTTTCAAAAAACATTATAAAAGAATACTTTTTTTTTAATTATTAGTCTGAATATATATTTCACAATTTGAACATCAAATATGGCGGACTTTCATACAAACGTTTAATCCCCTTTTTACACTCTTAAGGATTCTTTGTTTTTTACCTCATTGCTGCCATTTCTTCTTTTCAGAAAAAGACCGTCAGTCCATACTGGAAGTTGACTTGCGGAATGTTCAACATCACGATGTTCGTAGCTGCCAACGTTGCGCCATTGGTATGTATTTAGCTATTTTTGTAATATACTTAAAGTAATGTAGGTATAGGTGCCGAAATTAGTTCCTACAGGCTTGATACCTAGATGAGTATAGGCTGACATTCTAACATTTAGCCGCCATCTCGCCTGTTGAAAACTGCTACTTGTATGCATATAAATAATGTGGATCATTATAAGAGATTTCAGTCCGATGAAAAAAAAAAACAGTGAATGTCATATTATCAAAGAATTCTATTTTACTTACTTACTTACTCTGATGGATCAACAAACCGTAGCGGATCTTGGCCTCCGACACAACAAGTAGCCATTCCTCTCTGTTTTGGGCCCCGGCAGACCAATCGTCGATCTGCAGCCCAAGTAGGTCCTTTGCTACTTCATCCCTCCAGCGATATCTCGGACGTCCAACCGGACGCCGCGCACTGTTGGCCGTCCCATGTATGTTCTCTTCACTGCTCGATCTTCTTGCATTCTCTCCAGATGCCCAAGCCAACGCATTCTAGCCGATTTGGTCTCTCCAATTATGTTGGGTTCGGAGAATAACTCTTTAATCTCCCTGCTCTTTCTCCTTATCCATTGGCCGTCCTCTCCTCTGGTTGGTCCGAGTATTTTCCGCAGAGATCATATCGTTTATTCTTGTGTGTCGTGTTCGTAACAACATATTTTTTGTGCACGGGTTCTTAGCCCTTCGCACAACCCCCAAAAGCTGGAGGACCACATCCTATTTGGTCAGCGAGTCCATCGGACTTAGCCAGTAGCAGGCTGTGCTACCGACCATTCCCCCATCCGCCACCCGGGGGACGCTCCACTACGCTGTTAGGGCCAGCGCATTCTATTTTAATATTTTAGATTGTTTTCCGATCACGAAGCTACTTCTAATTATTTCAATATTACCTTCGTCATCATCACAGCCATACCTATCCACTGCTGAGAATACGCCTCTTCTTCATTTCGATTTATTCCTGTCATCTACCAAGATCATTCACAGCTTCCCAGCCGCATTTGCAATAACATCGGAAGCCGTCCCATTCTTGTTTGGCATTCGGTTAATGGTTTGGTCCGCCATCTTGGTAGATATTTTATTTATCTCCACATAAGCTTCTTATTTGCATTCCAACATAAGCTACCATGTCATTTCTGCGGATTTTTTTTATTTTGTTGTCGTGCCCTACCCTTTAACTACTTCAGTTATTATGAACAAACAATTTGGCAAAAATTAATGACCGCGGGCATAAAGAGATAGAGCAATCCCGCACTAATATAGATACAGTTAGTCATCTACGGATTTTCCATAAATTTTCTTAGCCGGGGCCTCAACTGTGCCCAGGGGCTCTGATGCAGCCCCTCTTCTAGGGGGGAAAGCGCGCGGTTGCGCCTATGTTACTGCATATTATGCAATCCGATGCAGGGGTCATCATATCGCGTGCCAAGCGCGCCATGTCTTAAATGCCCAGATATTTCTATGTGCCGTGCTCTATGGATGCTTGTCTATTCGTTGCTTCTCGTTTCTAGAATACGCGAGCTGTTTTTAGGACCAATGTAGCTGGAATGGCGATTTTTAATTGCACAGATAATTTGCGGCAGCTTCGAGACTGTGCTGCAGGACGGGCTGCGCGAGGATGCGCCGGCGCACAGTGGCGCGCGCCGCTGCCTGCATCCTTCCTACTACTACCACGTAAGAGCCAGCTTTCACATCCCGCGACCGGGGGACAATGGATTCATAATCAACACGTGATAATCTGTTTAATATTTATCTAAAATTAACCAACTCGTGGGATAATTTTGTATTGTGTCTGTATCTCGCTTTATGTAAGCAATTGTACCTAATTGAAGGAACGTTTTTTGGTTTAGTAATAGCCGTATATCAAAAAAGCGTTCCTCCAACCTATTCTCAAATATATCAAAAAATGTTGCAAATATCTGTTTCTGCTATTACTTTCGCATGCATGCAGATCACATTTTAAATAAGTGGCTCCCAGAGAACTCCTTTCCATTTCGTATTCTTTCTGTTCCTTTTTTAGATATTTTTTTAGCTATTTTATCTATTCAAATCAAACATAAGTGCACAATTTTTAATCATTGAATATATTCCATAGATATTTTTATTTTTTTAATTTCATCAGCAAATAGCATAAAAAGTCATCATGTATAGGTCAAGAAAACTTGTCACTGTGGGCGACCATCCTTAGGGGATTCTAAGGGATGTCGCCCACGGCGACTTTTTGAAGCGATGCAGTAGTGATGCTGTCGCGCGTCCGCATTGATACAGCCGCGAAGCGGTCGCTAGCTGTGTGCCCGGTGCTCAGATTCAGACGCGATACTGTCGCGGGTTTAGTAAACGCGCGTTTGCATCGCTACAGAAAGTCGACGTGGGCGACCTCCCAAAGATAAACAAAAGTCGAATTGGATATAGATAATGTAGGTACATGATCTGATCGCAATTAGGTGGGTGCGGGAGCGCTGTGCGGCGCGCTGTGGGTGGCGCCGCTGGGCGGGTGCGCGCGCTCGGCGCTGCTGGCGCTGCTGGCCGGCGCGTACGCGGTGCCCGCCGCGCTGCACCCCGCGCTGCTGGCGCCGCGGCCCTCGCTCGACCGCGACCCTTTCCGCGAGACCTTCAATGCCACCACCGATTATGATGAGGACTTCCTTAATATCCTGTAAGTCTATAGTTACCTGTCGTGCATTGCATATACTTAATGATGTTTGCAGTAGGTTACTTCTACTAATCCACACTATCCGAATTTTGATATTAAATATATAAAAATATCAAAATTAGTTCTTTACGATAACGATGAATAGTTTGAGGGACGGGCTGAGAAGTTTAAGTGGCCATAAATTAGCCTTACCTTTGTAATTTCAGGTAGCATAATAGTAAACTAGTAGGAAGGTAGGCTTAGATCCACTTACACATTATCATTATTAGTCCTATTACTGAGGTTCCATTCGACCAATCTTTATCCGTGGATAAATCTATGTTAAAAACGTTAGATTTGTATAGAATGACAGCGCTATCCCATAGATTTAGTGTCGGAATAAGATTGTTCGAATCGACCATAGGTTCTATTACTAATAACATCTGGAGCCCAATTCTCGGGACGTGCGATAAAATGTCGTATTTTCTGTAATGTCACTTTTCCAATGTCGTACGAAAATGTCACAAAAGTAAAAAAACTCTATTCTCGTGACTATGCGACAGTAAAAGTCACTTCCATAGAGAATGTGGCCCATATCATTTCCGCTAATACGTTCCATTTTGTTGATTGACACAAATATACAATCGAGAAATCTTAATGTTTATTGTTTAAGTATTAATTTAACATTTTCTAGCCTTTTTATATCAACAGTCATTTTCATGTTTGTATAACATCATAATTATCATAACTGCTTTAAAATACGATCAAAAAAGGCGAAAAAGAAAATTGATTTTATGAAATTATAATTCCGTTACACCAACCGAAAGCCAGAAGATTTATTTTCAGTCTGTGGCAAAAAGAGATGGCAACTATGGCAAAAAGACGCGTTAAAAGAAAAAAATGGAATATAGAATTTTCTTAACACTGATTTTATTACTGAGATAAAAAGGCCTAATGACGAATATTTAAAGGTATGTAGGTTAGGTAACTGGTGAAAAGAAAATTTAAAATTCTAAGCTAAACAATCGTTCACACTGAGAATCAATCATCTTCTTAGTTTGTGCAGTTAATTTAAACTTGTTATGTGATTTGAACAACCAAACGTCAATTAACAACAAAACGCGAAACGACTCAAACGTCACGTTGAGTTGGAGAAATATCACCAAAATCACCGTGATACTTCATATCGTATGGTCAAGACCATACGATACGTGTCGCACGAAAATATGTGACATATGTCACCATTCGACATCGCGAGAATAAGCAAAAACGTTTTCATACGATATCCGCCATGTTTTGTTGATATATGTCGTATGATGATAAATGTCACGAGCCCGAGAATTGGGCTGATGATCTGTACAAAATATAGCTGTTCTTATTTTCGTTAACAAAATATGTCATAAATAGGAAGTTAACATTAATCTACTACTCCGCTTTCACTGACCTGCAATTACTAGCACTGAAATCACTTTAACAAAAACAGAAAATAAAAATAGAAAGGATACAGAATTCGAAATCAGAGCCTGCTAATAACCATTTTCACAATTAAGTCGCGCTTAAGCACTGAAGAGGAGAAGCAAAAAGATCGTTAGAACAACCCAAGAGGTGTAAAAAGTATAAAGCGATGCTTTTACCTGTACGCACAAATCCACAAACAGTCTGTTATATAATCATTGTATGCCTTCCAGCAGTTGAAGGATGCCTCGCCTGAAGGCAAACTTACCGCTGTGAAAGATATCAATAGCGCCGAAGAGTTTATTATAAGTTCTGAGCAAACGGTTAACTACTGAGTTTTGCGCGCAATTAGTGCTCGATATCGACACAGCATAAGTTTTACTTGTCTCGTTCTAACCCTATAGGCACAAAAGCTCAACAACTTTGTGAATAATGCAACACAGGTCATGGATATAAGTCAAGTACAGAGGGTTCCAGACGATGCTGCAATATTCAAGTATTCTCATAACATAAGAATATTAAAGGACCTTGAGACAACCGATGTATGAGAAAGGACGACAAACACGTAGAACAAATCCTAAACCTTTTATGCCTTATTGCTTATAATCTCTAAGTGATCGGCAAATGTCAATTTACTGTCAATCTGTACCTCGAGATCCCTGACCGAAGTCGATTTTTTAATTTTTGTTTTATTCAATTCATATTCATACACAATTGGTTGTTTTTTTCAAATAAAAGATATAAAAAAGATTTTTTTTATCTTTATACCAATTCTGTTTTTAAAATAATATAATTGTAGAGGTAAGATAGTAGAGTAGAGTAAGATCTGCTTGATGCGCAGCACAATCTGTTTCACTCTTCGCCTTCATGTAAACCTTAGTGTCGTCAGCATACATGAGATCAGATCATCAGCACTGATGATTATGTTTCTCTCTAATATCTCTACATATATGATATATTGACTAATATGACTCCCATGAAGTATCTATAATGAATCTTTATTATTGTTATTACATGTAAAAAGTATGACATTTAACTACCTTCAAATGTTAACAAACTACAGTAGGAAACGCCGATCGTCTGCATAATCCTTTAACCTTTTGTCAACACAGTATGTCAAATTACATTGCCAATAAAACATTACCTACATTCTTCAGTTATGTAAGCAGGTGTCGTTTCCAAATTGACACTAGGTTCAACTTGTGAAAGAGCATAAATTATGCACATAATAATTTAACTATCACTCAGCGATACATTATTGAATCTAAATCTTCGTTGCTATTGAAAATAAAATATGTGCCTAGTATTTAATCGGTGTATTTTAAATATCAACATACATACTGTTAGGTCTACCTATATTCGTCCTGTTTTGGCTCCCAAGAGCAGGCTTTTTTTATAGTAAGCCCAATCAGGATGATCTCACTCCGCCTGATGGTAAGCGGCCGTGAAATCCAAATATGAGGCTGATAGGCACAAAAGAATTAACAAAGTACCCATTGTGTCTGCCATCCTCACCCCGATGGCTTGCTGAGATGCCGTTTCACGCCCCGCCTAAAAGACCCCGGATTGTATGAAGGAGGAAACACATGAGCTGGGAGGGCATTCCATGTCTTGATGGCTCGGGGCAGGAACGTGTTGTTCGGATGTGGAAAGGGGAGGATAGGATAAGTTGAAATAACTCATCAGAGCATTCCTCATTATAGAGGCGGTAGAGAACACTTAGACTGGCAATGTCTCTACGTAGCTGAAGAGGTTCTAGGGACTTAGTCACCTCATAATCTCCAACAATACGGATAGCACGTCGCTGCAACCTATCGAGAGCCTCCAGCAAGTACTTAGCAGAACCATCCCAGAGATGGGAGCAATATTCCACACACGGGCGAACCTGTGTCTTGTACAAGAGACAAAGCTGCGCCGGAGTAAAATACCGTCTCACTATGTTCAGAATCCCGAGTTTACGGGAAGCAGTTCTTATTACGCTCTCGATATAGTCCCGTTGGCTGGGGCTAAATAGGCTTTTCTGGCACAAATATCGCTCTAATCTTATGATGTGAATACCTACATAATATGTTTATTTATTTAGGAATGGCATAAAAATTAAAACATCTAAATTACACTGAACCGTTCTATTTATTTGCTCTGTCATCAATTTGGTTTCTCCAAACTAAAAATTCACAATTTGTTGTCTAAGGTTTTCCTCTTGGGAATGATTACCCATGATCGGTTGTAAAATAGAGATGGACGGAGCTTGCCATGAGTCGTCGTGACCGTTATTTGTTGAATCTGTTATAGATTAAAATGATTCGTCTAATTTTCCTTGCTCATCGTTGGTATCTTTGAGTGTACTGTCAAGCTTGTCTACTCTTTTGACCAAATTGTTTAGCGCTTGAGTTTGTTGTGTTAGAAGTTGCATCATATTGTTTAAGACGCCAATTCGCGTTTAAGTTGTCCTGTGAAGGTTGTCTTTTTCTTTTTCTCGAGTTTTCCCCTGAGGTTGATGGGGTCTGTCGCTCAGTAGATGAGCCTCTAACTCTCTAACTGAGTAAATATTTGTTTTCATCGCCTGCAATGTACTCATACATTTTAAATAAGATTGTTCTTTTATATTTTTTTCTTGCTACGATAGCGTGATGCTGATATATGATGCAGCGTCTTAATGGCCACTCTAAGAGTGCTCTTCTGGCAGTTTTGTAGGATTTTTCCATTACTCGTTCATCTGGTCCATAAAATATTCCGTTGATGTCATGCGTGGGTAAGGCAAACCTGAGTTTCGCTTCAACTTTTGACTCAATGATTTTCCCAAACAAGTCCCCATAAGACAAATCTGCGACCTCCCAGGATTTCCAGTCACTGGGGTAATTTTTGTCCAGAGCAGCAATGAGTGCTTGAAAGAAATTTTGTTCTTCAGGCGGAACACTCCTATGGCAGAGATTACCCAAGGTGGTAATGGCGGTAGCAGCCTTGATCTGAAAGAATAAATTTGCTTGTAAGGGTATGTGAAATCGCATTCGTGCGATGCGGCTCATCAATTCGATGCGATGCGTTGTTGTATGACATTGTAGTAGGACATTGAGCAGACATCGTACATGGAATGGTTGGTGTTGTTTGATTAAGTGCTTTCCTTAACAACTAAGGACATTTAAGATTTATATAATTACCTTTTCTTTTCTTTCCTTGGTATATAATAGTCTCACTATATTTGCTTCTTTTTCAAAATAATTTTTGATTTGTGTACCGATGACGCCGAGGTTCCAAAGCGTACTGAATAAAACAACTAGCCCGGCGCTGATAGCAACATCCCCGCCTATAACGGGAAGGTGTTGCCAACAAGAAACTCAACTTCTAACAATGTGTAACCAGAAATATGGTAACAGATGGCGCTGATGTTCAATAGGTTAATCTCAAATGGGTCAAGTCTGAAGGCTCGAACGCCTAAATGATATGCTTTTATGTTATAAAACAGTTTCATTTCCACAAATCTACTTCCACATAACTAAATGCCCTTTATTCATTACGACCCACTATTTCGATCAACCAGTGGATTGAATAGCACGCCGAAGTTCACTGTGATCCACCAATTTTTATTATTTTAATTGTCTCGGTGGATCCTGTGATACTTGCATCTTCTAATATGCTCCACCAGTGATCGAATATAGTTCAGAGAGTTTGTTAAGATCCACCACTGATTTCAGTGGAACCTGTGATATAATTTATATAGGTATATAGGGTCCATTGGAATCTACGTTAGACTCGAGCATTGATAATCTTTTATCTTTTTACGCCACTTCGGTAGCGTTTAATATATTTACTTGAATATAGAATAATGTTGTTGATAATAACGCTGACACTTATTGTATCAATTGGTACACACGACATCACATCACGCGAAACCCTAGGGCATTTTATTCAGTTTTGCAACAAAATAGATATGCGGGATTTGTGTTTTACCCAAAACCCCATTGATATAAGTAGATTATCTAAGCTAAACTAGTAAATAATTTCAAGTTTTTTTATGTAGGTATGATTTATACATAGATATTAATAAATAATGAATGCCAAACCGTCTGCCAAGCGTGGTGAGTATGGTAATTACCACTCATGTGGTTGAGGGAGGCCCGTGCCCCAGCAGTGGGGACTTAAATGGACTGATGATGATGATGATGAATGAATGCTTCATAAATTAATAGAAGGGTATTTAACTAGTATTGTGATGATGATGGACGAATCATCATCATCATTATCATCTTAACTGTGGCAAAAGCTTTTCCTCTCGGGTTTGGGTTGTCGGACGGAAGTCGCGGACACGCCACTCATATTAAATGGATGACGGACGAATGTTAGCTATTATTATAATCAACTATTGGGTAGGTCAAAACCACACTAAACAATCATTTTAACTTTAAGTGATAGGACAATAATTGTAAATTAGGTAGTTTTAGTGTGCAATAAAAAAATAGTAATCCTGAGTTCAGTGTAATTTACAATAATTTTGTGTAACTACAGTGCGCAGATCCACACGGGGCGAAATATCGTGATGTTGTTCTTCATAACGATCGCGCTGCTCGTGTTCAACAGATACGTGAGTACGCTCGCTCATATTAGCAAACAATATGTTGTGATGGAATAGCCGGTAATCTCGCGGATACTATATGGAGCTATTTATAAGTGGTGTTTATTTTTCAGATTGATTCGCTGGAGCGGGCGCGGCACTCGCGCGGTGAGCGCATGCGAGTACAGGTATATCATATCGTAGATTGTTTGATTCAATGTATATTCAGGAATAACGTATTTTATTGTAGGTATTGGTGCGTATTCTTTTTTATAATTAAAAATTAACTACTTGTGCTTATTGATTTCCATATAAATATCTGACCTATTTTCGGCCCATCTACCGCAGTGTCTCAAGACGAAAGTCTTCAATGCGTGTGTGTTGCCAGTGATGACATACGGAACCGAAACGTGGCCGCTTACAATGTGCCGATTAAGGAGGCTCAAAGTCTCCTAGAGAGCCGTGGAGAGGGCTATGCTCGGAGTCTCCCTGTTTGATCTTAACAGAAATGATGAGATCCGCAGGAGAACTAAGGTCACAGACATAGCCCAAAGAATTGTATGCCTCAAGTGGCAATGGGCAGGGCACATAGCGAGGAGAACAGACGGCCGTTGGGGCGGAAAGGTCCTCGAGTGGAGGCCACGTACAGGAAGTCGCAGCAGTGGCAGGCCCCCCACAAGGTGGACCGGCGATCTGGTGAAGATCGCGGGAATCTATTGGATGCGGGCGGCACAGGACCGATCTGTGTGGAGAACATTGGGGGAGGCTTATGTCCAGCAGTGGACGTCTATTGGCTGAAATGATGATGAATGATGATGATGATCTGACCTAACTTCAGTTCAATTTTAACAAAAAAGGATTATTAAGTTATTAAAAAACTGTTTATGGTTCATTTAATAATGAAAGGTTCTAATGAATTGCATAGATTTTATATTTTTATAATTGGCCAAGGTGTTTGAATTGATTAAGATCTGATAAAATTTTCCATCAGGTGGTAACAGAGCTACTCTTCAAAATAATGTCCCAGTACTTAATTCATACTCAATGGTAGGCGGAGCAAGCAGCTGACCTTCGACGGCGGAACCAGGCGCTGGTGCACAACGTGCTGCCCCCGCACGTCGCGCGGCACTTCATGGGCGCGCGCCACCACCACCGCGACCTCTACAGCCAGAGCTACGCCGAGGTCGGCGTGCTCTTTGCCTCTATGCCCAACTTTTCAGGTGAGCTCAACCCTCCGACAGTGGACCCAGGTGCTGGTGCATAACGTGCTGCCCCCGCACGTCGCGCGGCACTTTATGGCAGCGCGCCACCATCACCGCTACCTCTACAGCCAGAGCTACGCCAAGGTCGGCGTGCTTTTTGTCTCTATGCACAACTTCTCAGGTGAGCTCAACCCCCCGACAGTAAAACCAGACGCTGGTGCACAGTGCTGCCCCTAAACGTTGCGAAGCACTTTATGGACGCGCGACACCACCACCGCGACCCCAACACGCCAACACACCAACTGCTATGCTATCTGACTGGGGCTACGCATTACTGTGCGTAGCCCCAGTCACTCTGCAATCTTTACGTTCAAAGGTACGCATAGGTCAGCACTATTTGCATATCTACTGAGCAAACTATTCCTTATTAGGTATAACATGCTTTTAATGAAAAGCTAAAAAAGTTTGAGTTTGTGATTAAATAAGAATACCTAACTCTAGCCTCATTGTTATGAGTACCTAGTGTGTCTCGTAGCTAATAATTCTCAGAATACCTACCTATTAACAAATATTTCTTATCTACGAGTTCATATTGAGACAAGAATGTAATCACTCAATTAGTTTTATACCTAATTCGTGAACTTTATGAACTATTACAGAATTCTACTCGGAAGAAACAGTTAACAACCAAGGCCTGGAATGCTTACGATTTCTCAACGAGGTTATATCAGACTTCGATTTGGTAATTTTTATTTTACTTTCATACACTGTTGTTTATTAACGTAGATAATACGAAAACAAGCTACGTACGTAATAGTGATGCATGACAAAACATTGAGACAGACAACATGTTAAGCTGCAGTGCATGCTTGCCTTGCCTTGTTTGTAATAAGAGCTTTATTTAGTTCCTGAATAAACTTATTAGAGAATTAATTAATTAATGTGGCCATAAAAGAGAAAATCAGAAATTGGTCACAAATATTTTAATAATATTATATAAATTCATAAAATATAATAATCATAAAATCAGAGGCAATTTATTACATTGTAAATATTAAGAAAGATTAAGAATCTACTAAACAGGATGTTATAATAATCTTTCTCGTCTATTTCAGCTATTAGAAGATGCGAAGTTTAGTAAGGATATCATAAAAATAAAGACGATCAGCTCGACGTACATGGCTGCATCAGGCCTAAATCCCACTCGACAAATGCAGGTACGAATCCACCAACTGACAGACATAACAATTAACGTGTGTGTTAGTGGCAGGCAGCGCCACTAGTTTTTGATGAATTGTAATGAAATTAAGTCAATAAATGACAAATTGATCAAGACGATTTAAACAAATAAGGATTTGCGATTTTTCAAGTTTATTTTGCACACGCCATTCATGTCACAATCACCTATAGCAAGATTAAAAAAAATGGCTACTAAAATTTTTTATCTTGCTACAGATGATTGTGCCATGCGGCTGACCTTAGGAGGACGGTTGGCAATTACTGGTTAAGGAAAGCCTGGGATAGAGATTTTTGTCACGACAAGTAAGCCTATACCAATAATGGACTGACACAGGCTGTTGATTTCAGAGATAACTAATATCTACGTCTCTACGTATCATATTTTTTCTAGCTAAACACCCCAGAACTGAACGAATAGTTGTCTCTGATTCAACAGTATTCTTCCAATTATAAATATTCGCCACAGCCCACAATATCAACAGAGTTGTCAAGGATAATTCAGAGAAATCGGATGATTCAGACGAGTCTTGAATTAATGGCACATAATGAACGTTGTAAATATTATGCAATGTAACCTTTGCCTTATCTCGTGATGAATTTAGGTAGTAGGTATGTATTATTAAGCATGTAGGTATGAGAGGTTTTGTCATGTCGAGTTTACAAATAAATTTACATATACCTAGTTTTTTAGATTTTCGCGTTGCATTATAACTATAATGTCTCAAGACGGGAATTAACACGACATTTATTATGTGATACAACTTTGTGTACTCACATATTTGGCTCGACGTTTCGGCTACGTTACAGCAGCCGTGGTCACGAGCGGACTCTGCTTGTTTCACATGTATATTGTATCACATAAATGTCGTGTTAATTCCTGTCTTGATACATTATAGTTACATATACCTACCTACATTTATTCATAAATGTATTTGTAGTATGGAAATCTGAATTAACTAAATCGTGGCACTAAGACACTAAATAAATACAACAACATCGAATCGTTCGTGTGTGTGATGAACGGTCAACACGCACACGAACATTTATCCAGGGTACGAATCGAACCCATACCTTTGCAGCCGGTGGCAGGGTCTTTAGAAAATGCGTCACCAGGCGAGTTTAAACTATCTTTTTTTTATGATTTTACGGCGGATTTTGAGGTAAAGGCATTTCTCAGGTATAGGTATTTATTAAGGTAAAGGTTTCACAGGAAAAAACTTTTCTATATATCATTCGTAGCATTTTACGATAAGGTTATTCTTCGCGATGGTATGTAGCACAGTAGATAAGGACGTGCCCCCTATAAACGATTCGAGATTCAAGAACGCATCTCTGGATTATCCGTATATATTAGGTAGGTATGCGTATTTCTATAAGTAGGAGTGGTAGGACACTAGAAAAAAAAAATAGGGAAAATATATTCGTATATTTTTTAATTCATACAAAATCTCGTATGTACAGACAGCCACACACGTTACTACAACCTGTCTAAATTCCTCAAACGATATTAAACCGAACATATATGACATTACGGTGAGAATCGAATAAAGACATTTGACAGTATGGCTGTAGGGACATTGACCTGATATCATACTATTATCACAATATAACAAGCTGTGCTATTGTGTTACGAATATCAATATCGCCTAATTACCAGACTTGCTAACTCCTCGATCATGGTCCAAAGATAGGTATATAACCTACCCAGTACAGAATCGGGTTAGAGTGCTAGAAGGTTCAAGATCCTTCATTTCACATATTACAAAAAAGTTTATTCAGGATAGAAAACATGTTTATATATTAACGTAAGATCCCTCATTTCATCACACGTAAATAGTGTCATCATAGAACGTTACTGATGACGTAAATTACAGCCATCAGATGGCGTGTTGGTGCGGTGGGCCCACCTGGCGTGCCTGGTGGAGTTCGCGCTGGAGCTGCAGCGCGTGCTCACGGCCATCAACGAGCAGTCATTCAACCACTTCGTGCTGCGGCTGGGCGTGAACCACGGGCCCATCACAGCAGGCGTCATTGGCGCGCGGAAGCCGCACTACGACATCTGGGGCAATACCGTCAATGTCGCTTCGCGGATGGAGAGCACTGGCAAAGCTGGGTGCATACAGGCAAGTGCACAATTTCAAACAGTTTTGGTATTTCCTGTGGGTATTTCCCCATCAACAATGTACTCTTGTTGTTCCACGATCAAACCAACTCTTTAAAAAAATCGCCCTCAAAAACCACGAACTAAAAAGTGTTAAATAACATTTTTAACACTTCATACACTTTGATAACATTTTCTAACAGTACACTCGAGAAAAGGTGTAACCGAAGTCGGCGCCCAAGTCTATTTTTTAATACTTCATTCAATTATTCAACAGGGATTAGGCGCCGACTTCAATAACACCTTTTCCCGAGTGTACTCGTAAATTTTTCATTGCCTCATATCATTAAAGGTTAAAGTGTATGAAGTGTTAAAAATGTTTTTTTTACCCTTTTTAGTAAGTACGTGGTTTTTAAAGGCGGTTTTTTTTTCGTAAATTTTTTTTTTCATGCTTTTTAGTCTTTTATTTTTTGGTAAAAGTTAAAGTAGTAAGTTAAAATAAGATGCCACTTAAGGTGACGGGTAGGGCACACTAGCGAGGCCAATTTCGGGGTTACAATCTCTCGGCAAACACTTACTATTTATTAAATAACCATTCAGAAATGTTGGGTCCGTTTTTGTACGCGAAAAATTGATTCCCGAAGTGGCCGCTTTTGGCGGTAATCCAAAATTCGAGTGCAAAATCAGACCAGACAGTTAACTATATATTTTTTTTATATGAGAGGACGAGCAGACGGATCACCTGATGGTAAGCAATTCCGCCGCCCATGGACACCCGCAACACCAGTGGGGTCACAAGTGCGCTGCCAACCTTTTCCCTGTCCCCCATTGGGCCTCCGATAACCTCACTCACACGGCGAAACACAGCGCAGGCGCTGCTTCACGCCGGTCTTCTGTGAGGCAGTGGTATCACTCCGGTCGAGCCGGCCCATTCATGCCTAAGCGTGGCTCTCCCACATTCTCGTAGCTAAAAATTAAAATCGTTTGGCGTCGCTAGTGTGCCCTAAGACAAAATAATAATTTCATGTGGTAGGTCATTTGTATACTTTTTAGAACACAGTTTTTTAAATTTTATATAATTATTTATTTAAGGCTCCGATCGGACAAAAAAATGTTCTTGAAAAAGCCTTAAATCTGCATCTACTTCTACTATGTGTTTGCATCAGATGTTAAATGTTTCTAACATGATAATATAATAACACACAAAAAACAACGGAGTTATCCTCAAGAAACGAACCCACCCAAACCCACACACTTATCACCATAATACCGTAAGTTCAAGGTTTATGTCATTTTTTTATGTGATAGGTGGCAGACGAGCAGACGGTATTTTATGCACGAGCTCAGTTACTCACACGAAAATCCGCATGTATTTGGTGAGCACAAAGAAAAAATGCTGGAGATTTTTTTTATAATTTCCCTCATAGTAATAAGGCCGCCTTCGTTGTACATATCCTGTAATACCTAGTATTAAGTTTTCTTACTATACTTGAGTGCAATAAAAGTATATTCATTCATTCATTCATTCATTCATACCTATTGCTCGTATGTCCTACATACGAGCATAGTCAATGTTTACCTATAGGTACAACTGTCAGTGGTATATTTATGTTACTTATATTTATACTCAGAGCTATTAGTTTTTGGAAAATTACATATGTCTTAATAACTTTATTGCAGGTTACGGAGGAGACGTGTCAAATTCTGCAAAGTTTCGGGTACTACTTCGAACAGCGCGGGCTGGTCGCGGTCAAGGGGAAGGGGCAGCTCATGACTTACTACTTGCAGGGGAAACGCGACTCCCCTGTACTACAAACCGATAAGCCTCCCGTAAGTTACTGAGCTCGTATACTCGTAGAAGCAATTTTATTTGACACTCATAGGAACATGATATGAGTTAAGTTTAGCTGAAAATTTTCAAATTCTAAAGTAAAAAAAACTTGTCAATACTTTTTACTAAACGATAAAAATAACGGTGTAAGAGGAGTTTCCTAAAATCAAACAATTGTTTAAAACACTTAACGAATTACGTATTTATCAACCTCGACGCTATCAATCATCATACCATATAGAGTCATCTACTTGGACTCCACGGAAGACCAGGGTCGGGGTGTCCTTTAGACACTGTGACACATGCTGAGTGGAGCCCATTTCAGTGCTTTTCTAATGTCCATTTCGTTATATTTTTATTTTTTTTGTGTATGTTTGGCGCTGAATAAATTATATTATTCTTATTCTTATTCTATGCCTGAATATCACTTATAAAAAATATTTTATTCGTCAATAAAAGTGTAGGTTGGTACCTATTAAGTTCATGTTAAATGAATATCTTGAATGAATAAAAACATAATTTATTGAACAAGCGCATTGTCCAACGACTTACATTATTTCCGGAGACAATGCATTAGGAAGTATCCTAATTTGTTCGCATTAACGCACGTAGGTACTTGCCTCATTCTGTAACTAACAGGTCAATAAAATATTGTTGTCTAGAGTTGGCTTTCACTTAATGTTTGTTTTAAAGTAAGTATTTATACTCGTACGGAAACTAGTTTCGAGGTCTTTATTACCTGTTTAACTGGATGGGATTCGACTAAGGAAGTAAAATCTGGTAAATGAGTAGATATTACAAAATGTTTTGAAAATCATCGGCTATTAGTTAGTGTTTGTTGTTTTACTTTACGCAATGTCAAACCTACACACAATGACACTCAACACATACATTACACACACGCCGCGCACGCACACATACACTCACGCACTACATACACTCACAAGCATACAGTTAATTAACAGATTGCTATTTCAAAGAGTTATTTTATGTATTTTGTTTTTCTCATCTAGATTTGAGAAAATTTAAATGTTTAATTGTTATTTTTGTTTTAAGCCCTCGCAACTGCACCCTTGCACTAGACCTTAGAGGGGTAGGAGCGACTGAAAATCAGCGCTGACCTATGTCAGCATTCGCTGAGCCACTGCCTTTTGCTTTTTTTAGCTTATTGTTAATATTTTAAAAGTATGTATGTTAGGTAGATACGTTTTAGATTAATAAACGTGATTGTTACGGAAATACCTAAGTACCTACCTACCTGTTTTTGTTTTAGTAAGCAATAAACGTATTTTTATTTATTTATTGGATGAACCGATAGATTCTGAGTGTGGAAACAAGAGTGTACCTCATATCACATTTACTGATCGTTTAAGTTATTTGCTAAAAATAAATAAGTTTGGTAATAAACGTTAAGTTTTTTAGAGAAAAGAAATATAGCGGGACGAGCAGAACAAGCGAATTAGGAAGACAGCGAAGTGGTGGAGGTGGAGCATATTCCACGAAGTTACAGAGGTGGCAAAGCGGAGTGGCAGAGGTGTCACAGATGCCGGAGGAAGCGCGGCGTGGTCGCGCTCCGCACAGTCTACCCGGACAGGCCGACTCCAGTCGCCCTGCACGGTCAGGCCGCGCGGATTGCGACCACGAGTCATCGGTCGACCACAACCAGTACTACCGCATTGTTTATTCTAATCACATTCTATTAAATATGTGTCTTACATATTGTATATTGTAACTTATTACTACATAAGTTAATGATTAATCAGCCAATTAATGTAATACCTAACATATTTTAAATTACTTTTTATTGTGCAATAATTAGTAGCATAAAAATATGATGTGACTGATAATAATGAGATCTATTTGTTTCGGTAATTTATTGTTTTTAATTTAAATTATGTAATTCATTTTCCTAAAAACTAAAAATAGACACTCTTTTAAGTAACATCCATTCAAGCTATATGTATGTATTTTAATATTACACCCAAACTAACGGAACGTAAACCCGCCTTACGTGGAAGTGGGTCTATAGGGTGTCAGTGGGTCGCTTTCCGTGAGTTTGGGTGTACCTTTACAATGCTTACGCACTGAAAATGAAAATGGCGGCCTGAAATGTTTAAGTTGATTATGTCTGTCTGTCAATTTACATGTATTGTAGTAGAATGATTACGAAATATGATTTAGTTAGTGTGTTACCTGCGCAACTTTTTGAGAGTAAGTAGTAGATACCTATGTAATCTACAGGAAAAATAAATGACAGGTTTGACATGTTGATAAAAATTTAACTTTCTATGCCGAGAACCGTCAACGGAGCTTTTAATTTTTTATGTGATAGGTGGCAGACGAGTAGACGGATGACCTGATGGTAAGCGATTGTCGCCGCCCATGGACACCCGCGACACCAGTGGTATCAGTTTCCAGCTTTTTCACAATATTTAGCTCCATCGTGCAACATAACTTTCACATATTCTCTTAACATCCGATCCGTTTACAGCTTTTCGTTCACTGTAAAATATCTCGAGTTGTCATTTGATTCATGTCAGTTTTCTGAGCTCGCAAAGCTGAGCAAATTCAAATATTTCTACCCAAACTAGATTTTCTGTATGGACGACGCTACGATGGCGACTGGCTCGATAGCGCATTTGTTGACGACTCTGTCTCATAAATGCCAAAAGGTCGTGGGTTTGATTGCCACTGTCGACTGTCTATCACAAGTGCTACAGCGGCTTACAAAAGGTCGTCAGATCGATGTAGGATGTGCTGTTGTCGGGCAAAATCAAATTATTTTAAAGACAAAATAATAAAAGCCCCTAATAAAAGTAAAATCTCATGGAAGATAATAAATAAAGAGACTTGTAAAAATAAAACAAAAGACAACAAGCTCTCTCTTAAAATTGATGGCAAATCACTTGTTTCTGACTCTGAAGTAGCAGAAACATTTCAGTCTTTCTTTTCTAATATACCAGTCACAACAACCAATCAATTGAATTCCAGTCCACATCTCGCTGCTTCTCTCCTCAAGTCTCATGTTGATAAGTGCAACACGCCTTTTAGATTCAATCATGTCAATTCTAATATAATTTTAAAAACATTCAAAGAATTAAATATGAAACCGACTGAGGATTTATGGGGCATCTCGGTAGATATAATCAAAAATATAATACATTCTATCGCACCCCACTTAGCAATAATATTTAATAAATGTGTTGACGACGGTCAATTTCCCGATATGATGAAATACAGTAAAATAATACCGTTATTCAAGTCGGGTGAGAAAAGTGACCCGTCTAACTTCAGACCTATTTCTATACTGCCTGCTCTCAGCAAAATTTTTGAAAAAGTAATATTTACTCAGTTATTGTCTCATTTAAACCTGAATAAAATATTGCACAGTAAGCAATTTGGATTCACAAAAGGGAAATCCACTACTGATGCTGGAGTGGCGCTTATCAAACATGTATTTGATGCGGGAGAAAAAAAGCGAGATGCTATTGGAATATTCTGTGATTTGTCTAAAGCATTCGATTGCGTCAATCATGAAACATTGCTAATGAAGTTACAGCATTACGGTGTCATAGACACCTCACTAAGTCTAATCAAATCTTACTTATCAGATAGGATTCAGAAGGTCAATGTCAATGGAACTAACTCTTCTGGCGCCCCTCTAACCATGGGTGTGCCCCAGGGCTCTATATTGGGGCCCTTGCTCTTTTTAATCTATATAAATGACCTTCCTTACTATACCAATGATCTATGTGAGATAGTGTTATTTGCTGACGATACATCCTTGATTTTTGAGGTTGATAGGCAAAAGAAAAATGTTGACGAAGTAAATAACACACTCTCTCAAGTACTACAGTGGTTTACTTATAATAACTTGGTTCTTAATTCAAAGAAAACAAAATGTGTTAAGTTCACAATGCCTAATGTAAGGCAGGTCAAAATGAATATTGTCATGAATAACGAACCTATCGAAGTCATAAACTCCACAGTTTTTCTAGGTATCACTCTGGATACAAAATTGCAATGGAGCCCTCATATTGCTGTTTTGGCAGGAAGACTTAGTTCAGCTGCATATGCAGTTAGAAAGATAAGGAATCTGACTGATATCGAGACAGCGAGACTGGTTTATTTTAGCTATTTTCATAGTCTGATGTCATATGGTCTACTACTGTGGGGATCCGGTGCTGACTTACAAGCCATCTTCATTTTGCAGAAGAGGGCCATCCGTGCCATCTACGGTCTTAGATCACGTGACTCACTTAGAGAAGTATTCAAGGAAATCAATATTTTAACCGTATCATCTCAATACATTTTTGATTGTATTATGTTTGTACGCAAGAACTTGCACCTTTACTCGCAAAAATCTGATTTTCATAGCTTTAACACGCGAAATAAACATAGGCTTGCTGTCCCAAATCTAAGACTTCATAAAATTGGAAGTTCATTTGTAGGATTGAGCATTAGAATGTTTAATAAGTTACCTCAAAATATTATTGATTTACCGGTATATAAGTTTAAGTTGCATGTAAAAAACTGCCTAATGCAGAAAGGCTACTATAAAGTAGAGGATTATTTGAATGATAAGGATTCCTGGACATGTTGATCTCTTCGCCTGTCCTCTAATGTATAATTCATTTCATAATTTTTCATTGACAATTTATCTAAACGATATTGATTATAAGCATTGTATATCATACTGTCACTGTAATCATAATTTGTATAAGAATGAAAATTGTAATTACCATAATATTTGACATTCATAAATGTTCTTTATTGAATAAAGACATTTTTGATTTTGAATGTATAAAAATTGATTTATATTGATTATTCAATAATTGACAAGATGCTAACCACCTACTATTGTACACCTCGTCCTGCAGTTTATTAGTCTGGATTAAGTAACTACTACTCTTTGTGACCTATGAGGGGAACCTAAGTAGTCATGCTCACTCAAATGTCTCTGAGGTGGTGGCGCTATGTGGCGGGTCATTACATTCCCTCTAATATGGTTGAGTGAAATGATGGCTGACACGTACGTCATACTTGTGAACAGGTGCCACCTTTGGGGGACTGGTCTGCTTCGGTTTACCTCATAATATTTATTTTATTATTATTTCCTTTATTTTATTTTGTGTAACAATTAAACTGTATGGCTTGGTATGATGATGACACAACATTGTATGAAAGTTTGGCGATTAAAAAGAGTACTGGCGAGTTTCTTGCCGGATCTTCTCGACCAGAAACAACTTTCCGAGCCGGTGGTAGAATCGCATTATGTTTATTTATTTCTTTAGTATATTTTATGTATCAACATATATATGTATTAACATGTAAATTATACATAAGTACTTATAAATAGTTTTAAGTCATTAAAATGTATGACGATTTGTAAGTGCTGTATACAAGCCTATGCAAATAAAGAATTATTTGTTTGATTATTTGATTGATTGATTGTTTAATTATTGTATTTATTTATTACTCACTCGTATTTATATTTCTTTAATGTTTTAGGTGGAAGAAGTAATACACGACGCCGGCGCCGGCGACGCTTTACTGGCTAACGGCGATGCGCCCGCGCCCACCATCCGCCCGACGCAGCGGCCGCACGCCGCGGACGCGGACCGACCACTCTTGCCGTCGTAAACATACCACAAATAATTTTAAGAATAAACTTATACGTAGTTGCAAAAGTACTCTTACTAACGTGGTATACCAGTATATCTTTTAAAATACTTCGCTGCTAATCTACTTTTGCAGCTGCTGGCTATTTATAAAGGGCTGAATTTAATACTGTGATGCGTTCCCGTTATCTAAAACTGAATCCGCCTAACGTACTCTTTGGAAAACATTATTATCCCGTTGCGATAAACATATAAAACGGAGTGGCATACCATTAGTCCTATATTTATTTTGTTTCTTTTTAGAATAAAAGTGAAAAATGTATTATTTCGTATAAAACCTGAAAAAAACCCGTAACAATTATCATAATAACTTACTCAGACGTATTTTACGTAAACGAACCAAAAAGTTTCAGTACCTTATCTGCGGATTACTTGCAAATGTAGTGTTCTATTACTACGACTTCGCTGTCCGTCTGTCTCTCCGTCTGACTGTCTCAGGCTCTATCTATCCATCAGCCATAGAAAAAAACGTTATTTTATTGTATATTTTTTCACGATATCTAAACATGGTAACAAGAAGGCACTTTAAATATTCGCAAAAAATTTTACATTTACTTACATAAAAAAATCAATGGCACGATACCCTTCGTGCGCGACTTCGTTTGAGAATCAGTAATAATAATTCAGAGTATTTTCTAATTTCCGTTTTTTTCATCATTGCGTAAATCTTTTATATTTCAAGGGGCTTCTAAGTTTACCTAGTCTTCAGGACAAAGTGGCCGCCACTAGTGGTTAGTTATCCTTGCGAATCGCATTTAACCGCTTGTTTAGTAACTATTCAAAGTATACAAGGACGAACAAAAAATACAATTAGTACGTAGCAAGATGTGCACGAACATAATTTTAAAATCATAAGAATTTATTGTACAAATATTCGAAAGTAACCCAGTGAACGGAATACGCTTATGGAAAATTTCTTATTTTGAAATAAGTAATTTCGTTGTATGCCTTATCTATTTATCAAGTAGGTAAGCTCGTATTAAAAAAAATACACCATTGATAAGTAATAATTCCAATATTTTAATAGTAGGTATGTAGATCATTTTGTATTAATGTGAATGCGATATGCTGTGTTTAGACTTGCATGTCTCATAGAGATGTGATTGGCCTTAAACTTATTTTAAACCTAGAAGGAAAAATATGTTTTAAGAAATGTGAGGCATAATTTATTTTTATTTATCTTTTGTAATAATACCTACAATCGAGGCGTTTTCATTTTTGCCTAGTGGAGTGAAATACCAGAAGAAGCCGTAATGTTATTACCAAATAAATTGTCGACTAAGTACATTATTATTTCTTGTCTAATCATGTGAAAGTATTACAGGATTATTATGAAAACGTCAATAACCTTGTCCTCGTCATTCTATGGGGGGCAATATTAAAATCTCAAAAACCAAAATTACTTGTCCATACCTCCATACTACATTACAAATCCGTTATTAAGTTTGTATGGACGCATACATTTTTTAAAGAAAGAAAGAAACATTTTATTACCATCACAATAAATAGTTTAACAATGAACATTCATTAAAGAACATAGGTAAGGTAACATTGACACATTAAAACTATAAAGGTGAGTACGAGAACAGACGATAGGTAGGTAAATACTCAGTTATATTATGAAAATATTCTAAATAAATAGGCGTGTGTGAAGTGTGAGGTCAATCAGGTCCTGGCCTCAGCATGGTGCTGCCACGACAGAAATGCCGCGGCACCGCTGGTATTCTGGCAGGACCTGTTGTGAGTGACGACCGTGTTAATGAATAACCATAAATAAATTTTTCACACATGTTACCATCCCGCAAATGTTATATTAATATCTATTTATGCAAAACCTTGTTTGTATAAATAGATGTAACATTTGCCTACTTACTACAATCAGTACCTATCAACGAGGTTGTTGATGTTTTCCAAACAACCCTGTATACCTAAGCATATTGAAAAATACTCGTGCATTGGTGTTGTTCGGGAAATAGTTTTGCAGCGTACGTAGGTAGATAGTAGGTTCATCTACTAGCACAGTGTAATTGATAGAACTACTAAACCACTTTCCGACCTTATTCCAATACTTTAAGGTCGAAAAGTGGTCTGCCGGGAAGTTTGTCGATGTTGTACATCATGCCTAATATCCCGATTATTAACGTCAAATTGATATTATATAGAACGTCGCTAAACTTCCATTCCTAATATTATGGAAAAAAAACCTCTGTGAAACTTTACGAGTAGGCAATCAACACTTAAAACTCAGCAATCAATTAATATTGCCGACTCGAATTAAGTTGCGGATAATAATGAGAAAGTGAACGTTGCTTAATGGTTATTATTGCGAAAGTTCACGACCAATATGAATGTCTGTGACGTTATTGTTGACATGAACTCATCTTCTTTCTCGAAACTTAATAGAAATACCTTTTTTGTATTGAATTTAGATTATAAATCAATAAATTTACTTTACACAATAGTTAGGTACATAAGTATTTAGGTACAGTTAAAACATTCACTAACAGAATTTGATTCGTTAACTTCTTAAGTTATGCATGCAAACTTAGGTACCTTAGGTTTCCAGCCTATCGGAAATAAGGTTTTTTTACAAATAACAAAAAGAAGGCCAACAAATCTAGTGGTTCAGTCTAAATAAAAAAAAGAACTACTAATACTCTTGCATCATAGCTGCAGGAACGACTAATACGGTGGGTACCTACATTTACCTACCTACCTACTAATTTTATTGGTAAATGTTATTATAATTAGGTTTATAAACTTTTGATGATAGGGAGATGAATAAATATATATATTGTAATAATATAATTAAGGCGAAGCCATAAAATGTTTACCAACTCAATTCCTATCTATAGGAATTGAGTTGGTAAACTTTATTTAGATATTTTAGAATCTACGTAGGGTACAGTCAAAACACAAATATTTAGCCTTATTAGTTTAGTACGTATCTACGTTCTACAAAACGTGTAATATAACACGAAATTAGACCTGCAAGAAGAGATCACTTAAGTAGGAATGAAGTGAGACTAGTTCTATGTATGTAATGAGCTCCTAAATGCCAAATATTTTTTTTCATCTCAATGAAGTTATAGGGATTTTAATAGAACATTAACAGCGTTTATACTAAATTTCTAGATTACCGCGAATAGAATGATAGTGTCAGACGCTACCTGATTTCATACACTCTCTACGCCATATCACGTTAGGCGGACACGACTGTGGTCGACGTCTCGGGTTAGACCTCACTTTTACATCTATAACAAGTATGTAGCCTATATTGTGATATTCATTATTACTAGGTAGTAGTTACCTACTTATTAAGGTTTTTAGTATCAATGTCGCTTAGTTCAGATTAGTGAAGTCAACCATACGCATGCTGTACATTGAAGTTTGTGTCTAATAAGTATTAGTTGGTATACTTTTATTAGGACCTATAGTAATAGGAAACATTTTAGGAAACTGTTGCTTTCATAAGTCGGCCTAGTTCTACTAATAAATGTAATTAGAGTAAGGTATTTATCACGAATGTTTACTTTTGTATTAGAAAAACGACCATAGTTAATGCCGATCTATGGTAATCGTCACTCAATGTAGATATATAAACAATATGTGAGATTTAGTGTGACTCTAATGTACGAGTATCTATTTCTAAATGTAATGATGTAGGTCTTCAGTGGTGATATTACATCTATAGGATGATTCTAGGTCGAATGTAGAAAGATGATTTAATTTTTCTCTCTAGTGATCCAAATCTTCCTGTGATTCGTGACTACTAAATAATTTTTGTACATGTTTTAGATCAATAATATGTGAGGTTGGCAAACTCTCTTGGCTTATAATTTTATTGAATAAAAAAGCAATATCTATAGAGCAGTGTTGTGATTATGTGAATTTAACAATATAATCATCGATCAGGGGC